>VDFB02193867.1:139525264-139571480 GCA_007258455.2 Sequoia sempervirens | reverse complement strand
CTCTCTCTCACTAACTCCCTTTATCTCTCTCCCATCTACCTGTTGGTTTTTTTTACTATAACCAGGTTGGTCTTCTAATTTACCTATGGAATTGCCAATTCCAATCAAGGGCAACTCGAAGGACCTGGACCAACTAACGAGTATTTTAAAGACCTCCTACACTTTTGGCTCTGCAAGACCCGGGAGGGTGATCCCTTAATGCATTTACAACCTTTGTACCATTATCATAAACAACATTAACAACAATAGGTAATTGCATTTAATAGCTCAACATAATAGCATAATACTAAATAGAATTGGATGTTCATCAGTAATATCAACTATTTGGAGCATGAGATAACTACAACACATTCCACAATGTAAAATAGTCATTGATTTGTAATTTGTAGCAAGCGCTAGGTAAAGACAAACAAAATACTGAACCATACAAATTAGTACAACTTACATCAGTGCCATATATCCATTGAGGGAGTCAAATTCATAAACATCTAAGGGTTTATGACAGATTTAACACATAACATATAAGATCCTTGTGAACATTGCTTTATAATTTCATCAACATGTATTCTAACCCAATACTACTTATCAAATCCTTATACAAAACATATCCACCTACAATCCCATTCAAGCATTTTAATTAATTCCTTGAATTAAAGCCAAAAGCAAATCATACACACCACAAGAGTGAGATGAACGAGACAACCCTTGATTATCTTATTCAAAATTCAGATATGCATGTACAATGGAGAGACATGAGTTTGAATTAATCATTTCAATTCAAATGCCAATACTGTCATAAAACACCAAATCCCCATAAATTCAAAACCTACTACAGAATGACTCAAAACCTAAATTGCATTTTCCTTAAAACCATCGAACTTTACAATTTGCTCTGTAACTCTAACTAGACTCGACCAAAAAATATCTAACTTGCTAACCCGTACTTCTAGCCTTGAAATCCTACTTATAGAAAATGAAGGAGAAAACAAGCATCGGGCCATAAAGTACCTCTCATTTCACATGCTTTTCTTGACAAAACTCTTGAGGACAGTAGCTATACCTTCTTTATTTCTCATCCTATGCCTTATTCATGCATACTACAATTACAGCAGTATCCATGGGGCCTCTTATACAAGCTACAATAATCACAAAAAGTGTAAGAGCCCCTTTATATCATGTTTTGACTACAAAACCCTCAAAAATAGGGTAACTGGGCTGTATGCAAAGAAATGAAGCTTGCTAACTCAAATCAATTCATTAATCCCTCAAATCAGATTCAAATCAAAGCTGACACAAATCTTCACTACTTGAAATTGATTTCACATCAAAATATGGCTGCATGTGACTATACAGTGCTACATAACAGGAAAAATACAGAAAATTTGAAGAAAAATACAGATTTTTGAATTTCAAGAGCTTGTATTTTAAATCCTCAACCATCAACAATAATTGCAATGATCACTTTATGCCTTTTAAAGGCCTTTACACGTCAACCACTAAACAACCACCTCTAGAACTAACTTTTTAATATTTTATGATCACATGAAACATAAAACACACTAATTTCAAGGTTGTTAACATCACTATTGAAATGTTTTAATTTTTTGATCTTTCAAACATTAAAAAGTACATAATTAAATTAATTATGTAATGGCATAAAAATTAAAAATATCATGAATTAATTATGTAACCACATAATTCAAATATAATTCTATTAAGAAATTAATATCAAATAAATAATATAATTGCATAACTCATACATTTCAATGTCATTGATCTTCTTCTTCATCCAACTCTTTGTTTGTATCATCCGATCCAGATTCGACATTGTAAGGATTGGTCATATCATCATCATCGTCATCAATATCAGTTTTGATAATGTCATCATCCACACATATATCATCTTCATGAACATTAACTCCTACATCATCATGATCTAGTTCCTCTTCTTTGATATCTTCATCAGGGACATCATCAACTAACTATTGATCCTGATCATCATCTACATCATCTTCTAGTTCTTTGGTATCTTCTTCTTCCACTGCATTATAATTTACCGGCCTTCCTCTTGGGTCATGTCTAGCAACAAATGACCAACCTGGTTTACCTGGAACCTTTGAGTAAAATACCTGCTCACATTGGCTTGGAAGAACATAGGTCTCATTTCCAGCTCGCTCGATCAACCTTGTATTAACCATGGTAAATCCATTATCATGTTCAATAACATTTCTCTTAGGATCATTTTCATTCAATCGTAACCTGTACCATATGATGACGGACAAAATTAATCTGAAGGACTTAAAGTCACACTCAAGTATATAATCCAAAATCCCATAGTATCAATTTTCAGAGACTTTTGGATGTATGTTGCTTCTAGATGAAACATTAGTCACCTGAAAGAATGCAATTATACTAGAATCACATTTTTTCTTCATGTCATCCAACATTTTGATTCAAAATTTACAACCATTGCACCACATAGCCTTGTGATGTTTCACCTACAATATGTCAAACATGTAAAAATTATTGCAATATCGTCAGTTGATAAACATATTTATTCTTGGCTGAATGTATGCAAAGAAAACAATCTCAAAATATATATACATCATTATAATTGAAAATAATTAAATAATATGGTCGATTAATATATTTATACGTACTTTTTTATCTCTTAAACCATATGCTAAATCAATTTTTCTTTGTGTAACATTGGAATCTCCATTACAATGAGCTTCTTTAACCAATGAAGCCACACCTTCCCATGTTAATGCGTGACCAGATTGTTGACATCACTCAATCCATATGATCATCCAATCAAGATTGTTTGCGATGTACAAATGTAGTGTATCCCACTCTCGAGCAACTATATAAAAAAAAATTGAAATTCACAAACGATGTATAATTAGTTAAATACCACAGTATACGACTTTAATTTATAATTGATGTATATTGAAGATTAAAAATTAAATAAATACAATATACATAAAAACCATATGTAAAATGTATTCCAATTAATCTCCATGACCATCTTATAATTACCTCTCACTTTCCTCAATCTACCTTTCCCCATCAGGTACTCCCCTTCAAATTTGTTAATGGGTTGGGATCCCAAATGCGATCTACATGGATCTTTGCTGCAAACTTAGGAAGATATTCACTAATGTACACCATGGTGCGGTATACCATATATCCCTCCATAGAACCCTCGGATGTGCTCTTTGTCTAACCAAAGCCTTCAAAAATTTCAAGTGCCTCTCAACCATCCACATTGACCTTGTGTGTACAGGTCCACACAGTTCAATCTCCTCAACTTGGTGTATGAGGTAGTGTTCTTGTGCATTGAAAAATATCAAAGGTAGACACTTTTTCATTTCACACATTAGACGAGGAAATTTTCTCTTCCAATAATTTATATCTTCTTTATGGATTTCTTTAGATGACAACCATCTACAAGTGATTCAAGGTGCAACTATATTAACGAGATTTAACAAAAATATACAGTATATTACATAACACATAAAACAAATGGCAATTATAAGATGTATACAACGAATTGAACAAATATCGCTACTTATCTCATGTATTTTCCAAGATCATATATAACTTGCTTGACATTGTTGTCAAAGTTGTCTGGGAGAGATAGAGGTAGAACATACTGCAACAATTATAAAATGATCTTTTCATTATTTTTCCAAAAGTAGTAAACACAATACACTGAAAAGTACATGCATTATACAAGTGTATATAATATACCAGAATAATTACCTTAATGAAGGTATGCCAATCATGCGTTTTCATCCTTAACCCAAATTCACCTTTCTTTGTTATTATATTGTTTATGTTCGCACAAATCCTGTGGGAAATCAAATTTTTAGTATGACTTCTTTATAGCATTGCTTTGTGCTTTGTTAATAACCAAGGAAGGGCACTTATATTAATTTGGTCTCCATTGCTATTTAATTGAATGACATTTTTCATTGCATGATTGGCTTCCTAAATGTCACTACAAATTTTGACAATTTTTTCTTTGTCATACCTTCCATCCAATATTTTCCATAACGTTTTTGTTATATTCTTTCTGATATGCATTGTATCAAAAAATGCACATTTGTAGTTGCTCATAGTAGGGCAACCTACTAAATTGTCTGGGATAACTTTTCAGTCCATGTGGAAGTTGGCCATTAATGCCTTGATGACCTTCATGAAGCATATAAGTTAAACAAATTAACAACGACAATCATTGTCAATTACAACATGAGTAAACACAACACAATATAAAAATATAAATTCAAAACATATCATATATGATAGATAAACAATTTGATCCGATGTATAACTTTGATGATTAATTCTATTATATTCCAACTTCCATAGGCGAGGTGTCATTCTTCGTGGTTTTGATATAGTCTCCTCTTTCCCATTGAAAATATGTTTTTCAGTAGTTCGATACTTATGATTTCTATGGAGGAAGTTCCTATACTCATCAAAAACCTTCTTTCCTAAACTTGTTGAATGACAAGATTTCATCTTTGAACCACAAATTGGACATGCAAATTTTCTCTTTGTTTGAAGACCTACAAGATCATATATAATTGGATTAAATATGTCAATTTTCTATAATTATATATAATGAATAGATTATTTTAAAAATATGCATGATATCTACTTCATCAAATTAATTATATTTAAAGTGCATCATGAATTTTCCATACAAGCATTACATGGAATTGAAATTGTCTTTGTCCTATTGGTCTAGAGACGTCATACATAGTGACGCCATTCCATAACTTTAGTAACTCGTCGATAAGAGGCTCGATATATACATTTATATATTTAACTTGGTACTTACCTAGTTGAATGAATATAAACATTAAGTAATTATTATAACCATTTTACTGCAATATATATAAATTAATGTACATGAATATTGAATGAAAAAAATGTGTCATTATGCAACAAATAAGACAAATGAGATGCTACTACATTAAAGAAAATTGATGTAAACAAATACCTGGAACAATCATTGACAACATTATGTGCTCCCTCTTTATTGACATCCATGGAGGAATGCTATTGTTGATAACAAAAATAGGCCACATTGAGTAAATAGATCTCAACTCTCCAAATGGATTGACACCATCCACTCCCAATGAAAGCCTGAGATTACGAAGTTCTTCTTTAAAGTGTCGCCATTTTTCCTCCATTTCCCTAAATGTAGAACCATTCACAAGCATTCGAAGAATGTCATCTCCACTTCTATTCCGTGCATGGTAATCCATAAATTGCGCTAAGCTTTCGCACCTAAATAATTGTTGCATACGTGGAATAATGGGAATATAATGAAGAACCTTGTGAGGCATATTTTTTGTTAGTTGATCTATTTGATATCTACTGATATGACATTCTAGGCATTCTATTGCAAATTCCTATTGTTTATGATATATAATATGATCATTGGGACATGCCTATATTGCTTGATACTCCATTCCGATATCATCATTGCTAATGTCAATATGGATTTATCCTTTTAGTTAAAGATGCAATGTGTCACTTCTTATGATGAGCTTATCCCTAGGGCCCTCAACATTGAGAGAGCCCTAATCGCACAAGGAAGCACATACTAGTAGAATTTGGCAAATAAATGACTAGGTGACTAAAACTTTTAGTCACAACTAAAAATGACTAAATTCTACTCATTTTTTGCAACTAAGCTATAAATGAGTAAATAAATTACTAGTTTGGTCGTTGATTAAAAATTATTTAGTCACACAAAGAAAAATGACTAAATAGTTAGTCATTTATTTAGTCACAATCCATTTGAATAAATCATTTAAGGAATCAAGAATACAGCCAGCCAAAATACTCTAAAACTTTAATAAACATACATTAAAACTTTTGTCAAAATCTTATTTTCAGGCGTAGCCCACCAGAATGGAGTTTTCATTTTAATAAACATACTCTAAAACCTTCGTCAAAACATTATTTTCAAGCATGGACCACCAAAATGGAGAAGTGTTTCTGTAAAGAATGAAAAAGAATGGTGAGGAGATGTGCGTGAAAGGAGGCATAAGATTCATTGTTGCTTATCTCATTCCTGCTCTACTCAACAAATCTTACATTGTTCCTGCTAATATTTGTAATCTAGGTATTTACTTGACATATATTTGCATAATCTCAAATTCTTTCAGAGGATTTTGAAGTATCAATGTATCCTATATAGGGTTTAGAATGATTTCTTTTAATTAAAAAAATAAATAAATGATGTATTTCCCTATAATTAGATAATGTGGAGATCTCCTAAATTTGTTCCAGCACACTATCCTCTTTGGCACTGTATTCATTCCTCCAGCTACTAGGTTTTTGCATGTGACATCTTTAATATCTTCATGACCGTGGCTTTTAAATAGATCTCAGTCTTTGCTTTAATCATTTTCAAGGTAACCCTTGAGTTCCATAATCCACCTTCAATCTCTTCTAAGAATGGTGTCTTAAGCTAGACTGCATAGTATGCATATAAAGAAAGTCCTTCATACCTGCCATTGTTCCAAACCACCACTTACTACCTTGGTTAAAACGTTGCCTCCATAAGCACAATAGCATGTTTTAAAATCATGGTTGCCAGTGATTGACCATTAAGGTCACCACTTTCATCAAGATACAATGAGATTTTTGTCTTCCAACTCAAGGCATTATGCAAGATAACATTGTGAATTGTTTGTTGTGTACGATTTTATTTTCTTGCACATTTACTACTTTGCTAACTTCCTTTAAGATTTAGTATTGTACCCTCAGCTGCAATCTCAAATAGCTCACTCACTATCACTTGAAGATTCCTTTCATGAGCATCCTTCTATAAAATCAAACTATGCCATATATACTGCCTACTTACTATAGGGGACTTATTGTTTCATGGTATTGTAGATCTTAAAATCCTTCAACCTTATTGACACTACTTCACAGTCCACAAGGTATTATTCACTATTCTCCCATCTTTGATGAGTCTCAAAACACTGCTCAAACATGCAATCCACTACCTCCATTATAAATTAATGGCTAAGAAGAAACATTGAACCTATGATTACCACTGTTACTTCATTTGGATAGTCATTCCCTGATTGCATTTTCCTTGTCTAACACTACCAAAAGCATTTGAAAAACCCTTAAGGTTAGCAAGGGGGTAAGGAAACTCACTGTTAAAATCTCCACTTTACTATGTAAGGTTTGAGCTTTATTATATTGTCACTGCTCAGCCTCTTTTTGACAGACACATCTCAAGTGACTATCATTCTTCTTACTGTAGATTGCATTTACAAATGTCACTAAGCTACATAGTGTGCTTGTTATTGGCTACAATCTTTAGATTGCAAGATTTTGTTATTAGCTACAATGTCTCAATCTTTCTAGTATTGCAACCTCACTAATCTGCTAGAGTTATTGTTTATGTTTCTACAGAGGCCTAGGGTTTGTACCCTAATCATGCTCTTACCAATGCTTCTGTTGGTATTAAAAAACAACCTTAAATCTTGGGTCAGAAAATTAGTTGTCTTGACAAAGTTGTGGTATGATCTTGGATTGTATCCTAGAGTGTGTGGGAAGCTTGTGTTTGATCATTAAGGTGTGTAAACCTGATTAGGGAAATGTATCCTATATAGCATGGGTCTTGCTTTAATACTTTCCATAATGGTTATTAGCAGATCACATTATTATAGTTTGCGGTAACCCAAGATTGCATTCAAGTATGTAACAAACTTGGTTTATAGTTTAAGCTATACACTTTTAAGTAACATTCATAAGGTTTAGAAAATCTTGATCACTCTCTAGAATAGCCCATTAAACATGGGTTGTGCTTGAATGCACTACATAATTGATATAACACAACCACTCTGCATATCAACCAAAGTTATAGGCTCTTTATTGTAGCAAGAGGTAATCACTCTTCGATCATGCTATGATTACATCCTAACCTATTAAACTTGAGACAACCTGAATGCACCCAATGATGATTGACACCTACATTATACAACCTGAATTAACTACATTATATGAGTGCTTACATTTCTATCACAACATAGCCACATTAAACTTGGGTCACACATGAATGCATCCTATATTTTTTATAGCACAATTGTGCCACATGACCAATAGAGTTATGGATCACATAATTATAGACACAAGAATCTGTTCCTTGGTTGTGATCTTATGGTGATTCCACATAACAAAATCTAGACATGAAATTCTAAAAACCCTAACATCTAAAAATGAAATCTAATGAGATGTTGCTTTAAAATATGATTTTCAAACCTGGAACTACAAATCTGAATTCACAACTAAATTCTAGAAAAATACAATGACTACTCTCAACCTGGCGATATCTTCTTGAATTTTTTCTGATTTTTCCCAAGAAAATCGTCCTTAGTTCTCCACAAATTGTCTCAAGTAGAGAAAAACACTGTCACAATTAATTAGTGAACTCACTTTTCTTTATGTTGGCCACAATTTGATTTTTTTCTTATTTTTCATGTTTGTCAAAATTTTTATGAAACTGATAGTTGACATTTCGAGGAAACCTAGGTTCATCGAAATTTTGACAAACGTCGGGGATAAACTTTTAAAAAATTGAAAATTACACATCAAATTTTACAAGCACCCAACGATACATCAAATTATACATATTTTGTTGGACATTTTTGTTAGGTTTTGAAGTCAAATGAGTTAGTGAATGTACGTTAGGCAAGAACACCTATAGAAAGTAGCAGTCTTATGGAAATTAATTAATTGCTCATTCAAATGGAAGCAAATAACTTCACCCCAGTCAATGAAAATGTTCTCATCACAAACTATCAAGATAAACTAGAACATCCAATCCTCAAATAACTCAACCTATGGATTACCAACAATGTGGTGTAATAAAAAAATAGCAACTTCAATTTCTCCCTTAAAATTCAATCTTTTGTTTACTCACCAGTTGTGACTTACCTTTCTTTTCAAAATTCAACTAGGTTTTGGCCATGGAGTTCTTACACTAATCCTTATTCACTTTGAAAAATTCACCTACCACTGTGACAAACATGTCTTCTATAGGGTCCATTTCCAGAATCCCCAACATGCGAGAAACAACTTCAGGAGAAATTTCTGCAATGACAGTTCCATCTACGACTTTAATTTCCTGTGTCTGCGAAATGCACCTTCTCGCACATGCACTTATTAGGTCCACACTCAGCATAGCTTCTGGAAACCCTTTAGCCTGAGCTAGCTTGCTTTCTAAGAGTTTTATATCCAACTCAAACTTGTCATCCCTCTCCAGGCGTGCCCAAAATTTGTCTAACTTAAAAGGTCCAAGCGACGTATCCCTTATGCCAACCCAATGTTCACTCTACATGAGCACAAATTCTCAGAGAACGAATGTTTGCACATGATATTTTGAGAAGTACTGGCCTTGGAAAAGAACAAGAATGAAGGCTAAAATTCTATGAGTAAAAAGAATTTTGGCACTTGAGAAGTACTAGCCATGGCAAACAAGAATGCAAGATAAATGTCTAAGTACAACTTTGCCACCCACTTATGCTGTTATTTTTTATAGGACATGCTTTAAATGTGGCATTCAATTTCATACCTTGAAAAGATAGCCTTTAAACTTGCATGCTTTTGGAAATTCCTAAAAAGATAACTCAAGTTTTTTCCATACATAGCATTCAATGAGATGTCAAACAATGACGCCTTTGAAAGGAAAGATAATTCCATCATGTTGCATGGTCACTAAAACTTGGAACCTCAAAACCAAAGTCTGAAGTTTCAATTTTTTCAAAACCTCCGACCCACCGACTAAATCCACACATCATAACTCAAAGGTTACGTATGCATGAACTTAAGTTACTCAACAAAGTGAACCAAGTTATGGAATCAGGTAGTTATGAAAATTTAGTACTTTGTGACAATGCGACAGGTCACATGGTTATAAAACTTGAAGGCCTGGTGACTAAGCTTTCTTTGCTCCCTTATTTTGAGTCTACAACCATACATCAAATGTTCATCGAACAGTTGAGTAATTTATGATATAAATAATAAACATATGTTTTAAAGTTTTTTTAATTTTTAACCATTAATGCACTTGGATTATCAAGGCCTTTATAAAATGAATTACAATGTCACATTAATAGCATAGTAACACTTAATGTTGCAAAGGAATTAATAAAATGGATTACAATGTCAAATTAATAGCACAACCATTTACTTTATTACAAAATTACAATGTTACATTATTACATAGTACAAATACAAATGTAAGCACAAGCGCCAAGCTTCTGCTAGATCTTTAGTGAAAAGATAAATGTAATACATGTGTATTGCTTTATGTTTTACTTTTAAATTTGCATGCAATTATTATTTTTTTGCTAGGTAAAACACTGCTAGGGGCAGCACCCTATATTGATTATCAAAAAAGGATTACATGAGTTTCTATTTTTTTAAAACTACCCTGAAGGCATTTTCTATCAAATGACCTTCCCTGATCAGCTAGCCCACCCAAATTTTCATGCATTATAGAATTCATTACAAAATTGGCCTGAATTTTAGTACAGGAACTCCAAGACTTAGGACTGACTCAATTACCCTATTACTGTTACTATTGCTATTCAACAACAAAAAGTTGAAATCATACCCAACCAGACTTTATCATTCATCATCATCCTCTTCATCATCATCATCCTTTGACTCTATGCTTTTCAGGTACACCTTGCAATTTGTAATCACTAGGTAGTTTGCTCCACATTTTTGGTGTGCTGGGCTTTTGGCCTTTCCCTTCGAGTCCCTGGGATCATTCACAAGCCATTCTTCCCCATCTCTAGGGTCCCAAACATCATCATCACTTGCTACAATTTCCTCTTCTAGACCTTCACCCTCCTCGCATCTCATTGCCCACCCACGTGGGAGATTGGTCGTCAACTTTGCTGCCCTGAGGAGAAAGAAAATGCTATGGTCCCTTTCAGCCCACAATATTTCAAATCCTTCTCGTTCGATGGTTCGGACCAAAGGAAACTTCATTACCTCTCTCCCTCTCATCCACATCATGTATTAGTTCTATGGGATGGGGATTTTCCTATTCTCATCCACATTATCTAGCACCACATCAATGTTTCCCAAACATGCGTGCACAAAGACCATTTGGGTCAATTTTTTTCTTATCTCTTTCTAGACTCCCATATGAAAAAGGACTACTAAGAACATTGCTAGAATCTCCATATTTGCTCTAGCTCTATGATAAGCCTTTAGAAATTTTGGCCCAACCACCTGCTTAGTTGCCTAGAGAATGAGTGAATGGGTCAAATTCATCAGCCCCTGTAGTCTCTTATTGGTTATTTCCCCTTTGAAGGCCTGTTGTTGCTTCTCTGTGTCCAATGCAAGCGATGTTTCCATTTTACTCCTCACCCAAAACTCACCTTTCTGGAATTTTCTACCACTACTTCAAATTTTGCAAATGCAATGTGATAAATGGCTACTTACTCCACCTTTGCATGCTTGATTATTTCATAAATAGATAATACTGAATCTCTCAAAGGAAAAAAAAATTGATGGAAACTTTCTTTTTTCATTTGAATTGCTTTATGTTTTACTTTTAAATCTGTATGCAATTATTTCATAAATAGATAATAAATTATGGGCCACTAGTGTCGCTACTAACCTAATTTGCACTTGAACCAAAAAACCAACTTAGTCAATTCGTGTATCTTAAGCCTTACATGTACAATTAAAAATTAAAATGTTTAATTTGATTGACATCTGGCTACATGCAAATTATATATCAATCTGACAAGCTATCAAAATCCCTAGACTCTAGTCAGCACTACCAGTGCCACTCAAATGATGTGAAATAATTACAAATATTGTTTCATTAAAGCTATGAGTTGTCCAATCAATTGCTTCGGATGTTCAAAACTAAAAGATTGAGAATTTCAATTAAATGAAATGTAATACGTTGAGGCATTGAAAAGAGAGAAATGAGCCTTGATCTCGCCACATGTCCACATCTAACAGTTCTAGTGTTATTCCAAAGGTTTCAATTCTTAAGTCTACTACTTCAGAGATTTACTTCCAGAACGCAACTACAACCGTCCATCAAAAATTCATCGAATGGTCATAGTTATATTGATTTTCCTTTACATCCTTTGGGTAAAATGTTCTTAAGTTTTTAAGCCTTGGTCCTACGTTCTTCCTAGGCAGACCCTCTTTTAAAACAAACTTTCTGCACATGCATATTTTTGCCACTTAAGTTCTTCAACCGCTCATTGCCAAAATCCAACCCATCAATTTCATTACCACGATGATGAGCCTTGATCTCCCCACGTGTTTGCATCTAACGATTCTAGTGTAATTCCAAAGGTTTCAATTCACAAATCTACTACTTGAGAGATATACTTCTGGAATGCAACTATAGTCGTCCATCAAAAATTCATCGAATGGTAGTGGTCCATAATGTCGCGTGGTCACTGAAACTTGGAACCTTAGAACCAAATTCTAAAGTTTCGAAGTTGTCAAAACTTTCGACCCACCAACTACATAGATGACCAAGAAAGACTTGCAACTAAGGTTAGGAAAAGCACCAAAACCTTGACTTTGGTGAATTAAGATAGGAAAGGTGGCAAGGACATTGCATTTATGAAGTGAAGATCGCAGGAAGATTTTAGCAAGTGGACATGATTGGAGGGTTGATGGGTAATTAAGATCAGTACGTGTGGAGTTTGGAAAATTATTACCTCTTAGCCAGGCCTGGAATTTGACGATCACCCCTACCTGTCATATGAAAATTTTGTGACATTTTTATTCATTTAAATGCCTGTCACTTTACGTTTTATGAAAAAATTAACTGTCAAAAAAATATTTAATTTATATTTTTTTATATAAAATCTTTTATATTAAAATATTATTGATTTTATTAATCATACATATTAAATAAATGCTATAAAATAAATGTTGTTGAATTTTTTTTATATTTTAATCCTTAAATTCATCTATCTAAAAACATAAATTATTTGTAGAAAGAAAATAAAATTTCAACATGCTCATCAATAAAACAAAATGTTGTATTATCTTGAAAAAAATCAAAGCTGAGAATCACTATAAACAAAATTCTATAAAATAAATGTTGTTGAATAAATCATATATATTAATATAAAGTGAAATTAGAAAGAATTATTCCAATTTTAAACTAATTTATATTAAATTTATCATAAACATTATTATATACTTTAGATTTATCTTCATTCATCAACTACCAAAAAATATTGCAATTTTAAAATAATGCTATAAAATAAACTTTAGAAAGAATTATTCCAATTCTAAACTAGTGCTATAAAATATACTTTAGATTTATGTTCATCCATCAACTATCAAAAAATTTGATTAGCCAACACAGTTTCCATTTCCAACATATCAAATTATCCCTAATCATACTCGCCTGAAATCTACCCTTCCAACCATTGTTCGTGCCCCAAGGTGTTTTACAATTACAATGCAAATCTAGGCATAACCCCCAAAAAACAAAATCACAGACAAGATTTAGTACAGTAATCTATTTTTTAAAAAACTTGTATTACTTAGACGCCTTCGATGAATTACCCGTCTCCAACTACTCTATCTCCATTAACAACTTCATCTTCTTCCTCAAACGCAAACCCTTCTTTTCACGCATCTCTACTCTAGCGATGTCTTTGAGATTCTCTATAACCTCCTTGAACTACATTAGGTTGATGCAAATTTTGAGTGCTTTCCACCTGCACTCCACACCTTCTCACTACAAAGCTTTGGTGTGTCCTTCTAGCCACCTGATAAAGAGATGATTTAAATCTATGAGCTCTAGGCCCCCACCATCCATGCCTTCAACCTTAAGAAGCCCCACTCCTGGTATGGCCCGTTCCAAAATGCCTTCCATATCCTCTAAAAAATCTTTGTGAACCAGAGTTTTCATGACTTTCCTCACTACATCTACTGACTCTCCTAAGTCCAGAACCCAAGCCATGACCAACAAATAAATATCCATATTGGTCTTGTATTTGTGCTTTAATTTTTCAAAGCCATTACCCAAAATAAATTGAACTGTTTGCATCACCTGCACATCCTTGAAGAGAAATAAACCCCATAACCGCTTCACAGACGCTTTGCCAATGAAAGGTTCCAGCTTCCTCTGTGATGTCAAGGTGAAACTGGCCTCCATTATTTCTATGGTTCACTAGCTTCTAGACAACCACCCATCGCCAACCGGCTACATGAGATGTGTGTCTTTAATACATCTCAATTTTCCATCCATCTCCATTAATGCCGATTCTGAAATGTACATCCAACGTAGGAAAAAAACCTTCATAAATGCTTCACTTTTTATAGAAACTTCCATGCCTCCTTCACTTACTGAACAATGTTTAATTCGCCAATGTTTTTTTTCTTAATCATTTGAAAATGGGTTTAATTCACTAATGAATTTTATTTTTTAGTTTGGAAAAAAGTTTTAATCACCAACAAAATTTTATTTTTTGGTTTGAAAATAGGTTTAATTCGCCAAACGAAATATTTTATTGGTTTGAAAATAGATTTTAATCTCCAATGGAAAATTTTTAGTGGTTTTAAAAAAATTGCATTTTGCCAGGATTTTCCATAGACTTCTAACGATTAGAAAAGATTCGCCAATGGACATTATTTTTTTCATGAAAAATGAAAAAATATGCCACTAAAATTAATATTTTTAAAAGGAAGTATACAAGATTCACCAGGATTTTACACCTTCATCGAGGGGGGGTTTCTTAAAATTTTCCCTGATCTAAAGTTGGGAAGTAATGGCTTATTAGGATCAAAAGTTTTAACTGGAGGTAAAGAAATCAAGTTCTTCTTTAGAAGTTGTAACATGATGAACTATGGAGGGTATTGGGTAAGGGAGTAAATTGTCTAGTCAGATCCCCAAATGTAAAAGGATTTTTCTTCTTTATAGCAGCCACCTAGGTATCAACATGTTGGGTTGGTTGAGGGGCATTAAGTTGAAGAAAACCTTTATTTTGTTTCATAAAAGGTTGGTAATTGTTTTGAATTTTGGATTCAGAATTTTTAGGATGACTAGAGGTGGGTTTTGTTTCACAATTGCTAACCAAGTTTTGATAATCACAAAGGGTGGTACACAAGTGTATGAAGGAAGGAAATTTCATCATGCCAAGCTTATCTTGCATCTTAGTTTGTAAGTTCTCAATGAACATTCGTTGAAGGTGAGGATCAAGAATCCTTATGTTGATTTGGGAATAAAGCAATTGGTAGCATGAAATGAAGTTAGTAACCTTTTCATTATCCTCTTGCTTACATATCATCAAATAAGCTAATGTCATCTTAGGAGTCATGTGCACTTGGAAATGGTTGATAAAGGCCACAACAAGCTCATTGAATGAATGAATTGAGTTATTTGGTAATGAGGAAAACTATTCTAAAGCCTATTATCTTTCAAGGACCTAGGGAAAAGCTTAGCGAAGAGCTTATCTTCAAGGACGAAATTACTACATAAGGTGGTTAAGTAGAAACATTGTTAGAAGGATCTCCTTTCCCTTCACATTTCTAAAACCTAGGAATCTCTATATACCTTGTGGTATTGGTGTTCTTAATATCTCCAAGGATAAGGGATTTCTTTTGGCACAGTATGACTTGGTTGGCTACTTTGATTTTGGTTTATGGTGGAAATTTTTCGTTGAAGGGATGAAATATTTTGTAAAATTTGGTTAAAGATGGCATCATTGGTTGTGCTTTGGTATGGAGGTGAATATGGCAGAGGTGTGTATGTGTTTGAGGGGGAAGTGAATGGAATACTTATGGGAGGTAAAGTGGTAGGAGATATGATGTGAGATGCCACAAAGGTACAAGGATTGCTAGTGGAAATGCCCAAGGTAGGAATGAAATTACTAGAAGGTTGTATCATTGTGGTAACTTGAGGGTTGGTGTAAGTAAGAATAGAGGCAATGGTTGTAGGAGGAGGAATTTGGGTTCCTCCTTGAATTTGAGCATTATTCAAAATTTGAGCACAACTAGTTGATATAGTTGGAACTCACAAGAATAGGTCAATGCAAAAAGAATAAAAGTTGATATAGTTGACACTAAAAGTGAAGAAGTAGAGAAAGAAAATAAATATTTTTTTTTTTGAGAGAAGAGAATAGAGCTCTAAGCTAGGAGCAAAAGAATAATCAGCTAAAGGAAAAGGGAAGAAGAAATAAAACACCCCTCTGGTTAGGGAGCATAGTCCCTTAAAATTGAAAGCACTATTTAATAGTATCGTAGATTCTGGTCTTTTGGAAGACAAAACTAAATTGTTTCTAGAAGAAAATGATGAAGATAAGGAAAAAATTGAAGAGGCTATAGTCAAGTACATGGTAACATTTGACATTGGACTAGATAAAATTGAAGATCAATTACTTGATGATCTAAAGAATATGTTGACTATAAGAAGACAAGAAGCCATTGAAGAAGATGCAAAGTTAAAGGAATTTTCCTTGGAGAATATTGGTTCTTTACTGTCTCAAGAAGACAAGCACGAGTTGTCTAAATTGTATAGCAAGAAATTGAAAACAAAGAAAAGAGTTAACACTCTTATGCGAAAAGACAAAGAAGATATTGAAATGTTGAGGAGTGAGATAGTGTAGAAGGTAGAAGAACTTACTAAAGGGTTACGAGTCCCTTTGGATAGTGAAGATCAAATCTCCAACTAATTTACACATTTCTTGACTCATTTACACATTTATTGACTCATTTTTTATAATTATTTGTTCTCTCTTTTACTAGGTATTAAGTAGCATATAGTTTAAACTGCCCTTATTCATGAATTCTTTTGGCTTCATTAAGCACTTATCATTAATTAAATTGGAAGTTTTAGCATTTTTTACAAATAATTAACAAATGAGAGATGTTATTAAGCGATTATTTTTGACAATCCTTGGATCATAGGCATTCTTATTAAAGAATTAGATGCTTTTGGGTCTTTTTTTGGGGATGAAATCCTTTTATATAAACCATTCTACATCATTTCCATTGACAATAAGTCATTTATGGATAAAATTATAGAATAATTGAAGAGGATAAAAGGCAATTACAATGTGTCGTATGTTGACCACAAACATATAGTTTCTTCTACTACTTTTGATGATGAATTACCTCCTAATTGTTGAAAAATGAGGTGTTTTCTTAGCTTAATACTCTGTAAAACTTTAATATTGCTGATCTAATTAAGTCTTTTCTTTGTTACATATATTCTTTGTGGGTGATTATCTTGATTAATCCATTTTACTGTTGTAGAATGTAGAGAGAACACCTCATTTTTCAACATTTGGTATCAAAGTTGAGGTTGGGTAGAGTATTGGGATGCCTTTATCTTAAAAGATTGGAGGTTTTTTGGGATTAGTGGGAGCTTTTATTATTTTTTCTATTGCTGATTTTGAAAAAAATAAGTTTGTTACAGAGGTCATTGAGAGCTTGGATTCACAGGTTTGGTGTGAGCTTATGACAGAAATGGGGTTTTGATTATGTGCATCATGATGCCATGGGATTGATTAGTATCACGGTTCAGTGGGAGCATTTGGAAATGATGTGGATCCTTGGTTGTAGGATGGTTTTTTTATTATGTCATGGTATACTCTTGATTAGCAGTTTAGAGTTGTGGCATAATACATGTTATGATAATTATGATCATGAGGAAATATCTAAAATTCCATATGCTTTTGATAGTGATGGTTTGATGTTTATCTTGTTGCCATGTATAGCTCAGTATCACAGTTCAGTGGGAGCTTTGGTAGGATTTAGTGATCTTCATGAAGAAGATGGTAGTCACGATGCCATGTGTGACTCGGTACCACAATTTAGTGGTAGTTGTTGGAAGTGACTTGGATGCATCATTGGTAAGGTTATCTTCATGTGATTGGGGATATGGTTTGTTCTTGGTTTAGAGTGTATTTGTTATGATGTCATGTTATACTCTTGATACTAGTTTAGAGTTTGGCATATTACATGGTTCTCTTGAGACTAGGATGTATAAGTATGTTATGGTGCATGTGATCTCCTAAGAGGAGATGGTTAGATCATGTATGTCATGTTTATGTTCTTGATTCATGATTGGAGCTTTGACAATGATCTTGTCTAGTTCTCTTAAGTTTTGGGTACATTAATCATTTGCTTGATTACTTCATGAAAGTGTTGTATTGCATTTGGAGTTTGGTAGGGATTGGCTGGTTATAGGTCCTCATGGATACTTGGAGAAATAGGTGAGGTTGGAGTTCTCTTATGGTAAGAGACATTTGTTGAAATGGTTACTTGTGAGAAAAAAAATTTAATAGAAAAGACCGAGGATCCTACACCTTGGTTGAATGTGAATTCAACACACTCGGTGGTTTAGCATGCCTTTAAAGAGGTGGTTTGGATATAGAGGCTTGGGAAAGGTAATGGTTTGGTTGATAATGGGAAGGTATTAATTGAGAAAGTTAACACTTTAATTAATGTTACAGATTATCTTATGAAACCATACAGATAAGTTCTCTTGGTTTTAATCATTTGCTTGGAAGCTTCATAATTATGCAGGTTGCATTTGAAGTTAGCATGGTTTGATTAGTTGGTGCAAGAAGGCTATTGGCCTTGAGTCTTGTACTTGTTTTATTATTCCTTGTTTAGAATAATTGCAATGTATAATGTCAAGTGGGAGAATGTTGGAAATAGGATGCCATTTAATTGCAAATCCTAAACATTAATTATTTGATGTATCTCCTAGATTCTTGGAATGTGTTCCACAACACTAAGATTAGGATGAGATTAATTATTTAGATGAAATAAATCATGAAATTGACATTTGTAGTTATTTCTAAATAATAGGAGCATGTGGGTGAACACATGGTAAGGTGAAACTCACCTTGTGTTCAGTTAACTATTCAGAGTAAGAGATAACACTTTTGAATGCATTTAAAGATCCTAGGAGTTAGGATTTGATGTTTGCATGTTTGAAGTTTAGTTCAGTTTAGTTCAGTTTAGTTTAGTTCAGTTATGGTTTAGCTATCTTTAGTTGCATGCAAGTGCATGTTGCATGCATGTTGGTTATTTTGAGTTGCATGTAGTTAGCTTCAGTTCACTTGGAATGCATGGCTAATAACTTGATTTGTATGACAGATAACAGGGGCTACCTCCAGTTAACAGGGGATGACCATTCTTGCATGAATAGTGTTGAGTAAATGTTTCAGTTAACTATAAATCACTTGGATCCAACTTGGGTGCCCAAGATGCTTTATTGGATTTACCTCTCATGCATGATAAGATATTTCTGAAGGCTCAATTAAGTATGATTACTTAAGGGCGCCAACTTTGAGGAAGAGCTTTGGATTTATCACCAAAGTGAAGGATGAGTTGTAGCTTTAGTTTGGGACACCCAAATGGATGAAGCACATGTTTTAGCATTGTTATTCACAAGATAACTCTATTTTCATGAGATATGGCGTACCTTTTAGGGATAGGGCTTGTGCTTTGTAATTGTAACTCATGTTGAGTTTACAAAGCTGATTAAAGCCTATTTATCTCAAGCAAGTTGAATAGAGTTGTGAGAGTTTTTATTGCAGGTTGTGAAGAAGATTGGTGAAGACAGAAGAAGCATTCTCAAGCAAGAATTGGAGCTATTGTAATTCAGAGATTGAATAATAGAATAATTCTTGGTGGAGTTTTTTCCCAAAAGGGTTTCTCCACGGTATATCTTGTGTGATCTTTCTAATATCTTGTCTAGTTCTTCTATCAATTTCTCTCTTCATTCTACAATAGTAAAATGAATTAATCAAGATAATCACCCACAAAGAATATATGTAATAAAGAAAGAGCTTACTTAGATTAGCAATATTAAATTTTTTTAGAGTATTAAGCTAAGAAAACACCTCATTGTTCAATAGTAATGAACTAGATGAAATTAATATGGTTGAGGTTGAAGAGTAGTAACTCTTGCCTTGCCTCTACATGGGTTTTCAAGTGACTTTAATGAACTTGACATGCTTGGTATATAGGTTTTAGTAACTAATTTCATAGATATGACTGATCAAAACACCAACTTGCATGCAATAAGGAGATATGAGTCTTGACTAGAAGCAATTTATTAAGTGGGTAGCATGTTGAATATGAAGACATAAGAAATTTATTAAGTGGGTAGCATGTTGCATATGATAATATTCTATCCCATTTTGTAAGAATGAAATGAAAACTTTCCTTGAAATGATCATACAAGGCATTGGAAAGTCATACTTGATTTGTAGAATAAGATGTGCATTCTCTAAACCCATTCGTTCTTCTCAATCACCCTTGTTGTTGTTTTTTGGTCCAATTAGTGTTGCATTGCTTGTTCTAATTGGTGTTGCAACATTCAACATTAATGCATCCACAACCTATATTACCTTTCACATTTCATTAAAAGAGAAATTTGTTTGAGCTTGGCCAATGTTGGCAACATTTCACGAGAGTATGGTATTTTGTTCAATATATTGTAATGGAGAAAATGCATTTCATCAAGTTTAATTTGTTGATCAATAAACAATCTATTTTTTTCTCAATCACTTCAATATTCTTGTTAACAATTTAAATCGATTGTCCCCTATCAAAAACATTATTACTATGTATGTTGAAGCTTTATATAAGACATTGCTATAACTCAACATAATTATTATATTGAACAATATATTTTACGCCGAAGGTGCATCCAATTTGAAAGAGGCCAACCTAAAATTTGCAATCACCGGTACCAAGCCTCGGTTGACTATCTAATTGATCAACCCCATTGATTTGTTTCTTCTGTTTTTTTTCATGCCCTCTACCACCTTCATGACGCATTGAATCACACTTGCACGACTGGAACCATTTGATTTACTAATTTTAAAATTTTAGATGTTTGCATATGTTCTCTGTCACATTGCAACTTGAAAATGCTAGAAAAAAATATCGTTCCTCACCTCATGCCTCAAAACGAAATTTGAATCCATCTAATATTTAAACAATTTCCAAATAAAATCACACATTGAGTAGCCCTAAAACCCCTATATTTTCATATCTACTTTCGATCTTATATTTAATGCTCACCATCGACTTTGACCATATATTACCTTGAAGATTCTTGGACTCAATACAATGAAAGCTTGATCTCCTTTGGAATAGCTACACTCATATTTGTTGTGGTCGGCATAATAGTTGTATCTGTGATCTTTTATGCTCCCCTTGTCTATGTGGCCATAAGACTGAAACCTAAAATAAATATGCCTCTGCTTCCTCCAAGAAGAACAGGAATCCCCTTATGAGAAGAATCTCTCAATTATCTAAGTTCGTGGAGTAACCTACTCTCTGTGGACATTTGGTGTGACACACGAAAGGCTAAACATAGGGAAATTTTCATGACCCATATTTTGGGTAGCCCCATAGTGGTCATGTTCGATGCTTAGCCCAACAAGTTCATCCTCATGAAGAAAGACAAACTCAAAATCATGAGAAGAATCAACTTTTCTATTTTTGTGATCATGTACTCTTCTTAGCTAAATGAACCTACACAAAAGGTATTCATTCAACCATCTTTTATCATTCTTTGTCATTCATTGATTGGATATGTTTTAGTTGACTTATAATGACAATAACCAACCTTGGATAACCATTTAACTATCTACATGGGAACCCAAACAAATTGGCTTCATGGAATGAAAACGGTCATAGATGTGGAAGACTAGCAAACCACTAGAAATCAAAATCTTGGAGCAGACAAATTTATTCCGTCCATAACAACAAATCATTCATGTTATTTTTGGTGAACATTACACACCATTTCTTAAATTTTTAGAGGCTATACTTAAAACCTCATTTAGGGTTAGGGTTGCATCCATCCCCTTTATCTGCATGACTCAAACCACATGACTAATTTCCTTGAATAAAACCAATGTAACAGTTGTATAAAAATGTAAATTTTGAAGCTTACACTATACTCTTGAAGGGCTCTTGGGTCTAGATTGCTGGGAAAAGTATCCCAAAAAGATATTACAAATTCATACTAGCTAACTATATAGGATGGTTTAAAAGTTTCTTCGCTGGAAAAAATGATTTCGTTTCTATATTTTTTTTCATACAAAGTATTAATTCTTCCTTCCCTCTTAAATGCCAAATTTGGTTTTTCACTTTACATTCATTTCTTTTATTTGTTTTTATTTCAATTCTTTAAGTTTTCTTATTTTATTTTGTTCTTTTATTTGAATTTCAAATAGACAAAATTAAATGCTCTTAAGATAAATATAAAAAATATATTTATTAAAATTGTAACTGAGGGTAAATTTTGGATTTTAGATTAGATCAATCAATGAATGAAAATCATAAATGACAATAAACCCAAAGTTCTATAGAGCACAAAGGAAATCAAATAATAGAAGAGTTATACCTGTTTCTCGAGATTTCCATGATTACCTCCATAACACCTTCTTACTTGCTGGATGATGATGCCCTCAGATTGAACGTACGAGCAATCTGCAAACGTCTAAGTCCTACAACAAGCCTTGAAGGATTTGTATAAAAATGTCTAAATGCCTATGACTATGACAATGTCTAAGATTTGATCAAACTAAAATAATAAATGCTACGATAAATCTACAAATGCAATTGTGAAAGTATAATGCCTATAATACGTGCCCGTGTCTATCTAAAATGTCAGTGTGTAATCAAAAAGTGAGAGGAAAATGACATTTTATAGAAAATGTCATTTTAAACAGACGTACGAGATTAATTGATGATGAGAGCCTAAAATGAGCGATCCAGATTAAATCTGAGAATCCCTAATTAGGATTAGGGAAAAATCATTAATCGAATGATCAAGATAATATCTTAGATAATCGGATCGACGGTGGAGAATAAATGAGATAAATCAATTATAAAATAAAGATTTTCAAAGTTGAGAAGATAAAGACTGAACTGAAGATCAGATCTGGAAAATCAAGAATCTGCCCGATTACTTGATTTTTGGAAGATTAGTTTCCATTTTGAATTGAGTTAATTCAAATTATGGATTTTATGAGATAATAAATAATTGATTTTCCAACTATTTACCAAAGTGAACTGTTAGTTAAGATTGTGATGACATTTTAAATAATTTAATTTATTTAAAATGAGAGGAATATTAAATTGGCAATTAAATAATTAAATTTAATTATTTAATTTAGCAGATAAGATTAATTAATTAAATAAATTAATCAATTCATTTAATTATGACAATTAGTGACATATTAAATAAATAAATGTAATTTATTTATTTAATAATCAAGAAGAATTAATGAATAAGGATAATTAAACAAATTTAGAAATTTATTTAATTAAGGGAAGACTTGAGACAATTAATGACGTATTTAATAAATAAATGAAATTTATTTATTGAATAATCATGAAGAATCAAAGGACATGAATTAATTAAATAATTATGAATTATTTAATTAATAGTCGAATGTGGACGAAGGACATAATTAAATGTCTTAACTATGCTAGGACGAAAGTGGTAAAAATAAAACTTGCAGGCCTAGGTCATTTTTAGGTGTCTACATTTTGCCCCTCTTTGTCATAATGTCACTTGTCGTGTTGTGACAAAGAAAATAAGTCAAAGAAATTCCCTAGTAAAGGTACAGAGTATCATTTCCCCCTCGGGAAATTTTTCAATTTTTGGGTCAGCAAAAGAAAAATTTGAAAAGGGTCCCGATAAATCAATCCGATGACCAAAAAAACAATGGCGCAATCGGTTTCGGATTCAGACATGTTTAAGACAGTCAACGGGAAAGTCAAAGGTGTTCAAATGAGCCTCCAGCAGTAACTCACCTGAGAAAAATTTCATTTTGACCCTATAAATAGGTTGACAAAGGGGTAAAAGTCAATTCATTTTCACTATTTACCTCAGGAATTTGGAGAGCTCAGAGCGAAAGGCATAGCAGCAATGATGGTGATTCTAGTGTCAGAGCATCATGGAGAGATTGTGCGAACCTTCAGACGGCCAGAGGGCTTAGAGCCAGCGGTAAGTACCCTTGCCTTGCTTTGTCATTTTCTTGTTTTGTGTGTCAAATTTTAGTTTCTAGGGCCAACAACATCTGCATTGCGACGCAACTGCGTTCATGTAAGCTGCAATAATTTGCGCGTTCGACACATTTGATGCGTCGTGACGCAAGTGCCAAGACAAAATAAAGAATAGCAGTTGTTTGCGCCACATTTGACAATTTCTGTGACGCATTTGACTTATCGAATCGCATTTGAATTCTTGAATGCCGTAATTGTCAAATTGCAATGCATTAGCTAATTTGACTGACGCAATTGTGTTTATGCGACACAACTATCTTAAAGCGATGCATTCGTCAAATGTCGCGACACAAGCATAAACATGCGACACATTTGATTTTTTGAACCACATTTGATGTATGATGTGACACAATTGACTTTTTGAGATGCAATGTCCTGAATGCGACACATTTTCCTTTTTCCTTGACGCTAGTTGATTTTGATATTTGTGTATCCTTAGATGCATTTTGATAATATTAACCAATTTTCTCAAAGTGTTTTGATGACTAGCTTGAAGTTTTGTAGAGGCAGCTTGCCCCGATTTATACCTGTGAGAGTAGACCGACGACGTTTTAGTTTGCTGACTAGTTGGGCCCACAAGAGCGGCAATGATTGATGCAGTTAGGATTATTCTATGTTGCATTCATGCCCGCCATTCAGGCAAATAGAGGACTACTGACGGCACTGTACGAGTGATGGCATTTGGAGACTTGTTAATTCCACCTTCCGACTGGTGAGGCTACGATTACCTTGGAGGATGTCTACCAGATTCTTCGGGTGCCGATCCGAGGGGAGTGGATCATCTATGACCCTTGACATGGCGAGCAGACCTTCCATGCTTACTACCAAGACCAGGGTGCAGGACTGGGCATCCAAGGGTATGAGATCAGGTGGGAGTTCATGGCAGATCACTATGGTCGCTTTGATGCCTTCCTTGTGACTCTGATTGCTAGTATTTTGGTTCCTGACCGTCGGGGACACAGATTCCCTATTGGTTGGGGAGACGTCCTGGTTGGTATGAGATGGGACAAGATCGTTTATGCCTGGGGTCCCTATTTGTTGGAGACACTTTACCATCAGTTGCACGATGTTTCCTATAGGGGAGGAGAGAGCATCTCATGTGGGACTACATTGATGATGATATGGGCTTGGGAGCACATATCTATATTCCGTCCACCGATTGATAGACCACAATTGGCTGAGGGGATGCCCTATGCTTATTACTATGCCGGTGCATTATAGCAGACTCATATGGGTGGGATAGGTTGGTGGCAGCATCGTATCGACATGATGATATCTTTTATCTAGAGACCATACCGAGATTGTGGACAGTGGGATGATGAGGACAAGCACTTGAGTCTGTGCAGGAAATTCAGATATTTGATTGGTAGGATAGTGCAGACTTCGCTGATTATTGAGATGTACTTACCACATCATGTCTTGAGGCAGTTCAGAGAGCAGCAGGGTGTACCTATAGGTACAGCCGAGTATGCTAGGTCATCTCAAGAGTATGCATGGGGGCCAACCATCCCAGTGGCATTTGCAGAGCAACAGATTGACGGGCTAGTAGCCCAGGCCTGGGGTTGGAGGGGAGGAGCAGCTGATCCAAGGATGACACCGGATTATGATTTATGGTGGCAGGTACGCAAACCAATGCCATTGATAGATCCTGACGGGCCAACACCTGTGGACAGGCGGTCAGTGATTCCTCATGTGTCGAGGGCTAGGTGAGGTGGCCGGGGTAGAGATGGAGGCAGGGGGAGAGGCAGAGGCAGAAATGGAGGCAGGGGTGGAGACAGAGGCAGGGGTGGGGACGGAGGCAGAGGTGGGGATGATGGCGGAGGTAGCCGGAGGCTACAATGGGATGAGCAGAGACAGGTCCAGAGGGTGTGCCCACGTGTCGTGAGAGTAGCATTAGATGTTATCCCCGAGGTTGGTGAGGGGGAGAGAGAGGAGCAGCCTCGACAGGAGGGAGAGGGTGAGGAGAGACGGGAGGAGGAGGTTGTAGAGGATGTGGCAGAGGACGTGGTGGAGAAGGTGGAGGTGAGGGGACAGGAGGAGGAGGTGGAGAGGCATGAGGAGATGGAGGAGGAGAGGCATGAGGATGTGGAGGTGGAGGTCAGAGGATAGGAGGAGGAGGTGGGTGATGATGATGATGATGAGGACGATGCCATGGATGAGGCCGAGAGACTCCTCAGGGTGTGGATGGTGGAGGGAGAGCAGGAGATACCCTCCAATTCGGTGTTGCCTCATGATGCCACTGTAGATCAAAGAGTGGCCGATCTACAGTAGAGATTGGATGATAGCATGGCACAGGTTAGGTCACTACAGTTAGTGCTGGAGGTAGCCCGAGTAGAGAGAGATCAGGTAGTGATCTGCTAGCAAGACACAGCTTAGTAGTGCACATACTTCGTAGCATTATGCACAGGGCCTATGGGAGACATGGCTCACGAGCTAGCTAGGGTGAGCATGAGATTGGGGTAGTACAGGACATTATATGAGCAGGCAGTGCCACCAGAGTGATGGGATCCTACCTTGTCATGGTCACAGACGAGGACAGGGAGTGGCCACAGATCAGGCAGTGATACTGGCAATAGGAGTCATACCAGTGTCAGAGGGTCTACCTCAACAAGACACACTTCAGGGTATAGGTCACATCATTCACGCAGGCACACAAGTCCTCATTCAGGTCACAGTCATGGGTCGACTGGTTTAGTACAGAGGTCAGGACAGGTACAACCACTAGTGGTTGATCCCTCTTCTTCTCAAAGTCTAGCTGTAGTGACATCACAGATGTTTTATACCATTGAGATGACACCTATCTTCTCAGCTCTAGTATTGGCATAAGTAGAGGTTGGGACAGGTCCACCTATTGTTTCAGCGCCAGTGACAAAGCTTCAGCCACCACATTCTTCGCCTCAAGGGGATGATGAGAGTCTACCCTAAGGGCATTTTGTTATTATGACACACTATATATATTATTGAGCCTACGAGATCCATTTTTGGGATATCCCATGACTTTATCCTGTGACATTGTACATTTTTGAGATGATACTATATGATGATGCAATTTTGATGCGGCCTACATGTGTTAGGTGATGTTCTTTCATTTATGCATTTGATGTGATGTCCTCTATATGATGTTTATTTATGATTTTGATGCCTTGATGATGCAATGCTTATTTATATGAGATGATAATGATTATAATGATGTGCATGATGTATTTTAGTAACAGATGTGATGATGATTATTTTAATACAATGTTTATGTATATGATTTGATGCCATGGATGATGTATGTATGGACCTAATGCAATGTTTATATGATCATGTATGCACTTATTTTTTTGGATGTCACAGGATATCATCTTGAGATGGACGAGAGAAGACGACAAGATTTGATGAGAGAAGATGACCAGACCAAAGAGTAGAAGATGACGAGACCTACAAAAATTCATGTTAATTCCTAGACCAAATCCTTCAAAGCTTTATCATAGGACATTAGTATTTATTGCTTTTAATCATCATTGGGTAGACTATTGTAATGGCCAAGAAACACCATGATATGACATAGATCAAGGTGTGCAAGGTCATACCATCACGTAAGACAAACAGTCACAAACAAGGATGATCATGACTCATACTAAGAGCGTGATTGCCCCAGCCTTTTTGCCATAATCAACCACATGTAGAAAAAATCAAGGACAAATCATGAAACATCGTTGCTTCTCTAAATCTTGTTTCTAGGAAATCCTTGAGAAACTAGTGGCATGATTGTCAAAATACAAAAAAAAAGAATTCTTACCATGATATGTCATTATTTTTCTAAATCCCAAAATCAGGACCTCGTTGAAAAACTAGTAGTCATGTGTGTCAATTGACATGATATATTGCTGCTTCTCTAAATCCTGCTTAGTGGGATCTCACTGAAAAACTAATATCATGATAAAAACTAAAAGACAGTTGTCAAATGTTTGCCAAGTGCATCTGGATATCCATTGTTCTGATGCCAAGATGCCATGTTTGATAATGTCGAGTTGTCGAAATGTTTAAAGTTTTGATGATCTTGAAAAATGTCAAGAATTGGTGAATTTAGGAAGGACACATCCTGAATAGTGCCGATGTCGAGAGGATTTGATCCCTAATAGTCATAAGGGGTCCCTCTAAATGATGACGATGCCTAGGAAGGACACATCCTAAGTTATAAATGACAGAGTTGGTTATTCAGAATGACACATCTGAAGAATACTGATGTCACGAAGAGTGATATTTAGATGTCAACGGGATCACTCAAAATGTTGAATGACAATGACGATGCCTAGGAAAGACACATCCTAAGGCATAAAAGACATAGCTGGTTCTTCAGAAGGACACATCTGAAGAATACTGATGTCATGAAGAGTGATCTTTAGATGTCAAGAGGATCACTCAAAATGTTGAATGGCAATGATGATGCCTAGGAAAGACACATCCTAAGGCATAAATGATAGAGGTTATCATTCAAAAGGACTCATCTGAAGAATAACCTAAAGTTTGACAGTTTGATAAGTTATGATGTTTTGAATTACTTTGCCCGAGTCTGACTTGTGTTTGACTATATGCCGATATTGTCATGATGATGTGATTGACCTGTTGATGTTGTCATATTGAAATAACTGATTGCCATGATTTATTTTTTAGGATTTTACCCCTTTGGGAGTGACTCGCTTTGCCTTGAAGATATTTTGACGTGTGCTAGTGTGGTGCCATGAACCCTAATGGACTGACCTAGTGTGGCCTTGGGGGCTCATCAATAGATGGCCTTGCCTACGTCATACACTCAGAGACCTCGTAGTTCGACACAACCAATGACTTTGTCTTGGTGACCAAAGATTGCGTCATGATTTTATTTTGACAAACTTAAATGGACTGACCTAATGTCTCAAGGACTCAAATGTCAGTCTTGCCCATGTAACAAATGTGCAAAGACAACGTAGTTTAGACAAATGACAAAGACTGATTGATATGACTCACTTTGACAAGAAGATGACAATGTGTTTGTGTTTTTCGAACAGTCTGATGTTTTGTTGTGGTTTTCTTTAGGATGTTTTATGATTTTTAGGTCTTTTTTCAGGACATTTTATGATGTTTTTTGTCTTTTTTCAGGACTTTTTGCGATGTTTTTGTCTTTTTTCAGGACTTTTTGCGATGTTTTTCTCTTTTTTTTAGGACTTTTTGCAATGTTTTTGTCTTTTTTCAGGACTTTTTGCGATGTTTTTGGTGTTTTTTCAGGACTTTTTCCCAATTGTCAAGATCAATGTGACATCCACTATAGTTTCATGATAAAGATTTTGCCCCCAGTCAAGTCCAAGACTTAGCCATTTTTAAGAAACATGGACAGGATGTTGCTGGTTTACTAGATGGAGAGTCGTTAGGACTTGATGTCAATCATTTTATCCACTATGATAGGTAGGGTAGAATGTGGTGGTGATTTGCGTAATAATGACGATAATACTTTTCATCCTAGGCCAAGGTAGACAAAGTGACAACAGATGGTAGAGCAATGATTGATTACGCATGGCGCCTGTTTGCCAAGCTTTCGCCATGGTACTTGTCCAAAGTGCCTGTTTGCTAGGTTTTCACCATTGAATGAATCATTTTTCTCTTTACTATTTTCTTGACTTTTTTATTTTTTTAGTGTCACCAAGATGCTTGTTTGCAAGGTTTTCATCAGGGTGATGATTTTTTTATCATTTTTCAATTCTTTTGTATTTTACGGTTTCCAACTCAGTCCTCTGATGCTATGCGTAGAACCTTTGGAGATGTAAACTGTTGATGGGATCTATCAGTTGTTCTCCATCTAGTGTGGCCAGTTGATAAGCTCCAAAATTGAAGGAAAATATGATAATGTAGGGACCCAACCAGTTTGGTTCAAATTTTCATCGCTTTTCTTTGTCGGCTTGGTTCTTAGGATTCTGTATGAGAACTAGGTCACTAATGTCAAGTTGTCTAACCATAACCTTCTTATTGTAGCTGCGACAAAGACAATTTTGATATGCTTGGAGATGGTTTAGTGAGTTTTTCCTTATTTCTTCTAGCATTTCCAGCTCATGCAAGCGTGATTGTCGATACTCCTCTTCATTGGTTAGACCCTTCAGGGAGACTCGTAGTGAAGGAATTTTGACCTCAATGGGTAAGATGGCCTTAGCGCCAAAGACTAGGGCAAATGGAGTGGCTCCTGTAGGCGTACGAATTCTAGTTCGGTAAGCCCATAGAGCAGGGTTGAGTTGTATATGCCAGTCACGGCCAGCGTCATTGATAGTCTTTTTTAGGATCTTGGCAATGGTTTTATTGGACACCTCAGCTTGACTGTTTCCTTGTGAGTAGTATGGAGATGAAAAGTGGTGTTGGATATGGAATCACTCACATAACTCCTGAACGTCTTGGTTTTTAAACAGATGTCCATTGTCAGTGATGATGGATTGTGGAAGGCCATACTGGAAAATGATGTAGTTAAGGATGAACTTGGATATTTTCTTGCCGGTAATATATTTCAATGGGATGGCTTCAATCCACTTCGTAAAATACTCAGTGGCAGTGATAATTAATTTGTGGCCGTTGGAGGAGGTTGGATGAATTTTACCCCCGAGGTCAAGTCCCCATTGAGTGAAGGGCCAAGGAGAAGTGATTGGTCAAAGTTCCTGTGCTGGAGCATGGATCAAATCGCTATGTATCTTACATTTGCGGCAAGTCCTCACATATTCAATTGCATCCTTTTCAATTGTTGGCCAATAATACCCAAGTCTTGTTACTTTCTTAGCTAGAGTAGGACCACTTGAATGAGATCCACATATACCATCTTGCACTTCGCGTAAGGTCGTACGTGCTTCGTCGGTGTCGAGACATCTAAGCAGGGTGTCACTGACAATGGCATACTTGGCAGATTTTCGGATGAAGGACTTCCTTTGGTTATTAGACAGGTTGAGTGGAAGGGTTTGGGATTTTAGGTAGTCGTAAATGTCCTGATACCAGGGAGAGTTGGGACCAACAAGTTCGCAAACCATTTCTGATTTTGGTATATCATATGCTGGGATTAAAAGCTATTTTACTAAGAACTCAAATTGTGACACATTTTGAGGGATGTCAATGAGAGAACCAATAGTAGCCATTACATCAGCTGCCTTATTTTGTACCCTGGGGATTTGTTCAAAAGAAATCAATTGGAAGAATGTCAGGAAACTATCCACCATCCTCTTGTAGGGAAGCAACATCTCATCCTTTGTTTCATAGTCATCATTCACTTGGTTGATAACAAGCTGGGAATCCCCGAATACAACCAATGTTTGAATTTTCTATTTAATTTCCATTTTGAGACCTGTGACTAGTGCTTCATATTCGGCAATGTTATTTATACAAGGGAAAGCAATCCAAAATGCCTTAGGAATTGAATCCCCTTGTGGTGTGATAAACAAGATTCCAGCGCCCGAGCCATGACCAGTATGAGACCCATAAAAATATAGCTTCCATGGTACCACCGGTTCTGCATGAAAAATAGACTCATTAGGAAAGTCAGTTACTAGTGCATGAGTGACTTGAATCAGTGCATCTTCCAGTTGATCTACTATTACCTATCCTTTTATTGCCTTACGTTCGACATATTGTATGTCGTACTCACTTAGTATCATAACCCATTTTTCCAACTGGCCTATTAATGCTGCCCATCTTAAGAGATATTTTAGTGGATCAATCTTGGCGACCAACTATGTCTGGTGACTGAGCATATAGTGTCTTAATTTTTGGGATGCAAAGACAACAACAAGGCATGCACGTTCAATGTTTGTATAGTTCAACTCGTACCCTATCAGTGTGTGGCTTATGTAATAGATAGCTCGTTCTTTTTTTTAATTCATGATCATTCTGTGCCAGTAATGCCCCTAGTGCTAAACTAGTAGTCGAGATGTAGAGTATCAATGGATTTCCATGAATTGGAGGCATGAGGACTAGTGTTGACAGTACATAATCTTTGATTTTCTGAAAGGCTTCTTGACATTTATCCGTCCATACAAAGGGGATACCCTTGTGCAACAGATACTAGAATGGGTACCACTTATCTGCCAATTGGGATATGAAATGCCGAATAGATTATACTCTGCCTTGTAGAGTTCTTAGTTCACTGATTCCTTTGGGCAGAGGCATGTCTATGATAGATTTGACCTTTGCGAGATCAACCTCTATGCCTCTTCGGGAAACTATGTATCCCAAGAGTTTTCTTGATGTGACCCCGAAAACACACTTCTTAGGATTTAGCTGGACTTTGTACTCTTCAAGTTTCTTGAAAATTGTGTCAAGTACCTTTAGATGATCTTTCCTGGTTACTGATTTGGCCAATAGGTCATCTACATAGTCTTCCATTATTTTGTGCATCATGTCATTAAAGATTGTGGTCATAGCCCTTTGGTATGTGGCACTTGCATTTTTGAGACCGAATGGAAATACATTCCAACAATATGTACCCCATGGGCAAGTAAATTCCATTTTGTGTTGGTCCTCAGGAGCAATGCGAATCTGATTATAGTCGGAGAAACCATCCATGAGGGATAGCATCTCATATGCTACGGTTAGGTCAACTATGACGCCAATGTTTGGCAAAGGAAAGTCATCCTTTGGGCATGCTTTATTCAGATCTCGAAAGTCTGTACATACGCGGATTAGTCAATTTTTCTTTGTCACCGACACTAGGTTGGAAATCCATTCAGCGTAATCTATAGACCTTATGAATCTAGCATCTAGTAGTTTCTTTAACTCGACCTTGACCAATAGAGAAACTTAGGGGTGCATTTTGCACAACTTCTGCTTGACCGGTTTAGCATTAGATAATAGCGGGAGATGGTGTAGAACCAGTTCTGGGTCCAATCCTGGCATGTCAGCATAGGACCATGCGAAGTTTATTTTTCATTCTGCAAAGAATTTATGAAATTATGGTTTCTCTTTGTCAATCAATGATGCAGCAAATAGGACCATCTTGGGGTCTTCTGCAGTTGAAATGTTATCCTCTATTGTATCCTCAATAAGCATGGCTGATTTCTCCTGTTGCACGGGGAGAAAGTCCAGTCCTCCATCTTTGGGTGGAATGGGTTCAGATGATGGGTGTTGGACATCATGGGGAGTGGTAATGGGTCTTTGACTATTTGGTGCTTGTTCAATTTTGAATGTTAGCAAAAATCGTTGTTTAGAGGTTAGTTCCCCTGGTTTGACAAACAAATCATTAAGACAACAGTCACTTAGGGATCGTTCTGAGCCAAATTCCCACTCATGGGAGTCTATTTTGGTGAGGGTTTCCCTAGTAGTCTCGACACTATCTGAAGCATGTACTCACTCATTTGAAAGTCCAGAGGTATGATGATTGTCATTGTCAGGTGATCCAAACCCTAATCCAAGATACTTCAGAATTTGAAAAGTTTCTATGGGTTCCCTTTGGCCAGTTTTATCTTTTCCTAGGCCACTAGTACCATCATAGCCTTTAGCCTTCATGATGTCATAACCTTTGCCATATATTTAAACTGGTAATGGGGGTAGTGTGACAGTATCCTTATAAATCCATCCAGCAATATCAGTAAGGTCTTCCTTACTCATGTCTCCCCACTTGATAAAAACTATTTTGGGTGGAACTTTGAAAGTTTCCTGAGGTTCCATTCTAAAACATGGTCGACCATAGTCCTTGGGAGACCTGGGCATTGTTGTTATGCTGTATGTTGTGTATAGTTTGAATTCTCTACAGCCAAGGTCCTGGATTTTGATAGTGGATTCCATCTTAGGGCTAGTGGAAGGTGGTGGTATGGTAGAAGATGTGGATGGAGCGGATGTGGAAGATGGCATGAGTGTGGATGGGTTGACGTATATGGATGACAAGGAGCTAGGTGCTTCTCAGTTAATAGGTACTTGATTTTCAGAGATACCCCTTAAGTTTGTACAATATTGGAAAGGGTCGGGGTCTCCGTATATGGTTATTTCAGTGCCGTCAAATGGAAACTTGAGGCGTTGGTGGTATGCGGACGGAATGACTTTTAAGGCGTGAATCCATGGATGGCCCAACAAGATGTTATATGGTAGTTTCAAATCCAGGACCTGGCAAGTCGTGTCCACGATGACCGGTCCCACTCTGATAGGGAGAGAGATAACGCCACGTGAAGAGTGTACCTCGTCATCATTTGCTTTGATCACTATACTTTTCGTTGGGTCTACACATGCATCAAAGAATTTGAGAGCCTTAACCAGTTTGAGGGAGCATATATTCAATCCTGCTCCACCATCTACTAAAACCAGTCTAACTTTGTGCTTGTGGACAAAAGTTTCTATGTGCAATGCATCATTGTGGTTGGTTTTAGGTGATGAGTAATCTTGATCTGAGAAGGTGACGTGGTGAGGCATAGTAAGATATCCCACCATGGTTTCAAATTGATTGACATCGATGTCCTTGGGAACCGACGACTCTAGCAGCATTTTATCTAGGATATCTTTGTGTGCGGGGGAGATACGAAGCAGCTCAAGTATAGAGATTTGTGCGGGAGTCTTTCCTAGCTAGTCAATGAGGTTGAACTAACTTTTGGGTTTCCATTGCTTTGTGGTCAGGACAGGTTCTAGCTGTTTAGTAGATGGGCCAGGTTGTGTCTGTTTAGCAGATGGGCCCAGTATGGTGATTTTGGCTTGTCTAATAGGAGGTGGACCAACTATAGTGACCTTGCCACTGCGAGTAGTAGCATTACATTGGGGTGCTCTTCTAACTGTAATGGTATTGATGTATTCATTGTCAGTTCAGACATTGTTTATAATAGGTCCACCAGAATAGTCATACTTGACTCGGGCAAAGTTAGCTTGATTTTGTGGACTTGACATGGAAGCATTACGAGAACCATGGTCCTCCAATGGATTCTTATGGATAGTATGATCTGAATAGGAGGAAAATTGAGATCCACCTACTTCAATGACGCGACTTTCAATAAGATCTTGTATTAGGTTTTTCAATTGGTGACAGTTAGAAGTTGTATGTCCTTTTCCTCGATGGTAGTCGCAAAATACATTATCATTCCACCATGTTGGTTTGAATTGTCTTGGGTCATATGGTTTTGCTTCTTGAAGTATGATGACCCCATTCTGGATGCATTTCTTGAGGACTTCCTCAATGGGTTCCCCCAAAGAAGTGTATGTGCGACCCTTAGGAAATTGTCTCATTTGACGGTATTGTCCCTGATTGTTTTGACCACTTGGGTTGTTTGAAGGAATATTGGGAAGAGCTATTAGTGTCATTATTGGTTTGTTTTGTTGTTGAACCCACTTTAGGGCCAGTACAAGACCCACGACGTTTGCAGCCTTGGCGTCAACAACACTGTCATTTGTAACGTGTTTATTTTTAACCCAATATTTGTTTTTGTCAGTGGTTGGATTGACATTTGTGTTTTTAGAACCATATCGTAATTCTCCCTTTGTGATAAGGGATTTCTCAATTTGGACCCCTTTTTCAACTAAGTCTATGAATTTTGTGCAACAATGTACTTGTAATACATATTTTAGGGGACCAAGAAGTGTTTGCACAAACATGTCGACCTTTTCCCTTTCAGGTATATCAATATGACATCTACTAGCTAGACTCTCCATTTCTAAAAGAATGGGATGAAAGTCTCACCAGCATCCTCTTGTGTGAGATTGCACAAGCTTGTGATAGAGGTATCCATGTCAATGTTGTATGCATACTTTTTTATTAATTTTCTTTTAAGCTCATCCCATGTTTGGATATCCTTTTGAGTGGAAAACCATTCAAGGGCTTGACCCGCCAAACTTTTAGAAAAAAGTCTCATCAAGTATGTTTGTTCATAGGTGATGTCCATACAATTGGTTGCAAATTCACGAACATGTTCAATGGGGTTTGTCTTGCCTCTGTATTTTGTGAAATTGGGTGACACATATCCCAGAGGAAATGGAGGCATGTATAAACTCATGTCAAATGGGTATACATTTAGGTCATATGATATTTTTGATTTTTGACCTGAAATGTACATGTTTTGGATAGTTTTCTCTACATCCCTCAATCTTGTTTTGAGGGCATCCACAGCAGGGTCGTTTATGTTTTCGTACGTTGGATTGCTTGGTACACCATGTGTTCCTATTTGTTGTGCGTGAATATTGGTGTATTGTGGCAGTATGGATTGTTGTGGTATGTATGATGTGTGCAGATTGACATGTTGTTGGTATTGGAAGTTATGATTGGGTGCGTGTTGATATTGAAAGTTATGATTGGGTGCATGTTGATGAGTATGAACGTTAGATGAGTAGGTTGGGATGTGTTCCCCAGTCATGTGTGTCATTATTTGGGGAATGTGATGACCATGGATGTTATGATGCGTTAATGGTACCATGGGTTGTGTTACCTGGCCACCTTGTGCGAATTGTTGGTTTTGCACAAGGGGAATGTTTGTATTTGTACCTTGGGAGGCAATGACATGTGACTGTGTTGTCATGGTAATGTTTGGTTGTTGTCCTTAGATAAAAATGCGTCCCTTGCCTCCTCCTGAAAGCTTTTGTGAAATACCACTGAGCAGATATGTCAAAGGTGTACTCATGGTAGTAGATGGAGCTATCAAGGGGGGATTGTTGTGACTTGATGATGCCCCCATGGCATTTGCTGTCATGGTATTTATGTTGTTGGGGGTGTTTGGGATGTTGTAAGTAGCATGCACTGTCGTTGTAGTGTCAATAGGAGTATTGCTCATAGTGTCTGGAAGTTGACCACTATGTGATGTGTTATGTGCGTTGTTGTTATTAGGGTCAGGAGATGTCACATTTATCGTGTTAATGTCAAATCCTTGAGGTAATTTGGCTCCTTCACTCAAGACTATAGCCAAGAATCTGTCTTTGTCGTGACAGACCATTGTTTCAATGAAGTGAGAGGCCTCTGGGTTTTGCGTTGTTGCCTCTATGTTTTCCTCAAGTATTTGACCATGTTCATCTCTTTGCAAGTAGAGTTCAAATGTACTGTTTGATGAGGATTGCGTTGTCATTGGAGGTGGATTGTTTGAATTGGAAAATGGATCGTAAAAGGTCAAGTTTGGGTCACTTGTATGATTATTGATAGTGGACATGGGGTCTTGCTGAAAGTTTGCCATTTGTCTTTGTTGTTTCTAAAGTCTAGTTTCCACCATAAATGATATTGCTCAAATGAAAAGGAATGACAGCTAAATGATGATGGTATTATGCGAGATCTACGTTCAAAATGATGACTAGGATGACTAATGTTTTGAATCTTTTTGTGAAATAGGATATGTAATGTGTAGACCTAAAATGTACTTTTAAGACAAGGGTATCTAAGCATGTCTAAGCTCAAACTTTGGTTTTGATTTTGGCTACTAAAGGAATTTATTGAAAATGACAAGGTGACAAGGTCTAAATGACTAGTGAGTTTTCCTAACTAGAATTTTGAGTTGGAAAAATCTCACAAAGAGGACAATGACTAAAAAGGGGTTTGATAACTTAGTCCAAAAGAGCCTAATTTTGAAAGCAATGTTGTTGCAAGTTGTGCTGAGGTTTACCTAATTCTAAAGATGCAAAAAATTGTGAACCTAGGGACAACCTAATGTCAAATGTATGCAACTTAAAAAAAAAATGAAGGATGCAACCTATGGCAATGAATGCAAACTAGTGGTCAAGACTTTGAGTAATTTCAAGTTTGGTTTCTGATAGATTCTTTTGAGAAATAGTTTTTGATAGATTATTGACAAGATGAAGACTTCAAATTTGAATTTGGATGAAGTTTTAAACAGTGATAGGAAAATGTGTTGTTTGAGATGTCAGTTGCATCATGATTTTGCGAATGTGGCTCAGGTTTAGTAGATGTGACTTGGAAACAGATAAGTGCGACTTGGTTTATCAGATGTGACTCGATGACAGTCAGTTGCGTTACAGTTTTGCACATGCGGCTTTGTAGTTTTCAGATGCATTGCGACATATACAAATGAGGCATTTTGAGTATCAACTACGGTTTAACAGAGCAATTGCGGTTCAGAAAATCAATTGCGGTTCAATAGATGTGACACAATTTTGTTTCAAATTGATTTTCTTGTTTTGATTGCAAGTTTGATAAGTTTGGTGTTGAATGTTTTGTTTGGAGCTGCGATGAAACTAGAAAGCACTTGACAAACACAGTGTTTTGAAAATTAACCAAACACACATTAGATAAGCACAATCCTAGGTTAGGCCATGATAGTATTCACTAGATTCCACGTGGGTTTCCCCAACCACATATCTATAGCGTGTGAATTCAAAAGCTTGGCTACACGGGCTCCCCCTTACAGTGCACTCTCTTCTCAAGCCAACCAAGCTTCCAACCCCCATGAAACTCCCATGGCGAGCTGATCATATCTACTACAAATTGTGAAAGTGTGGATGCCTTCACACCAACCGGTGCTGCGCTAGAAAATAGAAGGATTTTGGCTTTCTATACAAGAGTTTTTAGTTAGGGACCCCCGTTCGAGTGGCCATACATGGGGCAAGAGATTAATCACCATTAAGGTGGCACTCCATCTTGAAGATGTTAATCTCAATAGGGTTTAAGGGAGTACAACTCCATCCGTATGACACATCCGCACAAGCAACCTTAGGTTTTCCCTTAAGGTTTACATTTATATACCGGTCGGGGGTAGCTTGGCTTTAGCTCCATTGCTGGTTTGAGTCACGTTGGGGTGATGAAATCCCCAGGCAGGCCCAATTTCTAGAGTTGGCAACCATTTCTCATACACCCAAGATCACTCAAAAGCACGAGGGGAGAGGATACTCCGATATACCAAGTCAGGGTAATAAGAAATAAAAATGGGTCTAGTTTTCTGATCACGAGGTTTTCGCCAAGTGAGAGCATACTCACCTACCATTTTGCAAACACAATCAAGTAAAGAAGACATGAATATTCTTTTTATGTGCACTAAGGTTAATTGTTTGCTAATCTATGAAAAATAAGCACAATGTTTATTTTATTCCATCTTCAACATTTGAATCTGCAGACAGAAGATTAGTAGTTTCTAAATGATCTTCGACACACAAATAGTAACTACCACATGCTACAAACAAAGATTAGTAACACAAAAACTCTAAGCTAGCTAACATGTAAAAATGAAAAACCAAGAAATCAGAAAACTAGAAAAAACCAGAAAGAAACCAGCAACCAAAAACCCTAAAATTCAAAAATTAGAATGTAAAAAATGAAAGAAATTTTTTTACTAGTTAGATGTGGTGCGACAGAGCAGATGCATCATTTAGGACTTCAAATGCGGCTGAATACATTAGATGCGGTTTTCCCAAGGTCTATTGCATTGTGACAGAGCGATTGCGGCTTTCACATTTGCGAATGTGTCGTGATGCATCAAATGCGTCACGATTTTTTTAAAAAAAATGGTTGCGTCACTCTATGTCTGTACCTGCAAAATAGCAGAAAACACGAAAAATGTATGGAAATAACCAGAAAAATAGAGTCGGGTTCACCAATGTAACTAAGGGTAAATTCTGGATTTTAGATTAGATCAATCAATGAATGAAAATCATAAATGACAATAAACCCAAAGTTCTATAGAGCACAAAGGAAATCAAATAATAGAAGAGTTATACCTGTTTCTCAAGATTTCCATGATTACCTCCATAGCACCTTCTTACTTGCTGGATGATGCTGCCCTCAGATTGATCGTACGAGCAATCTGCAAACATCTAAGTCCTACAACAAGCCTTGAAGGATTTGTATAAAAATGTCTAAATGCCTATGACTATGACAATGTCTAAGATTTGATCAAACTAAAATAATAAATGCTATGATAAATCTACGAATGCAATTGTGAAAGTATAATGCCTATAATATGTGCCTGCATCTATCTAAAATGTTAGCGTGTAATCGAAAAGTGAGGAAAATGACATTTTATAGAAAATGTCATTTTGAACAGACGAATGAGATTAATTGATGATGAGAACCTAAAATGAGCGATCCAGATTAAATCTGAAAATCCCTAATTAGGATTAGGGAAAAATCATTAATCGAACGATCAAGATAATATCTTAGATAATTGGATCAACGATGGAGAATAAATGAGATAAATCAATTAGAAAATAAAGATTTCAAAATTGAGAAGATAAAGACTGAACTGAAGATCAGATTTGGAAAATCAAGAATCTGCCCGATTACTTGATTTTTGGAAGATTAGTTTCCATTTTGAATTAAGTTAATTCAAATTATGAATTTTATGAGATAATAAATAATTGATTTTCCAACTATTCACCAAGGTGAACTATCAGTTAAGATTGTGATGACATTTTAAATAATTTAATTTATTTAAAATGAGAGGAATATTAAATTGGCAATTAAATAATTAAATTTAATTATTTAATTTAGCAGATAAGATTAATAAATTAAATAAATTAATCAATTTATTTAATTATGACAATTAGTGACATATTAAATAAATAAATGTAATTTATTTATTTAATAATCAGGAAGAATTAATGAATAAGGATAATTAAACAAATTTAGAAATTTATTTAATTAAGGGAAGACTTGAGACAATTAATGACGTATTTAATAAATAAATAAAATTTATTTATTAAATAATCATGAAGAATCAAAGGACATGAATTACTTAAATAATTATGAATTATTTAATTAATAGTCGAATGTGGACGAAGGACATAATTAAATGTCTTAACTATGCTAGGACGAAAGTGGTAAAAATGAAGCTTGTAGGCCTAGGTCATTTTTAGGTTTCTACAAAAATAAATTTTATTAATTTATTAAATGTTGAAAATATTTTTCTTTATAAAAGAAAATGATTTAATTTTTATGTTAATGGTTGAGTATGTTCTTTAACAATATTAATTATTATTTAAACTATTAATAAATAAGAGTTATATTATAAATAAACAATTAATTATTATATACTATAACAGTTATTTATAAGTTATTATAATAACCCCAAATTATAGTATATATAATAATATTAAATTAGAACACATATATAAAAAGTAATCCTATATAATAATACACCAATATAATACTAATAATAGGTTTATTAAGGATTACTATTAAAAATAGCATTATATATTAACATATAACCTAGTAGTAATACCTTCTAACTATAATAGGTTTACCTATATCTTAAATATTATTTTAACCTAATATATTACAATCCATATAAGATTATAAAGATTATGCATCTTGGGTTAATATTTTTCATCAGTTGTCGGTATTGGCATGGTGTGATGGTTTATATGTGGCATTGTTGTTCTTGCCACCAAGGTTCAAACCCCGTTGGGGTGGTATTATTGAATGGTTGTATCCGGTTCATAGCTCTGGTCAAAAGCGTTTACCCCTTGAATAAAAAAAATAAATATATTTTTCATCAGCTTTTTTTTTGCTTTTATCCACAATCGTTTCCCATTTCAAGCAAATTACCCTGGAATCTATTGCTGTGAACTTTCTTAATAAATGAATGGCTATATAGACAAAATTAGTTTTAACTTTTTGATAATTGGCAAAATTACTTGGACGGGGAGGAGTTAATGATTTCGCATGTGAAATTTGAAATAAATGGTAAGAAAGATTTTAATTTAATTTTATTAGATGTTGAGTGAAATTCAAAATAAATGGTAAGAAATATTTTTACAGTAAGAAGGAATATTTTTAATTTAATTTTATTAGATGTTTGAGACTCCCGCATAGATATATTTTGGGTTAGTATAGTATTATTATGGTGATTTATAATTAATTATTATTTAGATATTTTAAATGTATATCCATACAAAAATTGGTTTTTCACCATTATATATATATCTTAATTTTACATTTTTATATCAAATAAATTGAAGTTCCCTTTCATTTGAATACTATTTTCATTTTAGATTATCCGCGTGTTGTTTTTATAAGTTATATACACATTGTTCTATTTCAACCAATATGTCTACAGAAAATCAAAGAAGGCAAAAGGAAAATACTCGTTTCCATTTTATTTATTTCATATGTTGCTTTTTTTAGGTTAAACATACAATTTTCTATTTCAACCAATATATCTACACAAACTCTAATATAGCCATACAATTGTTCTGTGTATGCCATTGGACACCTAAAATGCAATTGTTAGTATAATCATTTTTAAAGATTATAAAAAGTTAATACCATAAATTGAATTTAATACCATAAATTGAAGCTGGTGATTGTTTCTATATAAAGTGTTTGTTTATAAAGTTCACTTATTTAAGTTTGTTTCTATATAAAGTGATTGTTTATAAAGTTTACTTATTTAAGTTTGTTGTCATTTCTTACCTTTTTTTTCTATTTATGTTAGATGACATTTCTCGACCTGAATATCATATCAAGTAATAAGAGCCAATAAACTGCCAAGAAAACTAAAGAACAATTAGTGCATGTCAACAACTACAACAACCCAAAAAAGTCACAACTAACATAATAATGCAAAGATGATCTGATCTCGAAAGAGAGTGTGTGGTGGCTAAGATTTGAATCTCATCCTCAACACCACTTGTCACATTGAAATTTACGACTCCACATTTATTTTGGGCAATTTGCGGACCCTACCTCAAGACCAGGGTCTTCTAATTGCACACCATGATTACCGATTTTTATACATAGGAACAAATTTGTCCTAGACCTACTCTGCAATTTGGGTGCGTCTGTCGGTCACAAGATGCATGTGTGATGCTATCTCCTTTCACTTTATAGAAATTCCCTAAACTGGCTCAAATAACCTCTCTGTGGCACAGTGCATATGCATTCCAAGTTTTTTGGAATGAATTTTCACCTCATATTGTCCGGTTATCTCATCCCTTCAGTGATTTTTTATTATTTACTCTGGCAATTATGTCCTGGCACTGGCGGGCTCCTGTGGGTTAAAAAGGGTTTGTTCTTTTCCATTCTTTGCAGACTTATAGCTTTCCATTTTCTCATAGCATGGAATCCCTGACTTGCTTCCTAAATGAGGCCATCGCCATAGGATTTGGGATCTTCTTTCTCCTCTACTGCTTTCTGTATAAGCCGAGGAGCAGTGGAAGCAAATTGAAATTTCCTCCTGGACCATGTCCATCGCTTGTCATAGGAAGTCTCCATCTCTTGGGAAACCTTCCTCATTAGGCTCTTACAGCCCTAGAAAATAAATATGGATCCATTGTGTTTCTTCGCCTGGGCTCCGTCCCCACCGTTGTGATCTCTTCTCTTGCCATGGCAAAGGAATTCCTCAAAATGCATGATTTGGCCTTTACAAATAGACCAAATTCTACACAAGGGAAATGTGTATGCTATGATCATAAAGATGTGGTATATGGCCCCTATGGAGCATACTAGAGGCACATGAGAAAGCTGTTGACGGTGGAGCTATTCACAGTGAAGAGAATCGATTCTTTCAGATTCGTAAGAGAGGAAGAAGTGTCTGCCATGATTGCCTCCATCTGGGAGGAAAGCGGGCATGGAGCACAGTATGTGGATGTAAAGAAGAGGCTCTCCTTCCTTACTCAAAATATTACCTACAGAATGTTTGCCAACATGACGTATTCGGAAAACGAATTGAGTGGAGGGATTGGCTTCAAATAAATGATTGACGAGATGTTCGCTCTGGCCGGTGCATTTTGCGTTGGTGATTTCATTCCTTATCTCGACTGGCTCGACTTGCAAGGAATTTGTGGTTGCATGTAGGCCATTCACAAAATATATGATGTCTTTGCTGAGAAAATAATTGACGAGGACATTCATCGTAGAAATGGAGAAAGAAAGGCGAAGGAAGAAGATCGTGTTAAAGATATGGTGGACGTGATGCTCAACATGGCCGAGACGGATGGCCAAACAATCTCACGGGTCAACATCAAAGTGATCATCTTGGTAAGTTTAAAAATTGGGATTTTCTTTTAAAATGTTATTCTGTTTGCCAGTGTGTATTTACTCTAGAAGAGAAGGAAAATTATGCAGGACATGTTAGCTGCCGGAATAGAAACATCATCGAAAACATTTGAATTGGCAATGACTGAGCTGCTGAGGAATCCTGCAAAGCTAGAACAAGCATAGAAAGAGATGGAATCAACAGTGGGCAGGGACCGCAGAATAAAGGAGAGTGACGTCATGAGCTTCGACTACTTGGGATGCATCGTCAAGGAAACTTTTCAACTTCATCCGCCGTTTCCTCTACTCATTCCGCACGAGTCGATGGAAGGGTGTAGCGTGGGAGGATATTTTGTTCTGCCAAAGACACGACTGTTTGTGAATGTGTGGGCGATGGGAAGGGATGAAAACATTTGGGAAGATGCCAATCAGTTTAAGCCCGAGCGGTTTATGAGCAATAATAAGGATGTGAGAGGTTAGGACTTCGATTTGCTGCCCTTCGGAATAGGAAGAAGAGGATGCCCTGGGATTTCCATGGGCATTTCTGTTGTTGAGTTGGCACTTGCTTAGCTTCTTCATTGCTTTGACTGTACTGTGAAGGGCGAGGTGGATGTGGAGGGAGAGTTTGGATTAACTGTTCCAAGAAAAACTCCACTGCTTGTCCGCCCTTCATGGAGGCTCATAGCTGAATATCCTATTTAAGAGAGTGTAATTTGATATGTGTCTTTGCATGGGTATTACATATATAGCATTATTATTTGATTAATGTTGTACTCCTCTAAAGCATTTTGCAAGTTTTTCCCATTATCTTAACTAATTAGTTCATGCGCATCATCTAGTCAAGAGCTCCTCAATCTCCTAATTCATTCAAAACCCATGAAAACATGTATGGAATGGTTACACAATTTAGTTGAAGGTGTTCCTTTACGAATTCAATCAGTTGATTTATGTGATCGATAGTTCAGAATGTGTTAAAATGATGCAAGATGATCGAAAAAGATCAGACCATTCAAATTTTTTAGCAATATAGAAAAAACTAATATCAATAGGTAATATCACTACTTTAAAAAGCTATTTTGTTTTAGAAATCAAATCTCTACATTCTCTCCCATTCTTTTTTCAAGTTATTTTTCCTGATGAGTCAAAGAGATAATATTACCTTAAAAAACTATTTTTTTCTAGAAATTATATCTCTACATGCTCTCGTATTCATTTTTAATTTATATTTTTTCCAATAAAACCAAGGATAAACATATAGTTTATTGTATAAATCTTATTATTTTAATTGTTCAAGTTTTTGTTTCTAAAATCTCTCAAATTAATCCAGTTATATATTTTTAAATTATTAATAACTAGAAATTGCACCTTGGTGTGCAATGGGTACACCGAAGAAGTGTGGAAGGTCAATTAGGGAATTTTCTGGTCTATTTTTTACATACATTTGTCTAGTATACATAAGGTCAATTGGCAGGCCATTTAGAAAATGATGTTGTTTGTGCAACAAAGGTCTCAATGGAGAAGTGATAGCTTCAAATCAACTATGCATCCACTTAAAGGGATCCAAACACAACTAAAACAAAACATTTGAATTAGGAAGATAATAAGGCTCCATTACCAATAGGCTCATGTTATGTTTGCAATAGGGAGAGAGGGAGATATGGGGATAGAAAGAGGGAGAGATATAGGGGGAAGAGAGAGAGAGAGATGGGGAGAGGGAGAGAGAATGAGAGGGAGAGATAGAAATATAAAGATAGATGTAGGAAGTGATATATAGAGAGGGGTAGAGAGATATGGATAGATAATGAGATAGAGATAGAGGGAGATATGTACGAATTTAAATATGGAGAGATAGAGATAGAGATAGACCTAGAGATAGGGAGTGAGAAACAAAGAGTGCATGTGTGTATGTATGAGTAAGAGAGAGATGGAGAGAGATAGAGAGGGAAGTAGATGGAGGGAGAGAAATAGAGATAGGAGAGAGTAGAGAGATATAGAAAGAGGAAGTGATAGGGAGAGGGAGAGAGGGAGATATAGAGATATAAAGAAGAGATAGAGAGATAAATTTATGACTTGGGAAATATAGAGGGTGAGAGATGCAAATACATAGACATAGAGATATAAATATATTAAGGGAGAGATGGAAGGAGATAGGAACATGAAGAGGGAGAGATAGAGATAGAGATAGAAAGAGGGGCACAATGAAAGAGGGGGAGATGGAGAGCAAAATATAAATATATAGGAAGTGATACATAGAGA
>VDFB02193867.1:139222519-139524815 GCA_007258455.2 Sequoia sempervirens | reverse complement strand
TCTCTCTTCCTATCTCTATCTATTTGTCTCTTCGTATTTATTCCTTTATATGTATGCCTCAATTTTTGTATCTCTATCTCTCTTTTTATCTCTTTATATCTCTTTGTCTCCCTCTCTATTTCTTTATTTCTCTCTCATTATTTTCTCTCTTTCTTTCTCTATCTATTTTCCTCTTAAACTTGTGTAATGGGTGTATTGAAGATGTTTTAAAGGTGAATTTTCATATCCTTAATAAAATGACATGCTACCCTAAGCATAGGGTAAGTACACGGAGATGGTACACAAAATGGGGTCAAAAGTGGCCACTTTTATTCTAAAATCAGCTAAACTTGAACTTGGAGGAGTAATTTGAGATTCATACACTCAAAATCTTAAAATACAAAAAAAAAAAAAAAAGTAGTACTTTGAATCTAGTTTTTTTAAACTACTAATTTTTTCCAAAAATAGATAATGTTGATGCCAAAATTTGACGAGGTAACAAAGTCTTATGGGAAACTCAGTTTAAGGGGGGCCTTTTGCGCTAAACTGAGTAAACTCCAAATTTTTAAAGAAGTCGACTTCTTCTATAATGGGTTTTGAAAAGGGAAAAGGAAGTAGATATAATAAAGTAAAGTCTAACCTAAAGCGATTTGCCAAGATTTGCTGGTGGGCATGATAAATCATAGATTTAAGGGCCTGAATAGTGTTGTGTTCCAAAATTTTAGAGACTTAAGATTATAGCATAGGCAATTCATTTATTGACATAAAATAACGTCGCATACATTTTCACTACTAAGAAGAGTCATTAGACATGATTTAGGTGAGCAAATTTGTATCCAACAAATATAGAAGTTCATTAAATGAAAAATCAAGATAGTATAAAACACGATTCACAGTTTAATCAAAGCATAAAAAACAAAAAGGCCAAACAATTGGCACAGTCTGAAAGTTGTGCAATTTAAATAAAATAGTAATAGAGGCCTAGTGTCTTTTGCTAAAATTAGTGTGTTTTTTCAAAATTTTGGACCCTTTCCTCTCAACAAAGAAAGTATATATAGCAGGTAAACTCCCACCACCTTGGAGAATTAGCAACAAAAAAGATCTTGCAATCCTCATGCAATGATCCCTAAAATAGAATATACCCCAGGCCATTATAACAACATTAGGCCGGAACACAACATCTAGTCATCCTACGCACAGGTGCATCCTCCGTAGTGATGGCGGTGGTCCCATTCAGGCCCGATCAGATAAGTGTCATCCACTGCTATGAATGATTATGACAAGCAACATCCAATAACATTATTTCGTTGAACCAGACCATCACCCACATGACAGATTAGCCGCTAGGCACGTGGCAGCCTTTCGCTTCCCATATGAACCCTTCTCCCATCGCTGCTGAGGATTTACGATAGTGCAACATGTGTCGAATGGGCTGAGAACCTTAACACGGTGGAGGGATCACCCAACAGTCAGGGGAAAAAGACACGTGGCAGCATTTCGCTACCCGCAATTGCCATTTCATCCCTGCGTTGAAAAATTCCCAAACGGTTGCCACGTAGCAAGATGTGGGGCCGCTGACACTTTTAGGAATGACGGTCTTGTGGAAACCTTTCACAGCCCGATGAGGTTTCAAGGAAACGAGAAACAAAACATCCTATAACTGCGACACGTGGAGGCATTGTGCAGCTCTCAGGATCCAAAACGAAAGTCGATACCTTAAGCTACGAAGAGTAGATGCACAAAGTGGTAGGTCAAAACCTTGCTAAAAAAGGGGCTGAGCAAACTCGGTGATGCACAGGCTAGCGCACACAAATATAAAAAGAAACCTGAAGAGAGCTGATCAAATATTTATTTAACAATTTTTGGTGACTAACAGGGGCATTTCGACTAAGGAATGGAGAACCCAAAATTTCTTTGGTGCTGCAGACCAGAGCCTTATCCAATGGGCTATAAGAGTCAGAGTTTGGAAATAGCCACCTGCAAGGGCGACCATTCATTTTCGGACGGCTTTGCTATGCTGCACAAATTTTTTTGTGCTCCATGTAGATCAATAGTTTCTTTGTGAGGCAGCGCATCAGGCAAACCAGCCCCTGCTTGTATATGAAATAGCAGCTATGAGAGTGGATGAATGACTGCCTCAACATCGGCTGCCATTGGGGGTTGGATGAACTCCCTCAAAGCCTCTGGGTCACCTTCCTTCTCTTCAATAAGTTCTACAATTTGCGCAGTTGTGGCAATAGAGCCATCCTCTAGGAACGGGGAAGACAGTCTCATCCTGCCTAGCTCGGAGAAACATCCTCGTATGCTATCCAATGTCCTACTCAGAATGGCCATTGTTGCCTTAGTGCACTGGAGGGCGGAGTGACAATGGATAAATTTGTTTGCCATTTGAGCAGCAGTATCCCGATCTTCAATACCCACTATGACAAGGCTCTCGTCAAAGACGAAGTATAGTTTGTTGAGCAAGTCTTTCACCTCAGGAACATTTTTTAGGATGAATTGTGGGAACTTCTCAATTATATCATGGGCTTCCTGGTTGAGCCTTGATGCTTTGTCGATAAATCAGAGGGTAGGCTATAGCGTTAGGCAAAAGGTTTTGATTTTCTCCTAATGAGAAATGTATAATTTCCTAACCAGCGGAATGATATCAAGTTGTGCCAGGGAAGGAAAGAGAGAGGGTTAAAGTGAAGTGATCTCCGCATCTCTTGACATAAGGGCCTCAGCTAATTCTACCTTTTTCTTTTTTTCGGATGCCAGCTGGTCCGCATAGTTGCTCATTTCTTTATTCCAAGTCTGCTCGGCTCAGGAGTGATTTGCTCAGTGCTCCTCTAGAGAAGTTTTTGTCTCTCGGAGCTCTTCCTCTAGTTGAGCCTTTAGGCCTTTAAATTAGGCCTCTTTCTCTTGTATTCTTTGCTCATATTGAGCCTGTTGGCATTCCAACTCTTAACTCTTTTGTGCCATCCCCTGATTATGCTCAAGGCAGAGGCGCTCAACCTCTTTATCTTTTAGCTGTAGATTTTGTTGCACTTCCTGGTTCCTGCTTTGTAGCTCTTTTATTTTGCTAGGGTCAGTAACCTGAATCCTTGCAATCTCACTCTGAAGCCTATTTCTCTCATACTCTGCTACTAGTGTCATTTCAGTCATGCAGACAATATCTGCCTCCAAGGATTTCTCCTTCCTTTCTAGAAAACTAACCATTTCCCTAGCTGCATTGAGCTACTCATCCTTCTTCCTTAGCTAGCAACCAGTTTTGAGGAAGTCGAAAGTGACTACCCATTGCGTTTCCTCCATGATTTCAACTTTATCATGTGGTTGGGCTACTTTCATGTCAAGTCCAACTGCATATATCTCGTAGTCTTCTGGTTGCATTTCTCCCTCAGGCTTGCTTAGCCTCGGGTACATGGTCACGAACTTCAATTCCTATCGGTCTTCATCGTACAGAGCTTGTACTCTTGGCTCAGCGGGACCATTATCATATTTTTCTTTGCATTTCCTCATTCTATTCACACGTGCCTCCCTTCCACAATCTATATGTGCTATGAATTTGGCTAGTGATGAAACCAGTCCACCTACGAAAGGAGCACAGAAAGGCAGAGCATAGGGATAGGTAACCTTCATAGGCGCGGGCATTTGTTTCTTTTGGAGAGTGATAGTTTTTGGAGAGAAATGAGGCACATTCCATAGTTTGGTTTGAGAACTAACACCAGGGCTAGCCATTTGTAATGATTGGACTAGGGAATTAGTCATAAGGCTTAGTGGTAGGGAAAGGGGAGTTAATAATAGAGTATTAGCCTATTGCAATGGAAGAGGATTTGTAATCATAGTGGAGAAAAAATGGGCACTCGCAGGGGGAAAGCCTTCCAAAATCGGTGTGAAGAAAGTCTGAGCGGAAACAACAGACATAAGCATATGCGAAGGGGTAATTATGAGTGGGTGGCCCTACAAAAACTAAGCAAATCCAATCAGATATGTCAGACTAAAAGTAGAGGGTAGAGAGCTAGCCGACGATGGGGTAGGGGCAGATACTAAAGAATGAGATGCAAGAGGAGTGAATTGTACCTGTTGACTAGTTGCTGGCGTCTCTAGACGTGTCAGAGGCTCTGTTGCAACCTCCAACTCCTGAGTAGCAGCGAGTACTCTTCCTCCGGCGGGTTCTTGCGAACCTTCTCCGTTAATACACTACCGTTTCGTAGGTGAAAACTTACTATCGTCAATAGTCAACTCCTTTTCTTGAAGTGATAGCCTAGCTAGTTTCGCAGCCCAAGTGAGTGTATATGAGCCCCTTGATATATTAAAATGTATGTTCATGGCCACATAGGCGGGCTGCTTGGAGACCCTCTCCTTTTGCGCAGAAGAAGTTGATGTCGCCACTTCCTCTTCCTGTTCCTTGGATTCCTCCTCCTCATCGCTTTTATTAATACTAGAGCTCGGGCTAGGATGACCTTCATTCCACCATCTTTCAAATTCCTGGTCATCCCTTAGTTGATTGTAAGGAGCATCCAACTGTGCTGTTTCCTGGTGATATTTTCAGAAATCTTTTATTTTCTCCTCACTCCATTCCCCATCCTTCTTTAACCTGTTGTACATGCCGCGCTCTATGGGAACATTATATTGGGCCATAGCCATAGGAAAGTAGAACTTGTGTCATGGGCCTCTAGTGTTCGACGTAGGAATTTGTGCCAATTCAACAAAATCCTCATATTTGTCCATTCAGGGGTTATGCTGCTTCTCCTAGTATGGTCGAGAAATGTGGGTAACTCTCATATGTAGCTCTGGCAAGTCGTCGAAAGGGTTGTATTCCCATTTATCATTTACCAGTACCAACCCTAGATGTGCTAGCTTATCCTCTAGCAACTAGTCTGATTACTTTTTTAGTAGAGTTACTGACTTAAAATTCTTCGGACAAGTGAAAAATCCCTTCTTCTTGACCTTTTCACTGCTGTAGAAATTAAAATCAATGATACAAACCTATCAGAACATTTCCAGTGTAAGCACTTTATCTGTGACGCAGGCTGGGAGCAAGAAAGGTTTGCCAGTAAAACCCTGCATTGGAAGGATTATAAAATCCTTACCCAAGAACCAGTCATAAGCAAGGGTGAAAATCTACATAAATCCAGCCTACTCCTTATTGAGCCAGATAATATCACCCTCTCCGATCAAATCATTCAAAACCAGGGCTATGAAATAGTTTGCAAATGCATAATAATCATATGATGCGGAAAGAAAAGGTGTCCATGTGGATACTGGCTTCCTTTTATTTTGTTCATAAAAAATTGATAGTGGAAAAAATTGGGCGAAGAAATCCAGGTTCTGATGTAGAAACATGTGGACTAAGAAGGAAAGAAACCTAATTTTTTTGCTCTGCCTGATAATTTTCAATTTGCTGTTTCATTTCTTCAATTATAAACTCAGCAAAATCATACCAAAAGAGTTCATGTTGCTTGTAGAATTGCATTGCCTATCCTAGTTGAAAGGCCTTTATCTTCTCATCAGAGTCTCAACCACATACAAAGGCCAGCATGGATATGGCGTCCTAGAGATCATCGCAAAATGCATTGCACGATAAGGGAATACTTGGTGCTTTAGTGGTTGAGGTTCCTTTCTTACTAGTCTCTTCTAACAAGAACTCTGAGCTAGTTTTCATCTTCTTCCATATTTTCTCTCCTTTGTTCAAGTGAAAGGTCTTGATATTCTCCTTCCTCTTACTCAGATCTGAGATACATAACTTGTGCTAGATGTCCTCTGGAGTGATATGCACCCTTAAGTTGTAGCCTTCAATGTAGTGGGTATGAGGATTATAGCGCTGAATAGCAGCATCAATCACTTCTAGGCAATAGTGCACCAGTGGGACCATGTATTGAGGAAGACCATTGTACCAAACCCTACTCTCCATAGGTTGGTATACCTTTATTGCCGATAACTTTGAACAAGCTGCCTCTCTGAGTGACTTAGGGTTCTTCGTGAGCCTTGGGTCGTAGATATTGTCCCAATTTTCTTCAACCTTTTTCTAGTTTCTCCATTTCTTGGGTCTATTGAGCTCCTTTGTGTAGGACCTCCTTGTTTTGTTGGGTATACCAGGCAAAGAATATGCCACATCCTCGTAGACATATACCTCTACTGAAGAATGAATAGCTGTAAATAGTTCCTGGCTAATTTCCTCCTGTATTGGCTGAGCTGAAGATTCTGACATTTTCCTTCTCTGAAGATTTCTGTAAGCTCCTAGTTGGCTGCAACTATACTCGGCTCTAGATAGACAAACATAAAACAACTCTTCACCTATCCTTGACACTTGTGAAAAGACTTTAAAATATTAAGCCTTTTCATGCAATAATAGCAACCTTTCTCAAAGTGGTAGGCGAAAGCAATTGTTTTGCATTTAATTTGGCATGTACCGTTAATCTTGCAAATTCTGCAAAATGAACCAGTTGCTATTTTGAGGTGGCTGGAGTTCATTATTGCATTTGGGTGATCATGTGATATGCTCTAATATCCTTGGAACTTGAGCTGGCAATTGGCTTGCTAACCCTGCGTTAGTATGCGCTGACAATTAATATCCCGGTTGGAATGATTACGCCAAGCAAACGATCACGGCCTGAAAAGATATGAATATCGCCTTGGGCTTTGGGATGCACTTGAGAGATGACACAATAGCCTATGAATATACATCTTACTGCCAACAAGCACCACCTTTTTAAAATTAATTAATCAGCTACATTTATTTAAGCATGTATTGAGTCGTGCTATCACGGATGTAACTGGCCCAAAAATGTGAGAAAATGTAGGCTCGCCTTTCAAAAAAGCAACTACCATAATATCACATTTTTTTGAAGTGGATTAGCATGTGTCTTGTCAACTTTCTATAAATAGGCTACTAAGTAGTGAGTAAAATTTACTTAGCATTTGAGAAGTGATAGGTCAGTAGCAGAGTCTTAAGCAAGCCTTTTCATAGGTTAGGTGGTAGATAAGTTCAGCATTAGCTTAGAAGCCTAGGGATAGTGTTAGAGCAATGTATACCCCAATTCGCTTGATCTCGTATAAGTCACAGACGACATTCCTAGGGGAAATTTCAACTAGGAGACTAAAAAGAATGACTAAGAACAAGCATTCTCTGGTCTTGGTAGCCATAAAGTGGGTTTTAGGCCAAGATTGTATAGAATATGAGGATAGGTATTGGGTGAATACTGACATATGCTCCCACTTTGTGGTGTCCATGTTGTACATTAGCATTCCTTGGCCACTGATCTTGAAGCTGGTTAAGGAAATCTTCCCCAAAAAATATTTGAATGGTCTTGGTGAGGTCGTTGCATATGCTGCCTATGGGGTAGGTCTACCGTCAGCCAGCGATCTGTATATCTTCATTGAGAAAGAAGTTGTCATCATTTGGTTGTCGTTTCTCAATGAATTCCACCTACAGACTCGTGACCAGCACTAGCAGAGGGTTACTCAGGCCCTACACTTCCTGTTTCGTAGCTACAACGTGATACCTTTCTACAACGTAGACTAGTATACTGACTTCAGGAACCTAGTGTTTCCCCTGCCAATGTCGGTTGTGCCAAATGATGTTGCCAGCGCTACCGAGGAACTCATGGACGAGGAAGAAGTGGACGCTACAGTTAATGCGTCAATTTTTGCCAACCATGCCTTTGGATAAAAAACCCTTGCCTGTCGCTCGAATTATCTCCCTGCCAGCTCAAAATATGTCTCTCCATAGCTGTATATAAGCCTAAAAAAAAGGCTATCATATATATAATAGCTCAAAATACTTGTAAATTTTTTAATATGGCTTCCCAACCACTTTTGTAATGAAAAGAACATATATGAATAGATATTTATTGTTTAAAGAAAAACCATGCTCTTTGCTTTTATTCTGTATTTAAGTTTTTCTGGGCTTGCAACTTTTATATGCTATTCTCTATACATGGGTGTGTTTTATGTAAAGCAACGTTGTTGTTCCACTCGCCAATTATAGTGGGTTGATTCCGTAGAAGAACAAACTGACATGGAAAAAGATCGGCCAAAGAAAATAAAATAAAAGTGCTTTTTACATATGTACAAAGTAGAGCTTAATGCCTAATGGAACAACTTAAGATGAATCCCATTCATCGGGATTCCTAATGGTTCTTGTTCCATATTCTCCAGCTCAAAAGCATTGTGTTGTTTGCACCGAATAATTTTGAAGGGACCCTCCCATAGACTGTCAAATTTACCGTGCTGACCTAGCTTTGCAGCCTTGCTATCATACTTTAGCACTAAGCCTCCACATTTTAGACCCTAGTCGGAAGCCTTCTTGTCAAACCATCATTTGACCACCTGTTGACGGCTTTTTATTACTGTTAGGGAATTCTCCCCTTTTTCCTATACTTCCAACAGTTCGGCAAGCCGAACCTCCATGGCTTCATTTTGTTCTATCTCAAGAGATTTCAACAACTGTATTGTTAGGATCTCCACGGAGATAGGTAACAGCTCCTCTTTCCTGTATACCAACTCATTAGGTAAAGTCTTAAGGACTTGCTTAGGAGTTATGCAGTTTTCCCAGAGAGTTGTTCAAATATTTTTATGCCATTCCTTCTGGTGTTCTGAGCCAATCCTTTTAAGGAGTTAGACTAAGTCTTTGTTTGTTGACTCTACTAGACCATTTCCTTGTGGATAATAGTTTGATGATGTTTTAAGGAATATGTCATTCTTTAATGCAAAGTGACATACCTTCGCACCTATAAATGCTCTGGAATTGTCCGAAATGATAGTTTTCAGAGGGCCGAACCTTGTCACTAGTTCCTCAAGGAAATCTACAATCTCTATTTCTATTGTGCCTTTAAGGGGAACAACCTCTATCCACTTTGTGAAATAGTCTATAGCGGTTAGAATCCATTTGTGTCTAGCACTAGAAACCAGGTTGATCATTCTGATGAAGTCCAAGTCCCATTGCGTAAACGGTTCGTCCACCACTATAGGTCTGAGGGGCATTGTGGAATTCTTCCTTCTGTTGGCGAAGAACTGGAATTTTTTACAAGACATCACCAGAGAGTGGGAATCATTGAAAAGTGTGGGCCAATATTAGTCAGCATGTATGATTTTAATTGCGGTAGTTTTGGCAGATAAATTCCCACCTGCAATGCTATTGTGGAATGCGTCGAGGATCCTATTTGCTTGCTCCGAAGTAACACATCGTAGGAGAACACCATTGAAATTTCTTTTGAAAAGGACTCCTTCTATTTGCATATATCCGCAATTCTGCAATTGGTAATACCTCATTTTTTGGGACGAGAAGCATGGCGGATACTTTCTAGTTTACATGAACCTCCTTCTGTTAGTCAGCCAACCGCCTTCCAATTCTAATTCATTTATCAAGATGAGCTCTAGCTGCTCGTCTGTGATAGGTACCTCCTCACTTTGTGGCATATATTCACATAGTCCTTTTCCTTTAATAGTCTTAGTAGGCTTGACTTCAATGTCGTATTCAAGGATCTTAGTGATCCAATTAGCCCTTTTCTTCATGATCTCTCCTTCCATGATATATTCACGCACAGTGGTATGTGCGATATATACTATAACTTTGTTGTAGGAAATTAGATGGTGGAACTTCTTAAGTCCTTTTACTATTGCAAAGGCTTGTCTTTCAACAAAATTATAATTCACCTCATATTCGTTTAGGGTCCAGGAATAGAACGCTACTAGGTGTTCCCCCTCTTTACTATCCTTTTGGGTTAGAATAGTAGCAATACTGGACTTGCTACTGAAAGCATACATTATAAAATATTTGGATTGATCCAGATTAACCAGCACTGGGCTATGGAAATAGCTTCCTTGACCCTTTCAAAAGCCTCCCGAGCTTTGGTTGTCCATTTGAATGTTTGATCTTTCTTCAGCATTAGGGTGATTGGCCTAATCATTCCCGCGAAATTGTAAATAAACTTGCTGACGAAATTTACTTTTCCTAGGAAAGAATGGACACCTTTCTTATTTACCGAAAGGGGAAGCTCTTTGATACCCTTTACTTGTTCAGAATCAATTGAAACACCTTCTATAGACACGACATGCCCCAACAGCTTGCCCTGCGGCACTTTGAATACACATTTCTTTGGATTTAGGGAAACTCCAAACTCCTGACACTTCTGGAAGACTAACTCCAAATGGTCAAAATGATCATCCTTAGATTTAGAGAACACAGTAAGGTCATCTAAATATATTAGAATAAACTTATTGATTAGCTTGTTTAATGTGACGTCCATCGCCCGTTGGAATGTTGCCCCTGTGTTGGATAAACCAAAAGGCATTTTAGCATATGCAAATGTTCCCCACTTTGTGGTGAACATAGTCTTGTGTTGATCCTCTTCTTTAACACAGATCTGATTGTAGCCGGAGAAACCATCCAATAGAGAAAACATTTCCAATCCTGCTATGGTTTGTAGGATTGATTCCATGGAAGGCAGCATATAGTGGTCTTTCAGGGATGCTCTGTTTAGGTCTTAGAAGTCCACACACAATTGGATATCACCATTCTTCTTTCAGATTAGAACCAGATTCGATACCCAAGTACTATGTTTAATTGGAAAGACAATCTGTGACTCAATGAGCTTGGTTAGCTCCTGTGCCATTAGGGCCTCAATTTTAGGGTTAACTGGCCTCTATTTATGTTGGACTAGTTTTGCAACTTCTATTAGCTCGATAGTGTGCTGAATGATGCCAAGATCGTAACCCTCCAGATCATCGTAGGACTAGGAACTACTCCATATTTTTCGCAGAAACTGATAAGCCTTTCCTTATCATGGTGAGGGACATTTTTTCCTACTCGGAGATTCTTACCATTGGAGACCCAAAGGTCCTCATAATCACTTTTGTCCGCCATGAATTTTTGCTTATCACTTCTGGCATCATTATAATCAAAAAAGTTTTCAAGAGTAACCAATCCTCTGGGAAGTTTATTAGATTTGAGCTACATAATTTTTCCTTCATAAGCCTCGATGATTTTTGGTTGAAGCTGATCAACAAATTCTCCTGAGTGTTGGATAAATGAAGTGATATGTTCATCACTTTCAAAGACTTGCCAACTCTAATTATTGTCAGAGATCATTGGTTGGACTAATACTCGTACAAAATGTTCATTCTGAAACAACTCAGAGACAGAATCAATGAGCACCAATCGTAGCCATGCGATCTGCATTACTATTCTGCCTTTGGGGAATGGTCTGGATGTTGAAAGCTTCAAAACCCTCAATCAGGTCCCAGACTCGGTGCCGATAGGATCTCATGCAGACATTCTTTGCTATAGAAATTCCTCGGACCTGGTTAACTACTAGTTCGAAATCTTTGAACACAATTAATTGCTTAATACCCATTTATTCCGCAAAGGTTAGGCCTTGAACTAACCCTTCATATTTAGCCTCGTTGTTTGAACAAGCGAAATGAAAGCGGAGAGGCCTCAGCCATTTTTTATTTTGTAGGGATATTAGATATACCCCTGCTCTAGCACCTACTTTGCTTCTTGCTCCATCAAAGTATAATGTCCATAGCTCATTTTCTTAGTTATCTTTAGATTCTTTAGCAACCCTTGGAAACACCTCGTCTTCATCATAAATTACATACGTGTCCAATCCTGTAGCATGGTAATTGCCGAAAGGATCATTGTTTATGTGTTCACTCAATAGAGCATCTTCTTTATCATTCCAATCTCCGCTCACCTTCTCTTCCTCTAGCAATTCAATGCAATACATTTCTTGCTTGGTGATAGAGGTATGCGCTGCTTCAAAATTGATCAAGGACTCATCCACCACATGTTTAGAATGTAGAGCCTCTAATTCTATCTTCATTTTTACCCCGTGCTTGGTCCTAAGTATCAAATGTGACAAATCCAAGGACAGGTATCCACCCACCTTTGAAGTAAATTCTCAGGATAGACAAAGGCCAAACATAGGAGGAACATCTATGATCACTATGTCCTGTGAGACTATGATACTTGGGTAGGCGAATAGAGTTAAAGGAAGCGCTTTGATGACACCTATGGTCTCAACTTTATTTTCATCAAGCTGCATCACCCCTCTTTTCATAGGTTCGTAGCTAAGTCCCAAAGCTTCAGTTATCTGTTTCGGCATAACTGTTGTACTAGCTCCAGAATCAACCATAGTGTTATGTAATAGCTTCTTTCCTATAATGAGGGTTAGGAAGAAGGGTTGAGGTTTCAACCTACCTCTGTCATCGGTACGAGATTCCTTTGTATTGTTTGTAAGGACTTTTGTTGGCGGTATGTGACAACTGACCTCTGCACTAGCCGAAGGCTCTATTGATGCCGAGTTGATCTCTTCCTGAAGCGCCTTTTGTAATAGAGTCTTTTGTTCTAGGATAGCTAGAATGTCCCATAAAGACACATTAGCGGATGATTTCTTCAATTTCTCTACCACATTAAAAGGTGGAAAACTCAGAGATTTCTACTCTTTGGTTCTTGCTATAATAATCTTCTTTCATGCTTGAGAAGGTGAAGGGATGGTCGAAGCGCCAGGAATTTGATCAGACACGCCTTTGCATTGTGGGTTGTCTAGATGTGAAACAATAGGCTCATCGGTGAATCTCCTCTTTGAGCGTGTATTATAGTCAGATTGCACCTGCGGTGTTTTGGATATGAATGCGTCATTAACAAACACCGTTTCTTCCTCCCCCATCCAAGAGAAAAGTGCATGATCAGGAGCAATATCTGATTCTTGTTCTAAAGACATTCCTTGCATTTGCACGGTAAAGACTGCACTCTCCATTTGCAGTGAGGCATATACATAACCTCTATCTTCTGTTGCCTCACCTTGGTTGCGTCATTCTACCACCTTCTATTGTAAGTTGCCACGCGGACAATTTCGGGGCATATGCTCATCGCTGCAGGGGAAACACCACGGATTGATGTCATCAATAAGGTTGTTCTGCCATGTGGTTAATTCCCTGCTCGAGCTTGAGGACGCACTCATCAGTGAAGAAGGCATCAACACCATTTGGTTTGCAGTCAACATTGGTGGATTAATGCGAGGCGCACCCTAATATTAATTTTGCTGATAAGTAGACCACCCGGCTTGATAGTTTTGATATGCAGGCCACGGGGGCGTTGCTTGGTTCCGCTTGAGAGTTGTTATGTCATTTGCCATGGTTCACAACATCTCCTTGAGGTCGTTTATTTCATCCTTGGAAGAACCTGATGTAGAAGCCACATTTTCATGAGTGACCACATATAAGTACATTGACTAGCAGTTGCTGGCGCACTAGTCGATGCGACCTCTTATTCGAAGATTGATATTTTAGGAAATATCAGCATAATAGGTCGAGGAGGAAATTTTCTGCAATCTATTAAATGATTCTTAGCTTTGATAGCGGTACCATAAGCATTTGGTAGAGTGGCTCTTTCCAAAGACTTGATCATCACAAAAATGTTGGGATTGATGGACTTTAGATAAAATATAAATGCCAACTCAAGAGTCAGGTGGATAGTAACAGGGATTCTCTGCCAATTTGTGTGAAATCGGGCATTGAAGTCCATCAGAGCCTCCTAGGGAGCTCATTTTATGATGAATAGCTGATAATATAATGAAGAATGATCTCCATCATTTGAGAACCTTGCATAGAATGGATCTTTGAGCTCATCCCAGGTGCGAATTGAATTCAGAGTTAGTGTTTGGTACCAATCCAGAGCCTTTCCTTTAAAAGATGTGGCGAGGAGCCTTAGGGATACATTATGTGTAGTAATACCGTGTACCAGACAAACATCTGCTACATCCTGTAAATGTTCTACTGGTCTTTTTGAGTTGTCTCCAACAAATTTGGGGATAGCTTTCATGGCCAAAATTGGGATAGCACCCCAAACAGCGGGCGCTACCGGGGCTACCAGGGGACTTTCAGCATCCCATGCTACATAGTTTTTGTTGGTGGCTGACAACATAGTGAGAGGAAAGGGTGGTGGGAATGAAACGGTTACCAGCTAATTTGCGACCTGAAGTGTCCCTAGTGAAGGCACTAGTAAACCTGGGTTATTTGCAATCTGGGATCTAGTTACAATTCGATGGCTCATACACTCTTCTACAATGCAATTTCATTAAGTTCGGGTCCCACCGGACATGCCAGAAAAAGAACAAACTATTGATGCCAAAATTTGATGAGGTAACCGAATCTTGTGGGAAACTAAGTTTAAGGGGGACCTTTTGCGCTAAACTGAGTAACCTCCAGATTTTTTAAAGAAGCTGATTTCTTCTATAATGGGTTTTGGAAAGGGAAAAGGAAGCGGATATAATAAAGTAAAGTCTAACCTAAAGCAATTCACCAAGATTTGTTGGTGGGCAGGATAAATCATAGATTTAAGGGCCTGAATAGTGTTGTTGTGTTCCAAAACTTCAGAGACTTAAGATTATAGCATAGACAATTCATTTATTGACATAAAATAATGTCGCATACATTTTCACTACTAAGAAGAGTCATTAGACATGATTTAGGTAAGCAAATTTGTATCCAACATATATAGAAATTCACTGAATGAAAAGTCAACACAGTATAATGCACGGTTCATAGTTTAATCAAAGCATAAAAAATAGAAAGGCCGAACAATTGGCACAGTCTGAAAGTTTTTCAATTTAAATAAAACAGTAATAGAGGCCTGGTGTCTTTTGCTAAAACCAGTGTGTTTTTCCAAAATTTTGGACCCTTTCCTCTCAACAAAGAAAGTATATATAGCAAGAAAACTCCCACCGCCTTGGAGAATCAGCAATAGAAAAGATCTCGCAATCCTCATGCAATGATGCCTGAAATAGAATATACCCAAGGCCGTTATAATAGCATTAGGCTGGAACACAACATCCAGTCATCCTACGCATAGGTGCATCCTCCGTAATGATGGTGGTGCTCCCATCTAGGCCTGATCAGACAAGTGTCATCCATTGCTATGAATGATTATGACAATCAGCATCCAATAACATTATTTCGTTCAACCAGACCATTGCCCACATGACAGATTAGCCACTAGGCACGTGGCAACCTTTCACTACCCGTATGAACCCTTCTCCCATGGTTGCCGAGGATTTGTGATAGTGCAACACGTGTCGAATGGGCTGAGAAGCTTAACACCATGGAGGGATCGCCCAACAGCCGGGCGCAAAAGACGCATGGTAGCATTTCGCTGCCCGCGGTTGCCATTTCATCCCTATGTTGAAAAATTCCCAAACGGTTGCTACGTAGTAAGATGTGGGGCCCGCTGACACTTTCAGGAATGACGGTCTTGTGGAAACCTTTCACAACCCGATGAGGTTTCAAGGAAATGAGAAACAAAACATCCTGTAACCGCGACACGTGGAGGCACCGCACAGCTCTCAGGATTCGAAATGAAAGCCGATACTTGAAGCTGCGAAGATTAGATGCACAAAGCAGCAGGTTGAAACTTTGCTAAAAAAGGGGCCGAGCAAACTCGGCGATGCACAGGCCGACACACACAAAATATAAAAGGAAACCCGAAGGGAGCTACTCAAATATTTATTTAACATATAATATTAAGAGGATTAAATGTTTGACACACACAAAAGTGTTCCTACTTTATTAGAAAAATATAACATAGTGTTTGGTGTAGACCTCTTAATTTTTTTAGGTGCATTTAGTATTTTAAAAAATCCATTGGTACAAATATAGTTAAGAGTGACTACTAGAAGTTGTATATTGTTTTGTATTTTTTTTATGACTTTTCAAAGTGGATGCATCCTAAAAATTGTGTCACCGAGCATGTGCATCATATAAATTTCACCAAAATAATCGAAAATGCAGTTTTTTTCCAATGTTTAGAGAATGAAGTGTAGAACAATATTATATTTTTTTTTTCAAATTTGGACAAGTAGGTCAAAAGTTATTAAAAAAATTCAATACATGTCTTTGATAACTATGGAAACATTAGTGAAAGAAATTAAAAAAATTGTGTTAATGTAGTTCAAATCTAAAAAAAATTATATGGTTACAAAGCTTAGAAGATGTGTGAAATTATGGTGGTAATTTTACTAAGATTTGATTTATAATGTGTAAACCTAATGATGAGCAAGTTGAAAAATGAGAATGGAGTATAAAATCATGTGAAAATGAGGCAAATGAACCATCCAAGCCTATATACAAGACAAAATGTATATGTGTTTTATGCAAGCCCAAATGCGTAAGTGTGTTTTTGCAATCTTATATGAAATCTCTAAATTAACTGGAGAATCTATAAATTTAAATTGAAAATTTTGCATTATATTTAAAAACAAAAGACAAATCTCCTCTTACAAAATTATGTAACTTAACTCTAGCAAAAGATTCCTTGTCTTCGTACATGTCTTTTGAACTGCTAGCCCATTGAAGTTGATCAAACATTATTTGGTTTGGGGTTCAAATTCGGCACGTACGAGTCTATTAGTCACAAGATGCATGTGTGATGCTATTTCCTTTTATTTTACAGAAATTCCCTAAACTGGCTCAAATAACCTCTGTGTGGCACAGTGTATATGCATTCCAAGTTTTTTTGGAATGAATCTTCACCTCATGTTGTCTAAATATCTCAGCCCTTCAGTGATTTTTTATTATTGACTAGAAAGTATGTTAAAAAGGGTTTTTTGTAGGTTTCCATTCATTACAGACTCACAGCTTTCCCTTTTTCTCATACCATGGAGTCCCTGACTTGCTCCCTAAATGAGGCAGTGACTATTGGACTTGGGATTTTCTTCTTCTTCTACTACTTTTTGTATAAGTTGAGGAGCAATGGAAGCAAATTGAAACTACCTCTAGGACCACGCCCATGGCCTATCATAGGAAGTCTCCATATCTTGGGAAACCTTCCTCATCAGGCTCTTGCGGTACTAGCAAAGAAATACGGATCCATCATGTTTCTCCATTTGGGCTTCGTCCCCACTGTTGTGGCGTCTTCTCCTGCATGGAAAAAGAATTCCTTAAAATGCATGATTTGATCTTTGCACAAAAACCAAATAGTACATTGGGGAAGTACATATGCTATGATCATAAAGATGTGGTGTGTGCCCCCTATGGTGCGTATTGGAGGCACATCAGAAAGTTGTGCATGGTGGAGCTGCTCACGGTGAAGAGAAACGATTCTTTCAAATTTGTGAGAGAGGAAGAAGTCTCTGCCATGATCGTCTCCATCTGGGAGGAAAGCGGGTGCATAGTGCAATGTGTGGATGTGAAGAAGAGGCTTTCCTCGCTTACTCAAAATATTACCTGTAGAATGTTTTCCAGCAGGACGTATTCTAACAACGAATTGAGTGGAGGGCTTGGGTTTAAACAAATGATTGATGAGATGTTTGTTGTGGCCAGTGCATTTTGCATTGGTGATTTCATTCCTTATCTCAGCTGGCTTGACTTGCAAGGATTCCGTGGTTGCATGCAGGTCGTTCATAAAATATTCGATGAATTTGCTAACAAAGTAATCGATGAGCACATTCATTGTAGATCGGGAGAAAGAAAAGTGAAGGAAGAAGATCATGTTGAAGATATGGTAGACGTGATGCTTGAAATGGCCGAGATGGAGGGCCAAACAATCTCACGAGTCAACATCAAAGCAATCATATTGGTAAGTTAAAAATTGGGATCTGATTTAAAAAATGTTGTTCTGTTTGCCAGTGTGTATTTACTCAAAAAGAGAAAAAATTGTGCAAGACATGTTAGCTGCCAGAACAGAAACATCATCGACAACAATAGAATGGGCAATGAGTGAGATGCTAAGGAATCTTGATATGCTGGCACAAGTGTAGCAGGAGATGGAATTTGTAGTGGGAAAAAATTGCAGAATAAAGGAGAGTGACGTCGTGAAGTTGGACTACTTGAGATGTGTGGTGAAGGAAACTTTTTGAATTCATCTGCCAGCTCCTCTGCTCATTCTGCATGAGTCGATGGAAGGGTGTAGCATTGGAAGATATTTTTTTCCTCCAAAGACGAGATTGTATGTGAATGTGTGGGTGATGGGAAGGGATGAGAACGTTTGGAAATATGCTCATCAGTTCAAGCCCGATCGGTTTATGGGCAATAATAAGGATGTGAGAGGTCAGGACTTCGATTTGCTGCCCTTCAGAACTGGAAGAAGAGGATGCCCTGGGATTTCCATGGGTCTTTCTCTTGCTGAGTTGGCACTTTCTCAGCTTCTTCATTACTTTGACTGGACTGTGGAGGGTGAGGTGGATGTGGAGGAAGAGTTTGGATTAACTATTCCTAGAAAAACTCCACTGCTTGTCTGCCCTTCATGGAGGCTCATAGCTGAATATCCTATTTAAGAGAGTGTTGTATGATAGGCTATCATCAGATTCATGTTGTAATATTTTCCCATTATCTTAACTAATTAGTACATGGGTCAGAGGATTTAGAGTTGGGTTTCCTTGCCCCTTCCCTTCGATCAAGAGTTGTCGCCATCCGATAGCCTGAGGAGAGAGCGTGAGCTCGGTGGTCAGCCATTCTTAGACCGGGTAGAGATCCCCTATTTTGAAAGCATCCCCTAGTGGGCCCACCTATTCCTTTGGGTAGCCTATCTATAGCCCCTACTATATATAGGGACCTATCCGTACGCTATAGCCCGCTATAGCCCTATAGTTATAATAGCTATAGAAACTATCCTTGGGCGATTCTAAGGATTTCAACAATTAGTATTTGCTTTTGGTAAGACCATTGCAATGCAAATTGTTTAACTCATATATTAATGTTTTCCCAATTTATTAAACTAAAACAAATATTTATCTTTTTAAATATGAATAACTAATTTTTTATTTTTTTTTATTTTTTTAAAAACTATTTATTGACAATGTGATTGGTTGAATTTTTTTATCTATTCTCATAGCCTTCATGTTAGATGAGAAAAATAAGTATTAATTTTGGATAAACAATAGTGAATTTCATCCACAAAGTTTCTATAAAGGAACAATTTAAAATGCTTTGTCTACAGTTGGTCAAATTTGGTTGTACCTATCATCTATTTTATGGGTTGTAGGAGTTAATAAGAATAAGTCCAAATATAACGACTCTGTGTATGCATGTTAATATATCAGACTTTTTAAAAGCAACACTATTGCTAATTATGGAGAAGAGTCCAATGACCTTGTCATGCTCTTGGAAATACCAAAGGATTTTATTCTAGGTTTGTGTTTTGGAGATGGTGCATAGGTGAAGTATCTATCTGAGGTCTAATGGAGACCAAGAAGACTATAAACAAGATGCACTTGTTAAAAATGGCAATACAACACTACATGTTGACATCTACAAATTGATCCTTCCCAAAAGGATATGCATGTAAAATTTTTTGGCCATTTGATTGCTAGCTAACCTCAACTATTGTGGTCTTAATGCATTACAAATGTTGTTTCATGTTTTAGACTTAGTGAGTGTTTTATGTTCAGTTGTGTGCTCTTTTTCAAAATCATTACTCATTTTTGGGTGCTTGTGGACATCAATATTTTAATTGGACTAAATTAAATTAACCTATGCCTTTCATACTTTTATGGAATTTAACATATTAGTGGAGCCATTGTATACCACTTCTGAGTATTTGTGGATATGACGAGTGGAAGATGCTTGTGGCAGAACATGAGAGCTCACACCCACAAAACAAAATCCAATTAAAATCCCTACACTGCTATTGAGGGAAAAAATCATTTTTTAATGTTTTTATTTGTAGTTCCAATCACTTAATTAATCCTCAAGTACCAAATTTTTTGTATCTTTTAGGTTTCTTTTTGGTTGCCTGAAAGATTCACCCCACAAAATATTGTATCTTGTTCATCTATTAGTTAAGACACATTAAATGGAATTGGAGAAATTTTCATGTCTAGTTTCTAAACTTATGTTCCTCTCAACCAACAAAGATGTGTACACCTAGGTTCATGGATAATATTTTTTATTTGTAATTTTTTTTATCGGCAATAGAGGTTTTTTGTTATTAAATTTAAAATAAAATTACATCAGATTTTCCTAACTCTAGCTAGAAAAAGTTACACATAGTGGATTCCCACCCACGTAAAGAAGCACTACAAACACCACAGAGCAACATTTAAATCCATAAGACCCTAAAAAAAGACCTATTAAAATTTTTACAAATTTTAAGTACAACTTGGTCTTCCCTTGGTTTGAGACTAGACGACCATAGCGAAACTTTTCTTTTTGAACTTCTTGTCTTTCCTCCCCTTGATGACTTGCTAGTCGTCGTCCACCTTTGTCACCTCTTTTTTCCAATCCAAAGATTTTCCCCTCATTGCAAGCCCACCTTCCTCCATCTTTTACTCCTATGACTGCCATACCTCAAAAGCAACATGTTGCATCATTGTTTCTTCATGTTCTTCAACCATTGCTTTCCCATTCCGACCTTCTACCTCTCCTTTACTCTCCCCTTTTTCCTGCACCTTCGTCGGGCTTGATTTCTCCCTACACTTCAGAGTTTTAGCACCATGTTGGTTTTTCTCTACCACACCTTCAATAGCTCTCCCTGCATCATCATAGTTCAAGATGAGCACCTTAGCATGCCTCAACCCCCCTAGTTGATCTGGTTCCCTATTTTTCTAAAGAAGTTTAGAGTTTCTCACCACCTGAGGGATATTCTTGTCTTGCTCTACTTTTCCCCCACTCCGTTTCTCCACTGCATAAATTTTGTGTGAGACATCCTGCCACCAAGTAGTTGGTTTGGACCATATGGGCTTTGCACATTGTGCAATGATATGTCCACATTGGAAGCATCTCCTGCATCGAAATGGTACCCCTTCATAATCAAGGGTTGTACCCAACATCCCTTGGAGGTTTTAATTGAGACCTTTTTTGGGAGTGTCTTTGATACCTCCATCTCCACCAAAATTTGGGCATAGGTGGAGTGAAAAAGATTTGAAGAACCCTCATCAATCATCAAAAAATACCCTAAAGAATTTCCTATAGCCTCTCAGGAAGACTCAAACTAAAAAGGGAGAGGGAAGTTTGGGAGTCTTGCCCACAAAGGTACTTTATCAAAAGCCTTTGTTGTAGGGTTGAAAGTTGGATGCCATGGCTTCAAGGATAGAGAAAATTTCTCCTCCCAACTCTAGAAATAATCACATAAAACTTTATTTCTATTAGCTCCACAGTTTCAAAAACAACAATAAAAAAACCTCTGGTAGTTGGTTAGATTTTAATACAACCATCCACAATTGGTTCCCAGTGCTTGGAAATCCACTTACGTAAATCACACAGCCGAGGCCAAAATCCCCTAAAGTGTCCTATCAGTACTAATTATGAAAACACTTTAACATTGTGCATTACCTCATTCTCAAGCTCCTCCTACAAGAGAACTGATAGTTTGTTGGCCTTAATATCTTTCATTTTCTTTCTTGTCGCCTAATGGTTTGGCTCCAAATGGGTACTCTCACCCCCTAATCGACTTCCCTCTACCTTCCCTCTAGAGCCCAACTCAACACAACTTCTACCTCACACTTTGCTTTCCCCTTCTTTCTGCCTTGATAACTTCTTCCCAGCACTCCAACCCTTGTTCCTCTAGCTCTGTGAGAAAAGATTCTTTACTGCCCTAGCACCTGCAGGTGGTAATGGCTTCATCTCACCTTCATATTTTTATTTGTAATTCTGTTCATATTATTCAATATAGTATTTTTAATTCTTGACAAACTATATTTCATTAATGAATTTTGGAATGAATCTCCACACTTTCTGTAGCTCTAATTTTTTTTAGATCTTACCATCATGCCAACCTTCCATTGAAGGGTACATGAGATAAAGGAGTGAACACACAAAATATCAAGTGTCCACAAAAGTCAGACAAGTCAATTTTTAGTTCCTATAAAGAATGCATTAGTAATTGAGTAGAAATATTTTTTTTCCATACTCATAATTTATTCATACTTTCCAGTTAAATTTATAATGATTGTTAACCTACAAAAATCTTCTCACCAGATTCAAATCAAATTTTAATAGTGTTAAAGCCCTAATATTTCCAAATCCACTTTTCATTTATTGTGAATAGATTGAAGAAACAACTATATGAAGATTGATTTTGGTTACCTAATTTTAATTTTTTTGTTGTAAAATCTACCATTTTTTCTCAGAGATTGTTGATAGCACAATACAGTTTGTGTTAAATATTGAAGTAAGTCACTTGCCATGGTTTCAATGAGTTTTATTTTTTAGAATATGTACATTTAACTAGATCATTTTTTTACACTTTTTATTTCATTTCAAGTAATTATGTTGTTACTTGTTAAATGAATGCATTGGTTTTGTATGCAATTTAAATTGATTATCCATTTATCTTAAATGTGTTTTGGAACTTTCAACGATTTTCTTGGTCTACAAATGAAACTCACTTTGTATAACTAATTTGTATCTAACTTCCTTGTTCTCTTTAGTAGTTTATTTGGTTTATATCCTCTGTAATTTTTGTCAATCTTTTGCTCCACAAGTATAAAGAAAGACATGAAGAACTAATAATATTGAAAAAACTAGTTGGTGCTGATCCTAAAGATAAACATCATTTTATCAAATTTCTCTCTAGCTTTAATTATAGGAATAATTTTTGTTTATTATACAATCCTAAAGGTCCTTTTCACTTTACATCCAATAATTCCACTTATAGCTTAAGTGATTATTCTTATTTTTGTAGTTCTCCTTTTTCTAACATTTGAAGCATCTTCTTTCCATCATTTGTCAAGTAATCATTTCCACTACTCATGTACCTTTACTAGACTCCAATAAGGTTGCATGGATTATAAGAGGCTTGATTAAGAGAAGGGAAATTTGGATTTGATTAATATTGTATCTTAGACATAAGGTTATGAAACTGGGACAATGACAAATGTAGTGTTCCACAAAGTTTCTTGATGGGGGGATGTGGAGACGTGGGAAAAAGGGGACCAAGGGCCTAAGTTTGGGGACAGCGAGGGGATGATAGTAGGGGTAGTGTTGATATACATATAATACTTGAAAAAATAGTTAGAAAAATATGAATAAGAATTACAATGTTGAATGTAGAAATGAAACTTTGGCATATTAATAATTACTAAATCAGTAAAAAAAAAGTAAATACTAAAAAATAAAATTCTTAAATACTATAATACTATTAATACTACTTAAAAAATAAGTTATTAACATTGAAGTTTGAACAATGAAAATGTTGAATTTGAATTTTATATTCAAGTTCATAATGATGATTACAATGAGTATAATGATGTCAAAATTTAACAAAATGGAGTGAAGTGAGGCCTCCAATCATCCCCAAACTCCTCATCACTAGAGCTACTAGAAGTGGACACATGGTCAAGCTCCACCAAAATAATACCAACCAACACTATCTATGTAACTATAATATCCTCATCAATCTGTGATGGATTCTCTAGCTCTACATCCCACCATGTTGTTGGACTCTCTTTGTACACAAGTATCTTGTGGTCAATGAGACAAAAAGCACTATGTACAACCAAAAGCTTCTCTTCTCTCCTAGAGGTAATTTTTTCCCTCTTAAGGAGTGGATGAAGTTATGAGTAGACCAGTTCCCATCAGAAGTTAAATCTAACTGGAAACCTGAGATAGAAATCAAAAGGCTAGAGTGGTAGTCAAATAAACTAGTCCATGGTAATTCCACCACAAAGTTGGGTCCTCATGGGGCATAGTTTCCATATCCATATTGGTTGCCTCAAAATAACCCCTAAGAGTGGATTTTTTTTTTCACTCAATATGAATGATGCTAACCTCTACAAGATCATACATCTTTTTGATGGCCCCAAAGAACCTTTCCTTCACCTCAACATCATGCAAGGGTATAACTCTACTAGGCCTTTACTTGTACCACTTGGGGTTCAATGCATTAGAAACCATGTGCAAGGGAGTGTTGAGCTTCTCCCATCTTTGATGAATGATTGGTTGAATGTGCTCATTGTATATGCTAATGTGGGGTCCTTATCTCACACAACAACCCTCATTTGGTCAAGCATACTATCAATGCACTCATAAACCTCTCTAAGTTTAGGTGCATTGGCATCCCCATATCTAATCACCTGGAAGACTAGAGTAATTATGGAGAATATATATTTTGCATCACCCCAAAAAATATCACTCTTCACTACATCCTTCACTCTCTTCTCCTGCTCTATCTTGGACTCAGGCCACCAATTCCATTTTGCTATCATAACCATTAGTTACAATATCTCTTGCAAGTCAACCATTCTCTCCAAGAGAGTGAAATAGGATGCATATCTAGTCTTGGTAGGTTTCAATAACTCCTTATAGAATCTCTTGGAAAAGGGCATGTGAAGTGTGGTGGTTGTAGATAAACATATGCACATCTCTAGCATCATTGACCACTTCTTTGATCTAATCAATCGTTTCCATGTCCTTGAGTGCATTATCCATGACATGCATACAACAAGGATTCTACCAAACATGTCTATGATTTTTCTCAATCAATTTCTTTGTAGCTTTGTAGACATGGGATACATTTGTCACTACTTGGACCATAGTTTGTGGCCCAACTTGCTCAATAGAATCCTTGAGGATATGAAATTGAAATTTGGTATCTTTGCGATGTCCTGCACTATCAATCAACTTAAGAAAATATGGGCCCTATGTACATGTAACCATGATATTGATGAGTGAATGATGTCTAATGTTTTTTCACCCATCTATGACTATACTACATCCACTTTGCATTGAAAATTCCTTCATTTTCTCCACTAACACATTTATATTGGAATTGTTGTTATCCAAGATTGTGGTCCTCATTGTTTTCTCCCCTAGTGACACATATGATGTTCTTCCCCTTTCTACCATTTACATCATTTCCTTATAATAAGAAGACTAAGCCACATGGATTGGAAGGCCATTGGAAAAGAAGAATTTTCCAATGGAATCATCTTTATCATCCTTCAACTGCACATTGAATAATTCAACTATTGGGTTACCACTACAAGCATCACTTATGAACTTGCATTTCCCCCTAGCCTCTACTACATGGGCCCTTGAATAAGAACTAGAAATATGTGCAACTTGCCTCTGCAAAGTAGAAGTAGAATTGTGTGACTATCCTTGATGATGATGCAATCAGTGAGATAAAGTAGTAGATACAAGTGCAACTACATTATCTTCATTGTCACCTCATAGCCTATATATCTTAGCTTTGTATTTCAGGTTTGTTGGTATCCCCAAAAACTTACATGCTTCTACACCTTTTCCTTGAATATGAAGGAGGTGGGAATTAACTCTAGTAATGCTGTCAAAAAATTCAAGGCCACAAAAGTGGCACTTCCACAACCTTGTGCCCCTAGATGTCCCAAAATTGCTTGATTTTTTTACTACAAATTGTTTCAAAGGAGACTTATGAGTAAAAGGACCCTTAGCATACTCTTCTAGTAATGTGGAGGGGAAATCAATACATTCAATTTCTCTCAACATGGAACTAGTGATTTCGATTTGATCCTCATGGCCACCCCTCTTAGTCTCAACATTAGGCATAATTGGATTCAATAATTTCATTGCAATCCTCAACCTCATCCTCACTCATGTCATGAGAACTCACTGAGAAACTACAGTAAACAATATAAAATAAATATAAAATTTCATAATTATAAAATTAAAATTCAAACTATGCATGCAAAGGATTAGGACAGAAAGATTTTATTTTGTTTTTTCTTACTTCATATCACACAAAGGGAAGGAGTAGAGGATACACAAATAAAAATTTTTGCTCTTAATATTTTCAACAAGGAATTTTACTTTTTTTCCTACTTTGGGTAGTACAAAGTATAGAATTAGAGGATACACAAATATTTTAGCCTAGTTTGATAAAATTGAAAATAAAATTTAAATTTCAATGTTGAATTTTTATGACATTATGAACAATGAACATTGCAATGAATAATTGAATATACACTTGTAGACATGTCCATGAAATTATGAATAAAATTATAATTTGAAAATGAAATTAATAATAATAATAAAAAAAAGTCATAGAATTGTACCTTATTCTTGAAAAATCGTTCCAAATTGGTGTAGAATCCCTCTTCTTCCTCTTCTTCTTACTCCTTTTCATCCCTCTTGCACTTGCAACACTTCAATCACACTCTTTTGCTCACTCTTTTGCTCCTCTTCAACCTAGCTATTGAAATCAAATTGTGAGTAAAAATGAGGAATTTGGAGTATTTTATAGAGTTTAGGAGGCATTGGTGGGGCCCATTGGCCATTAGGGTTCAACCTTGGGCTTTATTTTTATGAAAAAATTAAAGATTTTTTTTTGTTGCTTTTTAACCTATCCATTACGAGAGACTTTTCGGCATCCTCAGGATGGTTGATGGATTCTTGGCGATCCCTAAGATGTCATGGGAACATCTCAACATCCCTACCATCTCAATGGTAGAGGTGGTGCAGTGGGGGGCCATCTCTCTAGTGTTGCCACATCCTGGGGACATCCCTATCCCCAGAATTCCTAGATTTCAAGGGGGATGTGTCCCCATGGTTTAGTGACAATATGTGATTCTTGTTTAGCATGGAAGCTTCCTTTTTTCTAAGATTTTTTTTGATAATGGAGATAAGTTGGAAGAAAGAAGGAAAGTATTCTCCATTCATAGTAAGGCTACTAGCTATGTTTCTTGGATTCCCTCTTTTTAATTGTATATATTTTATTATTGTTATTTATTTCTTCATTTAGTGAATTTTTATTTTATTTTGCTAAAATTGCTCTGGTTAATTATATCCTTATTTTTATCCCCTAAGTTCAAGATTTTATTTGCATTGAGATTGTTTTTGTTGTTTAATTTTCATTCACTATACCTAATTATTGTCTAAGCTTTAGGTTTTTGTCAAAGGGAAACATTTCATCAGACTATTTTGGTATCATATAAGCAATGTCTTTATTGATTATTTTTTTGATTGATTATTACATTTCGGTTGGAAGTGTAGACATGTAAAATATACTGATTGACATCGTGCATTCGATCCTGACTTACTAACATCGTTTCTCCTTGAATCATCCCTCGGTCTAACCATTTAATCAAATTCCCCTATCTAATTAAATTCATCAATATTCCTCTCTTAATTAAATAAATCATTTTATCTAATCAAGTCATCTCTCTTGTTAATTAAATCAATCCATCTGATCTAAATATCCCTATTTAATTAAATACTCAATTTATTTGATTAAATCTCTAAAGTCTGTCCATTAAATTAAATAAATTAAAACCTTATTTGATTTAATCTAACACCATTCCTTTTAATTAAATAAATCAAAATCCTTATTTAATTATCCTTTTATCATATTCCTCTCTTATTTGATTTAAATAAATCCATAAATCTAAGTCAAATAAGTCACATCATCTAATCTCCTGTTAAATTAATTAACCCTTGATTAGTTTAATCTCATCTCATGTCACATCCTCTAGATAATGCAAGTTGCACATCAAAATAGATTTAATTCATTTAATTAAATCTCTATTTTCCTCACAAGGAATCTTTTAGAATATTCTCTCAATTTAAATTCAAAAATTTCAAGTCAACATGTACATCCAACAAGGCAATAACTTCATCTTACATGTCATTTTCCTTGAGCCAAGTGGCATTTATTGCATTTTCCCTTCCCTCTTGTATGTCATTTCAACAAATTTGAATTTCAAATATTTGTATTTATTGGCACAAACCCCAAATCTTACACATCCATCATCCATTCATAGCTTGACAAGTGGCATCATATCATTGGATGAATGTTAGTCCCACATTGCTCAAATTTGGACATTCATCCATCTTGAAATCCTATAAATAAACAGCTCATATCCTCATTTTATCATCCACAATCCAAACAAAATTACCATGCTCAAATATCTCTTGAATTTTATGCATTATCATTGTCATAGGTAGGTTTTGCAAATTTTGGCTTGGAGTTCTCATCTTTCATCAAAGTGGATCAACATCATCTTCAAAATTCAAAGCTTGCATCTTAGGAATTGGGAAAGGGCCAATTTTCACATCAAATTGGCACCAATTCCCCCATGGGATCATGAGTTTGCACATCTAATTAGGATTTAATCTTTGTTTTATCATTTTCATTGTGTTATTTATTATTTTCCTTCCTAGTTTGAGGTTGTAAATGGATTTCATGGGGAATCCTTGTTTTAGCTTGCAATTCTTTGTTTAACTTGTTTACTCATGTTGTTTTGCAGGTACTAGGAAAAGGGTTCACACAAATGTGCAAACCCTTTTCCTAGTACCTACAAAACAACATGAGTAAACAAGTTAAAAAAAAATTGCAAGCTAAAACAAGGATTCCCCATGAAATCCATTCACAACCTCAAATTAGGAATGAAAATAACAAAAAACATAATGAAATTGATAAAACAAATATTAAATCCTAATTAGGTGTGCAAACTCATGATCCCATGGGGGAATTGGTGCCAATTTGATGTGAAAATTCACCCTTTCCCAATTCCTATGATGAAGTATTGATGTGTTGAAGATGATATTGATCCACTTTGATGAAAGATGAGAACTCCAAGCCAAAATCTGCAAAACCTATCTATGACTCAATGATAATGGATGAAATTCAAGAGATATTTGAGCATGGTAACTTTGATTGGATTGTGGATGATGAAATGAGGATATGAGCTCTTTATTTATAGAAATTCAAGATGGATGAATGTCCAAATTTGAGAAATGTGGGACTAAAATTCATTCAATGATATGATGCCACTTGTCAAGCTATGAATGGATGATGGATGTGCAAGATTTGGGGTTTGTGCCAATAAATACAAATATTTGAAATTCAAATTTGTTGAAATGGCATGCAAGAGGGAAGGGAAAATGCAATAAATGCCACTTGGCTCAAGGAAAAGGACATGTAAGATGAAATTATTGCCTTGTTGGATGTACATGTTGACTTGGAATTTTTGAATTCAAATTGAGAGAATATTCCAAAAGATGCCTTGTGAGGAAAATAGAGATTTAATAAATGAATTAAATCTATTTTCATGTGCAACTTGCATTATCTAGAGGATGTGACATGATGAAATTAAATTAATCAAGGGTTAATTAATTTAATAGGAGATTAGATGATGTGACTTATTTGACTTAGATTTATGGATTTATTTAAATCAAATAAGAGAGGAATATGATAAGAGGCTAATTAAATAAAGGTTTTGATTTATTTAATTAAAAGGGGTGGTGTTAGATTAAATCAAATAAGGTTTTAATTTATTTAATTTAATGGGAAGACTTTAGAGATTTAATCAAATAAATTGATTATTTAATTAAATAGGGATAATTAGATTAGATGGATTGATTTAATTAACAAGAGAGATGACTTAATTAGATAAAATGATTTATTTAATTAAGAGACAAATATTGATGAATTTAATCAGATAGGAAAATTTGATTAAATGGTTAGATCGAGGGATGATTCAGAAAGAAACGATGTTAGTAAGTCAGGATCAGATGCACGATGTCAATCAGTATATTTTACGTGTCTACATTTTGTCTCTCTTTGAAGCAATGCACTTGTTGTGTTGGTTCAAAGAATAAATGATCTCGATCAAAGCCAAATTTTTTTGATATTTAAAAACTTTCCCCTTTCTGCATGGTGAGAGAAAACATGCCCTTATAATTCCCCCTCGAGAGATTAGATGAAAATTTTAATTTTTTGGGTGATCTCGCAAAAAAAGGTGACAAAGTACCTGACAAGTCCGAAAGGGGTCTAGGAGGCTAAAAATGTGTCTAAATGCAATAAAATGATGAAAAATAAGCCTCAAACAGACAAAAGTAGGTTTGGGGGTCCAAAACCCTAGCAAGACAACCATTTAGGGTTAAAAAACCCTAATTTTTAGGCTTAAAAGGGGCCTGAGGGGTCACTTTCAAGTCATTTTCACACACCTCTGCTAGCAAACTTGAGATTTGAGCTCTGACTCTCTGGAAATATGGCACAATGACAGCTCCCCTACACATTTTGGACCAAGTTCAGACATACCAATGACCACCTGGCATTGGGGCACTGGTATGTGACCCTTACTGAAGCTTCATCTTTTCATTTACTGCATTAATTACTGCTTTAAAAGGGAAGCTCGCCTCCAGCAGTGCCATATAGCGCCGCTTGGCATTTAAACTGCACTGTGCCAAGATGTTTTGTGCTACAATGGTGCTATTTAGCACCGTAGTGGTGCAGTTAGGAGTTTAAAAACTTTGATGCTGGGCTCGGGCTCAGTGGGCTGGTTTGGGCAAAGTGTGCTGTAGCAGTGCTCTTTTCATGCAAACTGTGACGCTAGAGGATAAAGTGCACCACAGTGGTGCATTTTTTTCTCATTTTGGGCTCGAGCGTCAGAGTTTGAGTAAAATCAAGCTGCCACGCCTTCACAAACTGTGCAACTGGGAACAAGCTTGGAGCCTTCAATCAGGAATTTTTCAAAAATTTTAACACGGTGACTTTCCTTGATGCAGGACGGACCCAGGGAGCTCTACTCTCGGGAGCATTGGTCGCGAGATCTGGCAAGGATCTTACAAGATCTAAGCGATAGAGATCAGGATCAACTAAGAGTTGCAAGACTATGGCATATTGTGTACGTGGCACTTGTGCACACCCACCTAGGGATGCTGTCAACGCTCGCTGAGAGGTGTTACAATGAGACATCGTCATTTCATCTTCCCACTAGCGAGGCGACCGTCACCTTGGAGGATGTTTGGCACATTTTACGATTTCCTATTCATGGCCGATGGGTGATCTATGATATGGAGGAGGGACGCGAGTGCTGCATCGGATTCCTCGCTACATGGGACATTATCTACTATGAGGGACAAATTCAGCTCGAGTGGTATAGGGTTATAACACCTCCCTTCTACTAGGTATTTGTAGCAATCATTTTGGGTTTGGTTGCCCCACATCGACAAGGGCAATATTTTAGTCTTGACTGGGGTTATTTTTGGGAGCAGATGGTCTGAGACAGGCTGGTTTGCTTCACATGGGGGCCTATTCTTCTGGCTTCACTTTACAAAGACTTGCACAAGTACGTATATGTGGATGGCAAAGTGCTGGGGGCTGGAGTGACACTTCTTCATGTTTGGGCGTCGGAGCACATTTATGTGCTATGTCCATGGGTCGTTCCAGTTCTGATGGGGGCAGAGGATGCCCTTGTGGCACTATACAGAGGTGGTGTGTCCTTCACACACACTAGCAAGCATGGGATCCCCTACTAGAGGCGGGTCCTAGACGAGATGCTTGGTTTTACTTGGCGTCCATACCTTGGTTAGCCCGAATGGGCCGATGATGCCACTTAGCTCTTTTACTACCACCAGAATCGATATATGCAGGGGTGAGAGCACACAATGATCGAGAGGTACCTGCCCAGACACGTGCAACATCAGTTTAGAGAGCCACATGATTAGCCTGATGATGACTATGTAGCTGTCTTTGCACGCATCGTGACACATGTGTTATGGAGTCACAATATTCCTACCTCTGAGGCATTTGATAGCTTCAGGCAGTTGGTAGCCCGACCATGGGCTTATGATCAGAGCTTGGTAGATCCAAGGACTACTCAGGTGTACAGAGACTAGTTCAGACCTCATCTTCGGTTGACCATTCTAGGCGAGGATTCATAGGTGCGTAGAGTCAGAGGCAGAGGGAGGGGATGAGGGTGAGGACTGAGGATTGAGATTCGATAGGATCCACCATTGGTACCCCCAGTCCCACTAGGTCATGGGGATGTTCACATGTAGGATCAATAGCAGGATCCACTAGTCCCACCACCATGAGCAGAGGGTGAGGATCAGGCTCACGTGCAGCCACGAGTACCGCCATAGGGACAGGCAGATGGTCAAGATGCACTGATTGCATAGCTGTAGGCCCAGGTTTAGGTGCTGACAGTGGAGAGAGACTAGGCGAGGGCTGAGAGAGAGTAGCTAAGAGCAGAGAGGGATCAGACTATGCAACAGAGATAGGCTGCAGAGCTACAAGTAGCCACAGAGCTAGGCCACAGACAACAGATCAAGAGTATGACAACCTCCTCCTCCTAGGGTACAGTGTCAGTATGATCTTACATGGATTCTATCTAAGAGATAGAGTACTACCGTCGGGCTTACCATGACACCATACTTAGAGCATATTGGGTCCCAGAGAGAGTGGGCTAGCTAGAGACCACTAGAGGGCCACGGTGATAGGGGTGAGGGCAGTATTCACAGAGATGGAGCCTGATCTAGATGATACACATCTTTTTCTATGCCTTATGGGCTTGTTGTTGATAGCCCAATGGGTGTTTTGTACTGATTGACACATATGTATAGTGATCCAATTTATTCTTTGTACTATGACAGTGACATGATGATATGATATATATGAGCTGATTTTTATGCGATGTACTGTGTACTCCTTTAAGCATGGATGATTTATTTCTATATGCTTTGCAGTGATGTTTTATGGATGCATTTATTTCTAATGATTTATGCGTTATGATTATGACCTATGATATGATGTGCAATGATGTTAACTATATTTTGGTTTATTTTATGCCAACACAATATGTGATATGGATTTTAATATGTAAAATGATATGATCTATGGTATATGCAATGATGTGTGGAAAATGCTTATATATGAGATGGTATATGGATGGATGTAATATGAATGCGATGGTCGTGATATGATGCTAATGAAATGGTGTAAATGCATAATGAAATTGAGATGCTTAGAATAACAAATGTTATTATCCTAAATGATGATCTATGTGATGCAATGATATGTTAATGCAAAGTGATATGCTGATGCGTAATGTAAATGTAATGTGATGATATGATGTCATTTATGTTATGCAAGTATGTATGCATAATGAATTAAATTCTTATATACCTATTGCTTATGATTATGCAAAAATGATTATGGAATGCTTCTGTAGATGTTTTGCGATGATTTATATGGTAGATGGTAATATGAAATGGTTATGAAATGCAAATGCAATGTTATGCAATGATCGATATAATTCCATGAGATGCAATGTAATGGGTGAAATGCAATGACATGGATGCACCTATTTATGAAGAATGTTTATGATAAACTATTTATATGATGATAATGCAATGCAGTGTGTATGTTTCCTATATGATATGCTTTATGCAATATGCTGATGATTTGTGGATGCAGGATTGATGACGATGATGGTGATGATGATCAACTATCATAGTACCTTGTTAGTGTGGTTAGTAGGAAGAGAAGAAGTCATTTCAACAAGACACAAGATGATGCAAATGAAAATGATGATGATGATGATTACTTGCCAAGGAATTGGGATTTTCAAAGGGCCAGATTTTCTTATGTTTGATAACACACGTGGCACGATGCATCAAGGTATAGAAAACTAGGATGTCATGGTACTTAGTGTGATGGAATTTGACACGACAATCAGATAGGAGTATTCTTGTTCACACCTGACATATGAAAACATTGCTAGGATGTACTTCAGAAGTTTCAGACACCTCAGAACAAAACACAGAAAGGTAAACCTATCCCTGTAATAGTCAAAAAGTTTCCCTAGACCTCTTCCATACATACCTAACAAAGAAAGTATTCACCGAGGTTATATTACAAGAACGTCCAACAAGCATAGTAGACAAAAGATAATGATCATTGCCCCATTCCTATTTCTCTAAATCCTCTGTTTTGGGATATCATTGAGACGTCCTTGGAATGAGTGCAAATAAGATAAGTCAAAAGATAAAGACCAAGTAAACAAACAAACTGATGCTCTTCAATACCGCTAACGGAAAGAGGATGTGTTTTCTAAGGATCATAACCAAAACTTATTGCCAAAAGATAATGCCCATTGTAGGAAGGATTCATCCTAGGACATGTTAGTGGATGGTAGCATGTCATTTCATTTATCCAAAGTGTTCTAAGGGATGATTGATATGGGCCAAATTCAGATGATGTGTTACCAATATGAAGAGATGACCAACTTGCTTATGCACTGATTTAGACTTAAGACTTGACATTTTGAGTTTTTACTTTTTAACCTACTAGACTTGCTTCTAACTGTTTCACCAAAGGTTGATATTGACGATCAGTTTATTATGAGTGGTGTTATTGCGGGTGCAAGCGAGATGAGGTGGATGGATTTTTTCAAATATTTGGATGTTTTTGATGTTTTGCAATGTTTTGAGGCTATTTTTTGGTATTTTTTGGGGTTTTACAAATGTTTTGATTTTTGATTTTTCTATGTTTTTGGGATTTTTTGATATTTTTACCAAAAGAATAACCTAAAGACCTATCCTAGGGGTCTTGAGGGCTGATCAAAAGATTATCCTTGCTTACGTTATACACGCAGAGACCACGTAGTTCAACTGACAACTTGACTGATTTACAGATGAAGATATACATGATGAGATGTCAGCTTATTATGTCAGACTCTTATAGGACTGACCTAAATGTCTCAGGGGATGATCAAAGATCAACCTTACCTACGTTCAAGCTCAGAGACAATGTAGTTCGACAAGATGACTCTGTTTTTGAGTTTTGATATGTTTTGATGTTTTTGGATTTTTTGATTTGAGGACTTTATGAATCTGATCAGATGAGAACGTGCCCCAAGCATGATTACATAGAATACCTCGATAAAGGTAGGACAAACTAACCTTGAGGATGGGCCAAAGAATGATGAGGGCTCATCCACACCATACATCGACCCCGCCACTCTCACATCCACTTCTGCGACAGAGACACTTGCCATTCCCACCATCCCCACCATCTCTGATATCAAGCTTATCATCTAAGAGGATGGTTGTGGAAGCTACAAACTCCCTAACAATGCTTTTGTGATAGGAGAGTTACCTCAATCTCCTAGATCACGTAGACGTCCACAAGAAAATCAAGCTTCCACATCGCAAACCCATCCTAAAAACTATCCTAAATTCACAAGATGGGGAGACCTTGGCCATGAGGTTATTGAAGCAGATCCATCTCACATGTTGTATCAAGATGAAAGACCAGCAGCTAATTTACCAATGGATGAAACAAGCAAGGGCTTACAAATGATGCTTGCAATGGGCTACAATAGAAATCAAAGACTGGGACAAAATGACAATGGGCTCATAATACCTATCATGCCAGAGACATGACCCATAACAAATCTTGGTCTTGGATGTACCCCTCTGAGAATAACCATACGTGGCTGAAGTCCTCTGGTTAGAATGGTTAATATTTCTCCTTAGCCAATACTAGTACAAGTACACTCACTAATAGTCACAAGTAGAGACACATATAATTTTATAATTGAGCCCTATATTAGTAGCGATGATGAAGATACCATGACCAATTTATTTGAGGACACCACTCTATGTATGATTAGCACCCTCTCCTTTGAAATGGACTATCCAAATCATGAGATCTATTTAGTGTACCCCCAACTGATCGACTATGACCAACGAGGACCACCAGTTCTCGATACATTCAAAAATGATGAGGCACTCTTAGAATTCATGGGATTGAGGGATAACATTCTAGATGGAGATCACAAGGTAGGGTTTATAATGGAGTTGGACAAAAATGCCTATTACGGGGAAATGATTGAATCCTTCAGTCGCAAAAGTGAGAAACTAAGAATCATATCCAAGTCCTTGAGTGAAAACCACACTGTGGCACTCTCTGAAAAGAAAATAGTAAAAGGAAAGGATGCATCCAATGGTGAAAACCTCTCTAAGGTGCTTGAGGATGAAAGATTCAATCTTCCTCTGAGAGATATTCATCAAGAGAAGTTAGCAATCTTGGCCGAAAAATGCAATCCTATCAACCTAGGAAAAAAGGAGGCCCTACATATCACATTTTATGTGGAATCATTATTATCAGAATATCAAGAACTCCTAGCAGCATTCCTAAGGGATAGACAAATAAACTTCACATGGAGTTATGCTGACATGCCAGGGCTTGATCCATAGACTATGGTTCATCATTTAGCAGTATATCCAAAAGCAAAGCTGGTCAAACAAAAGCTTCAAAAAATGCATCCTCAAATAGCCTTATTGGTAAAAATGGAGCTCAAAAATTTGTTAAAGATGTAGGATTTATCTGACCAATTGACTATCCATAATGGGTGTCAAATTTGGTACCCGTTTCAAAACCTGACAGAGCCATCAGAATCTGCACGGACTTCAGAGATTTGAACAAGGCATGTCCCAAGGATGATTTCCAACTTCCCAACATCGACATGATAGTAGACATGACAACAAGACATGAGATGCTATCACTTAGAATGGACAAATTTTTAGGATACAACTAGATCATGATAGAAAAAGAAGATCGACATAAGACGGCTTTCACTTGTCCATGGGGGACCTACTACTAGAACATGATGCCATTTGGCCTAAAGAACACAGGAGCAACCTATCAAAGGACCATAATATTGATATTCCATGACATGATTCATAAAATAGTTGAGGACTATGTCGACGACATCCTAGCAAAATCTAGAAAGAGACAAGATCATATAGCAACCCTAAGTGCCATCTTTGATAGACTGGAGGAATACAAAGTCAGACTAAATCCCAAGAAATGCGTCTTTGATGTACAATCGAAGGTAAATTGCTAGGATACATAGTCTCCATGAGTGGTATTGAAGTAGATCCGGTAAATTTGAAAGCAATCCTCGAGATGGAAGCACCAAATACATTAAAACAATTGAGAGGCCTCCAAGGTTGACTTCAATCCATCTAATGGTTTATAGCACAATTGGCAGACAAGTATAACCCATACTCTCACCTACTCCACAAGGGAGTGGCGTACAAATGGGATACAAAGTGAGAAGAAGCATTTAATAAAATCAAGGAATATCTACTGACACCACTGGTTTTAATGCCACCCATCCCAAGAAAGCCATTGATCTTATATGTGTCAGCAACAATAGTAGCCCTTGGAGGTCTCCTAGCTCAGCATGATGAAAATAGAATGGAGAGGGCCATCTACTACATTAGCAAGACAATGGTTGGTCATGAGCTAAATTGATCATTCATCTAGAAAGCTTGCCTCACAGTAGTGTTTGCATCCCAAAAATTTAGACATTACATGTTGGCACACAACATAAAGCTCATTGTAAAAATGTATCCCCTCAAGTATCTCCTATCAAAGGAAATGCTCACAAGAATAATGGAAAAATGGGTAATGATATTATCAGAATATGACATTGAGTATGCAGAGCGAAAATCCATTAAGGGACAAGTTATTGCAGATCAACTAGCAGAAGCACCCATTTATTCTGAGAACCCTCTTGTCTTAGAATTCTTGGATGAATCCATTTTTAACCTCAACGTAATTGACCATTGGAAACTATACTTCGATGGTTCATACACACAACATGGATTAGGAGCTGGTGTCTTCTTCATCACCCCACAAGGGGATTGCATACCGAAGTCATACAAATTGGAATTTCCTTGCACCAACAACATAGCGGGATACGAGGCTTTGACTATAGGCCTCAGGATAGCAGTGCAATGGAACATCATAGCTCTCAAGGTGTATGGAGACTCTCATTTGATCATAAATCAGGTCAATAATGAATATCAGACTAAGGATGATAAGCTCACTCCATACAAGAAATTGGTGGACTCTAAAGGAATCCTTCATTGACATAACATTTGAGTAGATTCCAAGAACCAACAACAGAGCAGTAGATGCCATGGCTACAATTGGGTCCCTATTAGACATCCCTCATAACATTCTAAAATATGAATTTCTAATTGAGTAGCTTCTTGTTCCCACATTCGAGGTACCAGAATTAGAATATGTGTGTGAAATCATTAGTTTGGGTGATCCTTGGTACCATGACATCTACACATATCTTCGGATAGGAGTCATACCCGCTGACCTCCCATCAAACCTAAAATAAACCTTTGTCAAAAAGGAATCCAGATTTGTCATCCTAGGTGATACCTTATATTGTAGAAGCATAGAAGGTACCTTAATGCACTGCCTAAATGTTGAGGAGGCATTAACTGCTCTAACCGAGGTTCATAATGGTATTTGTGGCTCACACTCAAGTGGAATGACCATCACCAAGAAACTGCTAAGGATGGGGTATTATTGGCCCACAATGGAAAGAGAAGCAAATGATCATGTTAAAAAGTGTCTATAATGTCAGCAGCATGGGGACCTCATCCATGCTCCAGCTCAAGAGCTCCAGCCCATCGTGTCACACCATGGCCCTTTTAGCAGTGAGGCCTCGATCTCATTGGAAAAATCACACCCACCTCATCCAATGGCCATAAATTCATCATAATTGCAACTGAGTACTTCACAAAGTGGGTGGAAGCCATACCTATGACGTATATCACTGGGAAGTAGATCTCAAAATTTATCTTAAACTATCTCATCTGTCGTTATGGTGTCCCACAAGCCATTATCTTAGATAATGGGACACCATTCAAGAACCAGGAGGTTCGCGACTTGTGTGAGAAATTCAAAATCCAGCATCACTTTTCCACCCCGTACTATCTCCAAGGCAATGGCCAAGCAGAAGCCACAAACAAAACCATCCACAAAATCTTCAAGAAAACAGTCAATGATGCAGGTCGTGACTAGCATTTGCAGCTTAATCTTTCCCTTTGGGCTTATTGAACCAGCATCCACACACCCACTAGCACCACCCCATTCTCCTTGGTCTACGGATCATAAGCTATACTTCCCATTGAGATCGAGCTCCCATCCCTCATAATATCATTATAAAACCTCATCACTGATGAGGACTACCGAGTGTCAAGATTAAACGAGCTGGATTACTAGATGAGAGATGGATAGATGCTTTAAATCATTTTCAAGTCTATCAAAATAGACTCAAACGAAACTACAAGAAAATCAAAAGCAGAACTTTCCAAGTCAGAGAACTAGTCTTAAAAGAAAATCAGAAGAATGTCCCAAACCCAAGTAGCAAAGGAAAGTTTGAACCTAATTGGTTAGGACCTTTCATCATCACAACAAGTTATAAATCAGGGGCATATCAACTATCAACACTTGAAGGGGAACCTCTGCAGGAGCCAATGAATAGCTCCCATCTCAAAAAAATTTATGCCTAAATTTCTCAAGGTATAGAACCACAAAATCCAAAAAAATCAGAAAATATCCTAAAAAAATGGTTACTTAGGTGAAAACCTCACAAACAGGTGTCTTGGTGACAACTAAAAAAAAAATCAAAAAAGCAAAAAATCCAAAAAAAAAAAATATATAGAAAAAAGGATTAAAATAGTAAAGATAAAAAATAGTCCTCTAGTGAAAACCACTTCAGTAGCACTTTGGGCAAGTACCTTGGTGAAAACATGGCAAATAGGTGCCTTGCATAAATAAGTACTTTCCATCCACCAAGATCTTTGCGGCTTGTTCAACATCATCCCTCCATTTCACTTCCATCATCCATCGCATTCAGGTCTTCATTACATCACTCATCCATTTGCATCTGCACCATAGCTTGGTCCTATTTTCATATTGTGATCCCTTCTAGTACTACTCAGCCCATCCTCAAGGTCAGTTTGTCCTTCCTTTATCAGGGTAGTCTATGGCATCATGCTGGGGGCACGTTCTCATCGGATCAGATTCGTAAAGTCCTCAAATTAGAAAATCCAAAAACATTAGAAAATCAGAAAATCCAAAAAACATAAAAAACATATCAAAACTCAAAAATAGAGTCGTCTTGTCAAACTACGTCATCTCTGAGTTTGAACATAGGTAAGGTTGATCTTTGATCATCGCCCGAGACATTTAGGTCAATCCTATAAGAGTTTGTCATAATAAGCTGACATCTCATCATGTATATCTTCATTTGTAAATCGGTCAAGTTGTTAGTTGAACTACGTGGCCTCTGCATGTATAACGTAGGCAAGGCTAATCTGTTGATCAGCCCTCAAGACCCCTATGATAGGTCTTTAGGTTAGTCTCTTGGTCAAAATCTCAGAAAATCCCAAAAACATCAAAAAATCAAAAATCAAAACATTTGTAAAACCCCAAAAAATTACCAAAAAATAGCCTCAAAACATTGCAAAACATCAAAAACATCCAAATATTTGAAAAAATCCATTCGCCTCATCTCGCTTGCACCCTCAATAACACTACTCATAATAAATTGATTGTCATTATCAACCTTTGGTGAAACCGTTAGAAGCAAGTCTAGCAGGTTAAAAAGTAAAAATTCAAAACGTCAAGTCTTAAGTCTAAATCAATGCATAAGCAAGTTGGTCATCTCTTCGTATTGGTAACACATCATCTGAATTTGGCCCATATCAATCATCCCTTAGAACACTTTGGATAAATGAAATGACATGCTGCCATCCACTAACATGTCCTAGGATGAATCCTTCCTACAATGGGCATTATCTTTTGGCAATAAGTTTTGGTTATGATCCTTAGAAAACACATCCTCTTTCCATTAGCGGTATTGAAGCGCATCAGTTTGTTTGTTTACTTGGTTTTTATCTTTTGACTTATCTTGTTTGCACTCATTCCAAGGATGTCTTGATGATATCCCAAAACAGAGGATTTAGAGAAATAGGAATGGGGCAATTATCGTTATCTTTTGTCTGCTGTGCTTGTTGGACGTTCTTGTAATATAACCTCGGTGAATACTTTCTTTGTTAGGCATGTATGGAAGAGGTCTAGGGAAACTTGTTGACTATTACAGGGATAGTTTCACCTTTTCGTGTTTTGATCTGAGGTGTCTGAAACTTTTGAAGTACATCCTAGCAAGGTTTGTGTATGTCAGGTGTGAACAAGAATACTCCTATTTAATTGTCGAGTCAAAGTCTATCACACTAAGTACCACGCCATCCTGGTTTTCTATACCTTGATGCATCATGCCATGTGTGTTATCAAACAAGAAAATTTGGCCCTTTGAAAATCCCAGTTCCTCGACAAGTAATCATCATCATCATCATAATCATCATTTTCATTTGCATCATCTTGTGTCTTGTTGAAATGACTTCTTCTCTTCCTACTAACCACACTAACAAGGTACTATGACAGTTGATCATCATCACCATCATTGTCATCAATCCTTCATTCACAAATCATTAGCATATTGCATAAGCATATCATATAGGAAACGTACGCATTGCATTTTAATCATCATAAATAATTTATCATAAACATTATTCATAAATAGGTGCATCCATATGATTGCATTTCACCCATTACATTTCTTCTCATGGCATTATATCAATCATTGCATAAACATTCATTTGCATTTCGCAGCCATTTCATATTACCATCTAAATCATCACATAGCATCTACAAAAGCATTCCATAATCATTTTGCATAATCATAAGCAATAGGTACATAAGCATTTAATTCATTAGGCATACATACTTGCATGACATCATGAAATCATATCATCACATTACGTTCACAATACACATCAACATATCACTTTGCATTAACATATCATTGCATCACATACATCATCATTTAGGATAATAACATTTGTTATTCTAAGCATCTCAATTTCATTATGCATTAACACCATTTCATTAGCATCATATCATGACCATCGCATTCATATTACATCCATCCATAAATCATCTCATATAAATGTATTTTCCACACATCATTGCATATACCATAGATCATATCATTTTACATATTAAAACCCATATCACATATTGCATTACCATAAAATAAACCATCATATAGTTAACATCATTGCACATCATATCATAGGTTAGCATAATATAGATCTATTAGTGATAATCATAACGCATACATCATTAGAAATAAATGCATCCATAGGACCATGCAAAACATATAGAACTAAACCATCCATGCATAAATGAGAACACAATACATCACATAAAAAAATGGCTCATATATATCATCAATTATGTCATTGTCATAGTACAAAGAATAAATCAGATCACTGTACATATGTGTCAATTAGTACAAAATGCCCATCTAGCTATCAAAAATGAGCCCATACGGCACAAAAATGGTATCATTTGGATCAAGCCCAATCTCTATGAATACTGCCCTCACCCCTGTTACCGTGACCCTCTGGTGGTCTCTGGCTAGCCCGCTCTGAGTACTCTGGGACCCAATCTACTCTAGGTACGATGTCATGGTAAGCCCAATGGTAGTACTCTATCTCTCGGATAGCATCCTTGTAAGATCGTACTGGCACTATACCCTGGGGGAGGAGGCTGTCATACTCTTGATTTGCTGCCTGTGACCTAGCTCGGTGGCTACCTATAGCTCTACAGCCTGTCTCTACTGCACAGCCTGATCCCTCTCTACTCTGAACTGCTCTCTCATAGCCCTTGCCTAGTCTCTCTCTGCTATTAGTGCCTGAACCTAGGCCTACAGCTATGCAATTAGTGCATCCCGACCGTCTGCCTGTCCCTCTGGCGGTACCTGTGGCTACACGTGAGCCTGATCCTCACCCTTGACTCGTGGTGGTGGGACTAGCAAATCCTACTGCTGATCCTGCATGTGAACATCCCCATGACCTGGTGGGATTGGGGGCACCAATGGTGGATCCTGTCAAATCTCAATCCTCGGTCCTCACCCTCATCCCCTCCCTCTGCCTCTGAGTCTGTGCACCTCTGGATCCTCGCCTGGAATGGTCAACCGAAGAGGAGGTCTGAACCAATATCTGTAGGCTTGAGTAGTCCCTAGATCTGCCAAGCCCTGATCATAAGCCCAGAGTCAGGCTACCAACTGCCTAAAGCTATCAATCGCCTCAGAGGTAGGAATACCGTAACCCCATGACACCTGTGTCATTCTGCATGCAAAGACAGCTACGTAGTTTTCATTATGACGATCTTGCGGCTCTCTGAACTGAAATTGCACGAACCCGGGCAGGTAACTCTCGATCATCGTGTGCTCCCGCCCCTACATATATCAATCTTGGCAGCAGTAAAAGAGCTAAGCAACATCATCATCCCATCCAGACCAACCAAGGTATGGACGCCAAGTAAAGACAAGCATCTTGTCTAGGACCCACCTCTAGTAGGGGATCCCATGTTTTCCAGTGTGTGTGAAGGACACACCGCCTCTGTATAGTGCCACGAGGGCATCCTCTACCCCCATCAGAACTGGAACAACTCGTGGATGTCGCACAGAAATGTGCTCCCATGCCCAAACATGAAGAAGTGTCACCCCAACCCCTAGTGCTCTGCCATCCACATATACATACTCATGCAAGTCTCTGTAAAGTAAAGCCAGAAGGATAGACCCCCATGTGAAGTGAACTGGCCTATCTCGGACCATTCGCTCCTAGCAATAATCCTAGCTGTGACTGAAATATCGCCCTTGTTGGTCTGGGGCAACCAAACCCAAAATAATCATTGTAACTGCCCAGCGGAAGGGAGGTGCTATAACCCTGTAAATCTCAAGCTCAATTTGTCCCTCACAATAGATAATGTCCCGTGTGGCGAGGAATATGATGTAGTACTCGCATCCCTCTTCCATATCATAGATCACCCGTCGGCCATGAATAGGAAATTGTAAAATGTGCTAAACATCCTACAAGGTGATGGTCGCCTTGCCAGTGGGAAGATGAAACGATGATGTCTCACGGTGCCACCTCTCGGCCAGCGCTGACAACATCCCTAGGTGGGTGCACACAGGTGCCGCATATGCAATATGCCATAATCCTATAGCTCCTAATCGATCTTGGTCTTTGTCACTCAGGTCCCATAAGACATTTGCTAGATCCCGCGACTAGTGCTCTCGAGAGTAGAGCTCCCTCATCCCATCCTGCATCAAGGAAAGTGACCATGTTAAATTTTTTGAAAAATTCTAGGTCGAACACTCCAAGCTCATCTCCAGTGGCATAGTTTGTGAAGGCGTCGTAGTTTGAGTTTACTCAAACTCTAATGCTCGAGCCCAAAATGAGCAAAAATGCACCGCCGTGGTGCACTTTATCCTCCAGCGTCGCAATTCACATGAAAAGGGCGCCGCCGCGGTACACTTTTCCCAAACTGGCTCGCCAAGCTCGAGCCTAGCGTTGGAGTTTTTAAACTCTAAATTGCACCACTGCGGCACAAAATAGCACTGCTGTGGCACAAAACACCTTGGCGTGACACAGTTTAAATGCTGAGCAACGCTATATGGCACTGCTGGAGGCAAGCTCCCTTTTTAAAGCAGTAATTAATGCATTAAATGAAAAGATGAAGCTTTAGTAAGGGTCACATACTGGTGCCCCGATGCCAGGTGGCCGCTGGTATGTCCGAACTCGATCCGAAATATGTAGGGGAAGCTGTCGTTGTGCCATATCGTCGGAGAGTCAGAGCTCCAATCTCAATTTTTCTAGAGAAGGTGTGTGAAAATGACTTGAAAGTGACCCCTCAGGCCCCTTTTAAGCCTAAAAATTAGGGTTTTTTAACCCTAAATGGCTGTCCTGTTAGGGTTTTGGACCCCTGAACCTATTTTTTTCCATTTGAGGCTTGTTTTACATCATTTTATTGCATTTAGACACATTTTTAGCCTCCCCGACCCCTTTTGGACCTGTCAGGTACTTTGTCACCTTTTTTTGCGAGATCACCAAAAAAATTAAAATTTTCGTCCAATCTCTCGAGGGGGAATTATAAGGGCATGTTTTCTCTCGCCATGCAACAGGGGGGAAAGTTTTTAAATATCAATTTTTTTGGCTTTGATCGACATCGTTTATTCTTTGAACCAATGCAACGAGTGCACTGCTTCAAAGATTGGCAAAATGTAGACACGTAAAATATATTGATTGACATCATGCATTCGATCCTAACTTACTGACATCATTTCTCCCTGAATCATCCCTCAATCAAACCATTTAATCAAATTCTCCTATCTAATTAAATTCATAAATATTACTCTCTTAATTAAATAAATCATTTTATCTAATCAAGTCATCTCTCTTGTTAATTAAATCAATCCATCTAATCTAATTATCCCTATTTAATTAAATAATCAATTTATTTGATTAAATATCTAAAGTATTTCCATTAAATTAAATAAATTAAAACCTTATTTGATTTAATCTAACACCATTCCTTTTAATTAAATAAATCAAAATCCTTATTTAATTAGCCTCTTATCATATTCCTCTCTTATTTGATTTAAATAAATCCATAAATCTAAGTCAAATAAGTCACATCATCTAATCTCTTGTTAAATTAATTAACCCTTGATTAATTTAATCTCATCTCATGTCACATCCTCTAGATAATGCAAGTTGCACATCAAAATAGATTTAATTCATTTAATTAAATCTCTATTTTCCTCACAAGGCATCTTTTGGAATATTCTCTCAATTTGAATTCAAAAATTCCAAGTCAACATGTACATCCAACAAGGCAATAACTTCATATTACATGTCCTTTGTCTTGAGCCAAGTGGCATTTATTGCATTTTCCCTTCCCTCTTGCATGTCATTTCAACAAATTTGAATTTCAAATATTTGCATTTATTGGCACAAACCCCAAATCTTGCACATCCATCATCCATTTATAGCTTGACAAGTGGCATCATATCATTGGATGAATGTTAATCCCACATTGCTCAAATTTGGACATTCATCCATCTTGAAATCCTATAAATAAAGAGCTCATATCCTCATTTTATCATCCACAATCCAAGGAAAGTTACCATGCTCAAATATCTCTTAAATTTTATCCATTATCATTTAGTCATAGCTAGGTTTTGCAGATTTTGGCTTGGAGTTCTCATATTTCATCAAAGTGGATCAATATCATCTTCAACATTCAAAGCTTGCATCTTAAGAATTGGGAAAGGGCCAATTTTCACATCAAATTGACACTAATTCCCCCATGGGATCATGAGTTTGCACATCTAATTAGGATTTAATCTTTGTTTTATCATTTTCATTGTGTTCTTTATTATTTTCATTCCTAGTTTGAGGTTGTAAATGGATTTCATGGGGAATCCTTGTTTTAGCTTGCAATTCCTTGTTTAACTTGTTTACTCATGTTGTTTTGCAGGTACTAGGAAAAGGGTTCGCACAGGGAGTTATAACTACATGTTGTAGAAACTTAAGATATTATTCGTAGGAGATAGAATTTATATTTTCAATTTAGCACTCATTGAGTACTTTTGTGTGAAGTTATTTTAACAAATTTCTTCTTGATCATAATGCATAGTTTACTTACATTCCATTATTTGGTTCCCATCACTAGATTCATCATCAAGGAGAGTCTTTAAACTATAGTTAGAGCCAAAATTTTAGAACTTTAAAGATAGTATGTAGTCTAAGTTCATAACTCTAGTAGAATATTCCTTGGCTTTGTACGTGTCTTTTCAAGTACCAGGCCATTGAAATATAGATCCATCTATTAGTATTTACTTTTATAATTTCTTTGTTCAAACCACTAGTACTCAAGTCTAACAACCGAACATGAATATTCTTGCAATAGGGGCATTTTTTTGTTTGTTTTCCATTATAACTTGCACCTATATATTCTATTTTTTTTAGCTTAAATAGTCAACAAAAAGCTAGTTTCATCCAGTTTTTCAGAGTGCAATTTAATTTTCCCCAATTTATTGTATTCTCTTAGGATTTACCTTTAAAACTTCATTTTACTCATTTTTTAATTAAGAAGGCATAATTTTTTATCAACAAAACATAATGAATCCATTAACACATTATATTTTTTCTTTGGAATGCCTCTTTTTTCAAAAGGTTGTAAAATTGTACTGAATTATAAATGGTCAATTTTGGCTTCTAATATGCTAAATTGAACTCAGCTTTGTAAATTTTTTAGAGAATTTTTTTTTATAGAAATATTTACTTTGGAGGGTGTTAATTGTAAAAAAAATTATCATTTATATTTAAGGTTTGTAAGACATGCTTGGTCTATGTCTTCATTGTCCATGTCATGACATTAACTCATTTTTTTTCCTTTTTTGGACATTTGTAAGAACTCAAAAAGTACATATGTGTGTAAATGCACATATATAGTGCCATAGGGTCTTAGTTGTTTCCTCCATAAATACAATGAATCTTAGTGATTCTTGCCTCATGTGTGTGTACCTTTATTTTTTCACACCCTTTTTATTGTTTCTTGTACATCATATTGGACCTGATGTCACACCATACTTTCCTTTACACACATTTGTGCCATATTTTAGTTGATCTACCAAAACCTTTCCCTTTTTAGTATTAAGGGGGTATTATCATTCAGTTATGCTAGTTCTTCCTTGGTTTCAATAGAGCAATTGAGCAACTTTCTACATTTTCAGTTGATCATCATTTGTGAGATTTTGGTTCTCATGTAAAGCATCATGCATTTTTAGTAGTGTGCTATAGGTCACTTTTGTAATTCTTTTGTGCTCCTTGATCATAGTACTATTTGCATCTTCAACCTCACAAATTTTTTTGTATGATCTATATGTCATTTATGTATTCATAGTTGAGTAGTGTACTTGATATCACTCATGTAGTGTTTTGAATCTCCTAGCTTGATCTATATAGTCTTTGGAGCTTTGATGATTCCAAAAGACACCACCACTTCTTCTTTGATAGTGTTTATAGATTCTACATGTTTCATGATTTCTTCATATTCATGTTTCTATCTTCATGGGAAATATTTTGAGGTTTCTTTCCTCGGGCCCATTTTTCTCTTTTAGAGAGGAGCTTTGTTCCCACTAGTTTTTCTATTTTTCTCCATTTTGAGAGATTTTTATTTGTAAATAAGTACATTATCATGTCATGTTGTTAGGACTCATCTTTTTATTTAACTATCACTTAAGGTGGGTTGTTAGAATATATATTTTTGTTAACAAACCAGTTAGATTGTATCCTATCTAAGAGGGTCCTATTCACACCACTCTTAAGCTCACTTGGGAGACATCTCACTTTTGTTTCACCTCATGTGGACTCACTTAGTGTTCCAACAATTTTCCATAGAGTCCTACATGTGTTTGAATCTTAAAGATCAGTAGTTAGAGAGTCATTCCTACCTTCTCACCTCCTCGTCCTTTCCAATATATGCAAGGACATTGTTGTTCTGGAAGTATTTTTATCTTGCAAGTGATCTTGGATGCTCCAACAAAGAATTTTTTGGATCATACCCTTTTATTTAATAGTTGCTAAACTTAAATAATAATTGTAGTGCTTTCCTGATAACTTGAGTTTGTATAGCATGATGCATTTTGGCTCAACTTTGTGCCTAGCACATAAACATTTTTGAAAAAGTATTGAAGAGGAATTTCTAATATGATTAGACAACTTGGCTGCCCTATTTTGTTCTTCACTTTAAGTACAATAGGTACAAAGTGACTAGACTCACACAATTCCATGCCTAGCCTACCACCTTCTAACCCAACATAGTTCCCAACAACATTGGAGGATCCAAAAATTTGTTCACAACCCATATTTGGTAGTATTGTACATGTATAATAGATTTACTATCTTCCATGAATAAGTATTAAAGAAAAATTTAGGTAGAAGGACTACTGGTATGGGTAAGATTATTTTCTCTTCATTTAATTTAAATATTTGTTGACTCATTTTTATTTATTCTTATTTGTTCTCTCTTCTACTAGGTATTAAGTAGTATATAGTTTCTACCCTTATTCATGGCTTATTTTGGCTCCATTAATCACCTACCATTAGGAGCATTACTTAAATGGACCAAATTGTTGTATAATGTTTTGTGAGATACATCAATATTTATGTATCTACTTCGAACCCAAATGATGGTGGGGGAAGAAACTCAATGTTGCATCATTGATCCGTGCTTGATGGAAAAAATTGTGATCTTAGTACTAGATGCACTCATGAACTATGTTGATCAACTCAACCATGTTGAATGACATACCAAATTCACTAAAGATACATATATAATAAAGGATCCTTGTTGGAATTTTAGTATAATCCTCCTTGGTATTTATAAATTGTATCATATTTACTCCTTTCTAAGAATTGGCATGCAAAAAGCATGGCCACCATTATGATGATAAGTTAAAAATTTGCAACCCTGTAACAACTAACATCTTACACTCAATGGAAAAACAATTATTTTACCATCTTTAGTTGAAGGGAAAATGAGTAACTAACATTCTAGGGTTTCTCCAAAATATAGATAACGAATTGAAAAGAGAATAACTGCTAGGGCATCATTAACTAACTCACAACTTACATTAATTGATAAGAACTAGGGTTTCCTTTGCAATTAGACAGAAAAGAAAATTAATTCCAATGTCGCTACAACATACAATTCATCAGCTAACCTTTAAACTTTCATTTCCAATTGGAAGGAAAACTATTAACTGTAAACAAATAATAGAAAATAACAAAAAGGTAATAACTACTTTTCTTTGATTCTAGGAGGTAACAAACAATAACTACAACTATGAAACAAAGATGACAACAGTCATTCTATGGTTTAAGAATGGAAAATTAACTGCCAAATTCATCCAACAATAACTAACTAACTATTCCATCTAGATTTCCCATTTATCCAATTAATGAACTGAGGAAAAGAAATAACATCTTTTTATTTATTAACTAATTCCAATTCTTTCATTTCAGCTGAATTATTCAAATATCTGTCTAAGTAACTATAGAATCTTACAACACAAATTTAACATAAAAGAATAACATTTATGGCATAAATGAAAGTAAACTTTAATTAGCATTGCATGTACCTAGATTTATGAGTGAGGAAGAAATAAATTTGACATCATCTTCATGTTGCTATACTTGAGCTTCTTTATCAATGAGGGAAAAAGAATTATCATCAGGGGCTTTACCACCCAACCAAGACCTATTGGTCTCCTAAGTATCTTAAACTGAAGAATCCACCCTTCACGATGGTAATCAACATGGATCAAATTATCATCGTGCCTTTGAGCCTAGTGTCAAGGACCTATACCTCTTGAGCGACCTTACTAAGGGTACCTCCCAACTAGAAAGGCCACTCTGATTAGTGGTATATCTAGTTCTTGATAGTTGACAGATGCTAAATCTAGCATCATACCTTGGCCAAGGATTTTAATTTTAGTGGTACTCATGTGTCGATATATTTGGCACTCCTGTGCCATTGGCACTCCTGTGCCATTAGCACTCTCACCCTTGCTTGACCAGATGATGTTTGTTCCAAGATTTATATTATAATATCTAGATTAAATTTTCATTTCACATTTAATATATTTTATTCCAAGTTTCATCTTGCAACATGGTTCTTAAATGAGAGTCATATTCTTTTAGATTTACAGTTTAAATGAAAAGATGGTCTGGCTTAGACAAACTCATTCCTCTCAAGGAATCATAAGTAAAGTTTCAAGTCATAGGGGAACTCATAATCCATTCCCATTCAAGTTGAAACAATTTGGTATTCTCAACAACTCTAGACAATAGTAACCTTCAGGTCAGGTTCAAGTTTTCAAGATCTCAATAAATATTCTTAAATGTTTATAATCAAGAAAATCTTGAACAACAGAATAAATGAAAAACAAATCAAGATTCAAATAACTGACTAGACAGTGGTTGCGTAGGAATATATTTAATTATGCTTCCTCGATTTCATAGTTGAGAAGTTATTCAGGTCATAACCAACAAATTCCATATACAAATTCAAAACTTGATCACTATTAAGAAAGGAAGAACTCCATAATAATTTCAAACTCCTCAATAGGTAAGCATTTCAGACCCAGAATCAACTGAGGAAGAACAAAAATATCATGATTGCATGAATGATTTTAGGGTTGACACTGCTCCAGACCAATTGAGAAATGAGATTTGTTCACATTGGTCTTGGTATCAATTTGGTGAAATGGAACCAGTTTGAATTATTTAATTGTCTTTATTTTCATACAAATTTCCTTTGCATATCATATTCAATATTTACACATTGATTTACATTCGAATGCTAGCTGGTAATTTTTAACAAGAAATATAGCAACCCAACAAATACTCCAAATTTTATTCATCAACCAAATAGGATGAAGAATTTTAATCGATACTTGCCTGGAAGATTATTTGAAACTCGTTATTTGTATTCTTCCTTCTGCAACTCAAAGCCTAGAACCCCGACACTCCTAGTCGAGAAAGAGAACCAGCGACAGGACAAATGTTGGTATTTCTAAAAGGATTGAAGAAGTGCAAGATCGGTACTAGATTCAAAACACCACTTCAACAAAATTTGATTTAAATCCCCAAGTTGCTAATAGTGAAGATAGGGATGGGAAAAAGAATGAGATCAGGTCGGTCGATGGTTACAGGAGAAGGAGATTTCCAAATGTAAAAAAGTAGACTAAGAACTGAGAGGAATGCTGACGAGATTGGAAATTTTGTATATCTATGGCAAGAAGAACTTAAATGATGCTACAAAAAGATAAATAGCTTGACCCCCTGAGAAAGAGAGAGAGAGAGAGAGCCAGAGTTCCAAAATGATAAAAAGAATGAGAAATGAAGATCAAATTTTCCTTAAGGAGCTCAATTCTCCCCAAACATTTTCCCCCAAGAAACCTTTCATTTGTCCCTTCTTGGCATTCTTCAATGCGGGTGGAGTTTCCTAAAGCCCTGCCACAAGGCCCAACGGCTCACAAATTCATTTAAATTTTAAAAACAATAAACATTCGATGCCACATTTTATATTTACCAAGGTTAAATTGGTCTACATTAAATATTCCTTCCTTCCCAAGGATTTCAATATTTAATTATATCATTTATTAATCAATTACTTACTCATTATAAACGATATATATATATATATATATATTGACTTAGAGGAAGAATAATTATTTAGATTTGCTTAAGGTCAAGTTGTGACTTAGATCCTTTGTTGTTCACTGACTTGAGGTAGATAATAAAATTGATCCATTGTTAACCATGGCCTCTCCCTAATGATTTTTCCCTTTCTCTCGTGACGTCGACAATCCTGCATCCACTAACAAGGATTATGGTTAGATTGTTCTCAATAGCTAAATAATATATGCATTTAAATTTAATCTCATGATATCATTCAACTTCATGTCAACAATAAACTCACTTGCAAAATAAAGAGTTCGTTAATATATAGTTACAATAATAAAAGAAAAACTAACAAAATTTCAATGTCATATTCTCATGAAAGCAGTTACTTGCAACAAACTTGCATCTGAACATACATAACCAATTCATAGTCTCAAAGTAGGGGATGTAACATACTCCTCCCCTTAAGATTCATCGTCCTCAATGATTTTTTATTTTAAATTTTAAACATAACATAAACATATTCATAAATATAATTTTCTCAATTGTTCATCAAAAGATAAATAAATTTCTGAAGGTTTTCTTCATAATCCTCCCAGGTAGCATTTTCTTCAAAGAACTGGTCCCACTGGACCTTGCATTGCATAACCTCACATTTATGTAGGCATACCCTGCACACCTCAAGCACTCTAAATTGCTCAATTGTGGTCACCCTTAGATCCCACACCTAGTGTTTCAACTGAAGTAACTTGATACTTTGCCTGACAGTTGTCTACAGTTGCATGGATCCTTTGTTGAAAAGCTATTTGTTGAGATGGTAATGGCCTTTGCTGTGACTGCCCCTGTTGATGCTTATTTGGGCACTGATTAGACAACCACAATTGAAGCATCCTCCTAATGGTCCTTTCTTTTCTATACCTTTGCTTGTGTAGGTCTCATCCTGATTATCTTTGTAGTTCTCCACCATAGTTGAAGCATCCTCCTGATCGTTCTTTCTTTTCTATACCTTTGCTTATGTAGGTTTCATCCTAATTATCTTTGTAGTCCTTAAAATTCTTGTGCAACTGATCCCCCTTGCCCTTGCTACATTTTCTATCTTTGAGAGAATCATCCTTCTTCAACCTCTATTCTTTTCGAAATGCTTTCTCATAAGCCTCATCCATTGTACAAGCTGCCAGAACATATACTGGACCTCCAATGCAGTTGTTTAAACCCAAAATGAACTTTCAGACTCAAAAATTTCCATCTTGTTGGTACTGAGGGACATACTTAAGCAATCGGGTAAACTTCTCCAAATATTCATTGACTGATAGAGGTCCTTGTCTTAGATTTTTGAAATCTAATAGCTTCTGGTCATAGTACGTCTATGGAAGCCACCTTTGGTAGAATTAGCAGACAAACTACTCCCATGATACCTCAGCTGCTACCATTCCCATTTTTTCTCTTTTGTTCTCCCACCAAGTGGTAGCTTCTACCAACTGATAGGCTACCCATTCTACCTTTGAATTATCAGAATAATCCCTTAGTTAAAAGTATTTTTCCATTTCTATCAACCATTCCTTCGTGGAATCACTTGAAACAGAGCCCTCAAACTTAGGGGGTTTAATATTCTTCATATCCTTGGCCAATTCATTAGCTAATTGACTCCTTTTATTACTCAAGCTTATGGTTTTAGAACTCTCTTCATGTTGGTCACTACGGTTCTCAGACCTTTCCTCACGCATATCAGTCTGTACGTTAACTTTCCTTTCCAAATTTAGCAATCTATTTTGAGTGTCACTCATTAAATTCAAGAGTTGATCTAATTTGGCCATAAGGTTTCCATGGTCTCGTTCTCCTCTGAACCCGTTTATGAAATTCTCCATTCCAATGGGGTCCTAGAGTTAGGTATTACTTATTAGTCTATGTTGGTTTTATACAAAGATTTCAACATGATATGCTATCAATTAATTTTAGTTTCCATTCATTAATGATTACCAAAATACCTATCACTCCCTGTGATAGAGTCAATTACATAAGGTTATAAATAACTATCACTCCCTGTGATAGATTTAGTTACAAAAAGAACAACTATCACCCCTTGTGATAGATTTAGTTACAAAATGTTTATAAATAGCTTTCACTCCTGTGATAGGTTTAATTACAAAATTTGTTACAAAAAGACATCTATCACTTCTTGTGATAGGTTTTCATTACAAACAGATTAAGTGTCCTTATCCAAAGGTCAGTTTTCATTTCCAAAAGGTTTAGGAAACTTGATTCCAATTTTGATTAAGTTCACATGATGATCCCGAGGTTTAGTGTTGAACCCGACATCTCTGATATCATATGTAACAACTAACATCTTACACTCAACAGAAAAATAGCTATTTTACCATCTTCAACTGAAGGGAAACTAAGTAACTAAAATTCTAGGGTTTTTCCAAAATATAGATAATGAATTGAAAAGAGAATAACTACTAGGGCATCATTAACCAACTCACAACTTACATTAATTGATAAGAACTAGGTTTCCTTTGTAGTTAGACGGAAAAGAAAATTAATTCCGAAGTCGCTACAACATACAATTCATCAACTAACCTTTAAATTTTCATTTCCAACTAGAAGGAAAACTATTAACTGTAAACAAATAACATAAAATTACAGAAAGGTAATAACTACTTTTCTTTGCTTCCAGAAGGTAACGAGCAATCACTACAGCTATGAAACAAAGATGACAATATTCATTTTATGGTTTAAGAATGGAAAATTAACTACCAAATTCATCCAAAAATAACTAACTAACTATTCTATCTAGGTTTCCCATTTATCTAATTAATGAACTAAGGAAAATAAATAACTTATTTTTATTTATTAACTAATTCCAATTATTTCATTTCAGTTGAATGATTCAAATAGCTGTCTAACTAATTAACTGTAGAATCTTACAATGAACATTTAACATAAAAGAATAACATTTATGGCATAAATGAAAGTAAACTTTAATTAGCATTGCACGTACTTGGATTTACGAGTGAGGAAGAAATAAATTTGACATCATCTTCATGCTACTATACTTGAGCTTCTTTATCAATGAGGGAAAGAGAATTATCATCAGGGGCTTTACCGCCCAACCAAGACCTACTGGTCTCCCGAGTATCTTCAACTGAAGAACCCGCACTTCATGAGGGTAATCAATAAGGATTAAATTATCATCGTGCCTTTGAGCCTGGTGTCAAGGACCTATACCTCCTGATCGACCCTACTAAGGGTACCTCCCAACTAGAAAGGCCACTATGATTAGTGGTATATCTGTTTCTTGATAGCTGACAGATGTTGAATGTAACATTGTACCTTGGCCAAGGATTTTAATTTTACTGACACTCCTATGCTGATATCTTTGGCACTCATGTGTCAATATCTCTGGCACTCCTCTGCTATCAATGCTCTCACCCTTGCTTGACAAGAAGACGTTTGCTCCAAGATTTATATTATAATATCCAAATTAAATTTTCATTTCACATTTAATATATTTTATTCCAAGTTTCATCTTGCAACATGGTTCTTAAATCAGAGTCATATTCTTTTCAAATTTACAGTTTAAATGAAAAGATGGTTTGGCTTAGACAAACTCATTCCTCTCAAGGAATCATAAGTAAAGTTTCAAGTCAGAGGGGAACTCATAATCTGTTCCCATTCAAGTTGACACAATTTGGTATTCTCAAAAACTCTAGACAATAGTAACCTTTAGGTCAGGTTCGAGTTTTCAAGATCTCAATAAATATTCTTAAATGTTAATAATCAGGAAAATCCTGAACAACATAATGGATGAAAAACAATTCAAGATTCAAATCACTGACTAGACAGTGGTTGCCTAGGAATATATGTAATTATTCTTCCCTGATTTCATAGTTGAGAAGTTGTTTAGGTCAGAACCCAACAAATCCCATATACAAATTCAAAATTTGATGACTATTAAGGAAGAAGATTCCCATAATCTTTTCAAAATCCTCAACAGGTAAGCATTTTAGACCCATAATCGACTGAGTAAGAATAAACATATCATGATTGCATGAATGATTTTAGGGTCGAAATTGCTCCAGACTAATTGAGAAATGAGATTTGTTCACATTGGTCTTGGTATCAATTCAGCGAAATGGAACTAGTTTGAAATTATTTAATTATCTTTATTTTGATAGAAATTTCCTTTGCATATCATATTCAGTATTTACACATTGATTTATATTCAAATGCTAGCTGGTAATTTTTAACCATAAATATGGAAACCCAACAAATACTCCAAATTTTAATCATCAAACAAATAGGATAAAGAATTTTAATCGATACTTTCCTGGAAGATTATTTGAAACTCGTTATTTTTATTCTTCCTTCGGCAACTCAAAGCCTCGAACCTCGACACTCCCAGCAAAGAAAGAGAACCAGCGATAGAACAAATGTCGGTATTTCTAACAATATTGAAAAAGTTCAAGATCGGTACCAAATTCAAACCACCACTTCAATAAAATTGCCTAGAGATTTAAATCTGCAAGTTGCCAATAGCGAAGATAGGGATAAGAAAAAGAATGAGCTTAGGCTGGTCGATGGTTACAGGGGAAAGGATATTTCCAAATGTAAGAAAGAAGACTAAGCATTGAGAGGAATGTAGACAAGATTGGAATCGTATATCTATGGCAAGAAGAACTTAAATGATGCTACAAAAAGATAAATAGCTCGACCCCCCAAGAGAGATAGAGAGAGCCAAAGTTCCAAAATGATAAAAAAAAAAAGAAATGAAGATTGAAATTTCCTCACAGATCTCAATTCTCCCCAAATGTTTTCCCCCAAGAAGCCTTTCATTTTCTGCTTCTTGGAATTCTTCAATGTGGGTGGAGTTTCCTAAAGCCCCGCCACAAGGCCCGACACCTCACAAATTCATTTAAATTTTAAAAACAATAAACATTCGATGCCACATTTTATATTTACCAAGGTTAAATTGGTCTACATTAAATATTCATTCCTTCCCAAGGATTTCAATATTTAATTATATCATTTATTAATCAATTACTTACTCATTATAAATGATATATATATATATATATATAAATTGACTTAGAGGAAGAATAATTATTTAGAATTGCTTAAGGTTAAGTTACAACTTAGATCCTTTGTCGTTCACCGACTCGAGGTAGATAATCAAATTGATCCATTGTTAACCATGACCTCTCCCTGATGATGTTTCCCTTTCTCTCATGATGTCGACAATCCTACATCCACTAACAAGGATTATGGTTAGATTGTTCTCAATGGCTAAATAATATATGCATTTAAATTTAATCTCATAATATCATTCAACTTCACATAAGCAATAAATTCACTTGCAAAATAAAGAGTTCGTTAATATACAATTACAATAATAAGAGAACAACTGACAAAATTTCAATGTCATATTATCATGAAAGTATTTACTTGCAACAAACTTTCATCTGAACATACATGTAACCAATTCATAGTCTCAAAGTAGGGGATGTAGCATACTCATCCCCTTAAGAATCATCATCCTCGATGATTGTTTATTCTAAATTTTAAACATAACATAAACATATTCATAAATATAATGTTCTCAATTGTTCATCAAAAGATAAAGAAATTTCTAAAGGTTTTCTTCATAATCCTCCCAGGTAGCATTTTCTTCAAAGTACTAGTCCCACTGGACCTTGCATTGCATAACCTCGCAGTTACATAGGTGCACCTTGCACACCTCAAGCACTCTAAATGGCTCGACTGTGTTCACCCCTAGATCCCACAGCTGGTGTTTCAAATGAAGTAACCTGATACTTTGCTTGATGGTTGTCTATCACTGCATTGATCCTTTATTGAAAAGTTTTTTGTTGAGATGGTAATGGCCTTCACTGTGGCTGCCCCTGTTGATTCTTATTCGGGCACTAATTCTCCACCACAATTGAAGCATCCTCCTGATGGTCCTTTCTTTTCTATACCTCTGCTTGTGTTGGTTTCATCTTGATTATCTTTGTAGTCCTTCTTGAAATTCTTGTGTGACTGACCCCCCTTGCCCTTGTTACGTTTTCTATATTTAAGAGAATCAACCTTCTTCAACCTCTATTCTTGCCGAACTGCTTTCTCATAAGCCTCATCCATTGTATGAGGTGCTAGAACATCTATCGGACCTCCAATACAGTTGTTTAAACCCAAAATGAACTTTTAGACTCAAAAATTTTCATCTTGCCGGTACTAAGGGACATACTTAAGCAATCAGGTAAACTTCTCCAAATATTCATTAACTGATAGAGGTCCTTGTATCAGATTTTTGAAATCTAACAACTTCTGGTCATAGTACGTCTATGGAAGCCACTTTTGATGGAATAATCACACAAATTTCTCCCATGATACCTCAACTGCTACCATTCCCATTTATGCTCTTTTATTCTCCCACCAGGTGGCAACTTCTCTTGCTAGCTGATAGACTGCCCAGTTTGCCTTTGAATTATCAAAATAATCCTTTAGTTCAAAGTATTTTTCCATTTCTATCAACCATGCCTCTGCGTGGAATCACCTGAAACAAAGCACTCAAACTTAGGGGGTTTAATCTTCTTCATATCCTTGGCCAATTCATTAGCTAATCGACTCCTTTTATTACTCAAGATTATGGTTTTAGAACTCTCTTCATGCTGGTCGCTACAGTTCTTAGACCTTTCCTCATGCATATCAGTCTGTTCGTTCACTTTCCTTTCCAAATTTAGCAATCGGTTTTGAGTGTCACTCATTAAATTCAAGAGTTCATCTAATTTGGCCATAAGGTTTCCATCGTCTCGTTCTCCTTTGAATCCATTTCCAGAATTCACCATTCCAATGAGGTCTTGGAGTTAGGTATTACTTATTAGTCTATGTTGGTTTTATACAAAGATTTGAACACAATATGTTATCAATTAATTTTAGATTCCATTGATTAATGATTACCAAAATACTTATCACTCCCTGTAATAGATTCAATTACATAAGGTTATAAATAACTGTCACTCCCTATGATAGATTAGTTACAAAAAGAAAAACTATCACTCCTAGTGATAGATTTAGTTACAAAATGTTTATAAATAGCTTTCACTCCTGTGATAGGTTTAATTACAATTTTTTTTACAAAAAGACATCTATCACTTCTTGTGATAGGTTTTCATTACAAACAGATTAAGTGTCCTTATCCAGAGGCCGGTTTCTGTTTCCAAAAGGTTCAAGAATCTTGATTCCAATTTTGTTTAAGTTCACATGATGAGCCCAAGGTTCAGTGTCGAACCCGGTAGCTCTAATACCATATGTAACAACTAATATCTTACACTCAATGGAAAAATAGTTATTTTACCATCTTCAGCTGAAGGGAAACTAAGTAACTAACATTCTAGGGTTTTTCCAAAATATAGATAATGAATTGAAAAGAGAATAACTGCTAGGGCATCATTAACTAACTCACAACTTACATTAATTGATAAGAACTAAGGTTTCCTTTGTAGTTATATGGAAAAGAAAATTAATTCTGATGTCGCTACAATGTACAATTCATCAACTAACCTTTAAAATTTCATTTCCAACTGGAAGGAAAACTATTAACTATAAACAAATAACATAAAATTATAGAAAGGTAATAACTACTTTTCTTTGCTTCCTGGAGGTAACAAGCAATCACTACAACTATGAAACAAAGATGAAAGTAGTCATTATGTGGTTTAAGAATGGAAAATTAACTGCCAAATTCATCCGACAATAACTAACTAACTATTCCATCTAGGTTTCCCATTTATCCAATTAATGAACTAAGGAAAAGAAATAAATTCTTTTTATTTATTAACTAATTCCAATTCTTTCATTTCATCTGAATGATTCAAATAGTTGTCTAACTAATTAACTGTAGAATCTTACAACAAACATTTAACATAAAATAATAACATTTATAGCATAAATGAAAGTAAAATTTAATTAGCATTGCATATACCTGGATTTATGAGTGAGGAAGAAATACATTTGACATCATCTTCATGCTGCTATACTTGAGCTTCTTTATCAATGAGGGAAAGAGAATTATCATTAGGGGCTTTACTGCCTAACCAAGACCTATTGGTCTCCCGAGTATCTTCAACTGAAGAACCCGCCCTTCATGAGGGTAAGATCAACAAGGATCAAATTATCACTGTGCCTCTGAGCCTGGTGTCAAGGACCTATACCTCCTAATTGACCTTACTAAGGGTACCTCCCAACTATAAAGGCCACTTTGATAAGTGGTATATCTGGTTCTTGATAGCTGATAGATGTTGAATCTAGCATCGTACCTTGGTCAAGGATTTTAATTTTACTGGCACTCCTGTGTCGATATCTCTAGCACTCCTGTGCCATTAGCGCTCTCACCCTTGCTTGACAAGATGACGTTTGTTCCAAGATATATATTATAATATCTAGATTAAATTTTCATTTCACATTTAATATATTTTATTTGAAGTTTCATCTTGCAACATGGTTCTTAAATGAGAGTCATATTCTTTTAGATTTACAGTTTAAATGAAAAGATGGTCTGGCTTAGAAAAGCTCATTCCTCTCAAGGAATCATAAGTAAAGTTTCAAGTCAGAGTGGAACTCATAATCTGTTCCCATTCAAGTTGACACAATTTTTTATTCTCAACAACTCTAGACAATAGTAACCTTCGGGCCAGGTTTGAGTTTTCAAGATCTCAATAAATATTCTTAAATGTTTATAATTAGGAAAATCCCAAACAACAAAATGAATGAAAAACAAGTCAAGATTTAAATCACTGACTAGACAGTGGTTGCCTAGGAATATATTTAATTATTCTTCCCTGATTTCATAGTTGAAAAGTTGTTCAGGTCATAACCCAACAAATCCCATATACAAATTCAAAACTTGATCACTATTAAGAAAGGAAGAAGAACCCCATAATCATTTCAAACTCCTCAACAGGTAAGCATTTCAGACCCACAATTGGCTGAGGAAGAACAAACATATCATGATTGCATGAATGATTAAAGGGTTGATACTGCTTAGACCAATTGAGAAATGAGATTTGTTCACATTGGTCTTGGTATCAATTCGACGAAATGGAGCCAGTTTGACTTTATTTAATTGTCTTTATTTTGATAGAAATTTCCTTTGCATATCATATTCAGTATCTACACATTGATTTATATTCGAATGCTAGCTAGTAATTTTTAACTAGAAATATAGCAACCCAACAAATATGATGAAGAATTTTAATCGATACTTGCTTGCAAGATTATTTGAAAATCGTTATTTTTATTCTTCCTTCCACAACTCAAAGCCTAGAACCCCGAAACTCCTAGCTAAGAAAGAGAGCCAATGACAGAACAAATTTCGGTATTTCTAATAGGATTGAAGAAGTGCAAGATCGGTACCAGATTCAAACCACCACTTCAACAAAATTTCCCAGAGATTTAAATCCCCAACTCACCAATAGTGAAGATAGAGACGGGAAAAAGAATGAGCTAACACCGGTCGATGGTTACAGGGGAAAGGAGATTTCCAAATGTAAGAAAGAAGACTAAGCACTGAGAGTAATGTAGATGGGATTGGAATTGTATATCTATGGCAAGAAGATCTTAAACAATGCTACAGAAAAATGAATATCTCAACCTCCTGAGAGAGAGAGAGAGAGAAAGCCAGAGTTCCAGAATGATAAAAAGAAATAGAAATGAAGATCGAATTTTCCTTAAGGAGCTCAATTCCCCCCAAACGTTTTCCCCCAAGAAACCTTTCATTTGCCCCTTCTTGGAATTCTTCACTGTGGGTGGAGTTTCTGTGAGGCCTAACCTCCAATGTTATTAAACTTTATATTTATTTGGCTCAAAAATTCAATATCATCACAATGCAACTGCTTAGTTTTACTCTTGTCAATATATTGACATTATAATGAAAATATATTTGGCCTTGTTGGTATACTATCAAATTAATATTATGTGCCTAACTAGTCAAGGCCTCAACAAGTTATTATATTGAAATCAACCTTGCTTTTATAATAACAATATAATATGTAATCTTGAATATGACTCTAACCATTTTATGACAAAGAATGGTTATAATTACTTCTTTATATAATTCTTATTATTAGAACTAAACGATATTACAATTATGCATGAACACAAGAGTATGAAATTTTAATAATCATTAGCCAACATAATGGTACCTGAATAAATTATTGTTCCTTATACGTACATACATGTATATATAAATGAGGCAATCAAACCATAATGATATTGTTGGGAATCTAGTAAAAATAACATACCTATCGGATGAACTTTTAAAATAATAATTATAAAGTATTATTTATTCAATACGAGAAAATTATTAATACCATTGTTTATTTACCCACTTATCCTTAATAATGTTATTGCTAATAAATCATGAAATAATTGGTGAAAATAATAATATTAATAATTAACCTACATGTTAACATAGATAGATTTCTTAAATGTAACATAAACTTTAATAATAACAACATCAGTAATAATCAATAACTCAATGAGAATGATCATATTTTATCGGATTTCAAAAGGGATTGGAAATCTTTGGGTGCTCAATTCTTTGTTACGTAGTTATGGGCTATGCATTGATGAGGTTGGTAAGGAAGTGATGAGGTACTTGGCCCTTGGAAAAACCAATAGCCAGCAGAGTAAATACGACACTTTAATTCCTGAATTCCTAGCAATAGAGGGGAGGACTCACATAGATGCATTGATTAAGGTAGTTGGGTAGAGCTTGGGAAGAATGCATTTCATGTATGAATTATTTGTCCCTGTCAGGGATGTGACAAAAGGGGGTAAAATAGTCTACAACGCCTTATCTTTCCTGACACCTTTTTTTATCATGTCAGGGGGTCAAGTGTGGGGAAAGATTGCAGGATATGTAATTCGAAGTGACTGCTCATTGCAGAAAAATCTGGGTGATGTTTCAACACTATTTGCCAAAATGGTGAGGAGATAATTAGGCGGGGGGGAGGTTTCTATTCTTTGAGGAGGAACCACAAAGGTTGTTAGGAAATAAAATATTGCTGATGAAAGTTGGTAGGAGGATGGTGTGAATTTGTGTCTTGAGCATCAAGAATTAGTAGAGGATTAGTGCACCCAGTTGGAACAGGCATTTAGTTGGAACAGATTTGACCTTCATTCTAATCATGCATAATTACACTCATAATGGGTATGTGCTCTGGCATTTAGCTTCTAAAGGAGTTAAATTCTATTTCAGAATCCATGGCTCTACGGGTTAAGTTGTGATAAAAAAATTCTATTATTCTTCCAGCTTTCACAGAAAACAATTGTCTAAAAATGTATAAAACTGAATGTTGCAAAAAAAATACAGTTGAATAAAATGGATTACACCATATGTTGGCTGAAGTTTCTCAGTAGGAAGGATTATTTCTTGAGGGTATATCTCTGCCCGAAATAGAATAAGCAATGTATAGAATGAAAAGAATAATATTCTGGGAAGATCTAGTGGCACTATTGTAAAAACCCTTGGCTTGAACACAAATGCATCTTGCGATATCCAAAGTTAATGGCCCTTACTCCATTAACAATAAAGTTCATGAGATGAAAACAAATAAATAATAAAACCTTCTATATTGTCCAACCATACTCTAGTATATGCAACTCTATGCAAATAAGCTGTATCAGCACGATGGTAGCAAGAATAGCATGAAAAATAAATAAAAAATAACCATCTTAAAGTTCCATGGGAATGTTCATTTCGCCCACTAATTCCATATGGATGTGGATATATCCTTCCATGCACTTATCTTTACCATAATCATTGATACTACTTACTCACTTCCATTTCACTAGTTGGCCCCAAACTTCCTTCTTCAGATTGCACTAAATAACTAATCAAGTAGATTTTTAAAGAAAAAGCCAAACCCTTCAGCCAGTTAGAATTAATATTTCAGCACAGTAGTTCTTTCATTTTATACTTAGCATGCTGACAATGAGTCTGAAGTTACGCTAGAGAATGAAGCACAAGAAACATAAAATGATGGATTACACTAATAACAATCTTTGTTCTGGGATTTAAAATATACTAGGTCTGCCCTACAAATATATTTATATTTATGTTTTTCTTTCTACAATATATGTGTTTGGTACGTACACGCATATATACATGATTTTTTTTTTAGACAAACAAATGCATGTGTATGTTTATAAACGAATATTGAGATAGTTAAAGCCTCAACTAAATTCATATTTGGTTGGCGTAAAGAGAGGTTATGCTTTTCATTAGGAGATAAACTGTTCAAATTTTTTTCATTAGGAGATAAACTGTTCAAATTTTGAAGACAGTCCATATAGTGTCAGTTTTCCTCAGTTCAACCACCAAGACTTGCCATTGGTGAATAGATTCTTCCTCAATGTTCATATTTAATGATTTGCAAAATTGTAGATAGCTTTAACCAATTCTCGGACATGATCGGAAACAAGCAAAAATTATATTTGAAGATAATCTTCATTTCTTGTCTGAACCATTAATATTCTATTTGTAATTTTTGAGATAAGATTTTGATTGTTTGAAATTATCTGTAGTATCTTCTATAATTAATATTATGCTATATGTTTAAATGTTTATAAATAATTGAATATATGTATTTTATAATTGTCATATCCAGCGATATTTGTATTGGGTGATTTAAAAGAAAATGAAAGAAATTAATTTTCCTTATTCATATCCAATGTTGCACACATTCTCTGCAACCCTCAGTTAAATTTATTATTTATCTGGCAACTATTACATCTAATTATCTAGTATAAGATCTATAACTCATGAATTTAAATTATAGATGCTTTGCAATCCTTTTGACATCTTGTCTTTTTTTCTCTTAAAAATTAATTGTTGTTTGTTGCATGCAAGCTTCTAGTACATATAAAGAGTATTATATGGTCAAACTGTTGTTTTTCGGTAAACTAGTGAGCTGCGATACAGATAAAACTGCTAGCACATGGTTGGGATTTTTGCAATACTATTTATGGGTTTTGTCTTTCATTCCTCCATCGTTCTAGAGCATTTTGAGTTTTGAAATTTGGAGTAGTAACATGAAAATTATAGTCATTTAAATGCTGTCTTTTCTAATGAGTGTCTTTTTTATATATACGTCCCCTATTTGTTTTATATTCATCTTTATGTTGAATTAAAGTTCTAAAATCTATTCAATAAATCCATTTTATGTATTTTCTATTGTTATAAAATTTAGTGAAATTATTTATTGGAATAGTTTTATGAAGGAGTTAATGTTCCCAAAAGGTTCCATATAGAATGTATCTTGAAAAATAGAGATGTAGGGAGAAAGTCCACTATTATTAGATTTCATATTCTATTTATGAATTACCCTTGCTACTTGTTGATCTTCTTGCATTAGAAATTAATCTTCATTGAAATAACACATTGGAAAAAAAAAAAGAGATTTGGGTTTCCATAGTAAGTAAATATGTTGATTCTATTGGAACTATCTATACTCTTTTGTATATGTATTCAACATTGTCTTGCTACATTGTTAATGTATACAAATATAGATGTTATTAATTGTAAATAAATTGTCCTACTATGTAGACTAATCATATAGAGATTATAGCATATTTGTATATTCATCCTTTAGATTATAACGGTCATGACACATAGAGGGCATAGTATTGAAATATAAGTTATTTCGTTTGACTATTTTGGAATTTTGGGTGAAACTAGAGAACTAGGTTGCAAACAAAAAAAAAAAAAAACTGCTCATGCATGATTTAGTAATATGCCAATTATTTTCTAGGTTGTATTCCTTGTCCTTTCCCCTTTCCATAATATATTGAAGATTTAATTTTGGACAAGGAACATAGAAGTCATGATTGTTTCAACACTACTCTTTTTGGCTGCAATCTACATATAATTGTTATAAATTGATTTATATGATTTAGAAAATCAGCTTATTTTATTTTGTCTTATTATTACAAAAGAAATGATAACTCTTTAAGTATTTTTATCTTGCATTAATTGAATGAAGATATCTCGGTTGGATGAAATCGAACTTCTAAGAAACTAATATTGGTTAAGACCTTCATAGTACCAGTTAAGGGGTTGTCACACGAAATCAACTAATTAATCCCATTGTATTAGTATTCCCCAATTTATGGTGTAATTGATCCTAAGTTAAGACAAAACTATATCTCGCGAATGTTTATTCAACAATCGAAATAAGTGATATTTCTATTTCGTGATTTCCTATTAGAGTCACCTAAATTCTTCTTAGCATATTGTTTTACATTGCAGTTTTGTCGTGCAAGTGTGTTTAATTATTATTTTACTTCATATCTTGGTAGTAATCCTCTTGACTAGTATAATTGAATTTTGAATGATAACTGAGAAAGAGACACCCTTTTAATCTAGTGGATTATATCCCTTTTTCTATCCAACCATGGGTGAGATGGTTGAAGTCTAGTTGTCGAACTACGGTGCCTCTGTGAAATATATATGTAGGCAAGGCCGTCTGAGACGAGCCCCCGAGGACTAGGTCTGGCCCCTAGGAGTTGTTCTCATATTATTTTTGTGATTACCACTGATATATATAATATATATATGTTATTGTTGACATGTGACTTATATAATGTTTCAAATTCATTTTGGATTGGTTGAACTGTTTAAGTCTGCCTCAGAGATGTGGATTCCATGTCTCCTATTGAACTGACCATGATCGTCTAAACAATTTAGTTATCTAACTAAAAGAATTATAGTTTATGATTGATCAAAAGTTGTATGCCTTCTTGTAGTGTTTGCTTTGGTAGCAAACTTTGAGATGTTTGCAAGTGTAAGTGAATGAAATTTGGAATTTTTGTTTTGTCCTTAACTTATTTTGAGTGTTAAATTTAGGGCATTACATTTGGTATAAGAGCCTAGGTTGAAACACTGGGTACTCTGGGATTAATATGGTATGGGTCTTATAGTTTTGACCAACGTGAATGTTGGCAACATTTTAATAAATTAGCTTTTGAAATTGAACTTAATAAATTTTGTGAGTTACCCCTACATTTTAATATTGAAGTCCAATTTCAATATACCATTTAATGTAGGAATTAATAGTGAACCAAAATTTGACCTTAAGAGATACTTAGCTAAAGGTAATTAGCCATAAGAAATCACAATCGTGTGAGGAACAAACCAATAGGGTCATCATGTTCTTACAAATAATGTGATTGTCAAGAAAGGATAATAATTTAAGAATTGAGGATTATCAAGTTTAGTTTATAGCTATTTTTCATTCTCTATCTTGAGCTTAAGGGGTAGGTGATGATTGAATATGGTTATTGAAAGTTCAATAATTTAGTGGGAAAATGCAAGCATCTTAATATTTCATGATTTTCAAACCTAGTTTTTGTCACCTGACACACCCATAGTCTAGGGAAGGATATTAATAGCAATTACAAAATTTGATGTATTCAATTAATATGAATGGTGTACTATAGCTTGGTAAATTAAATAAGATTATGGTTTTGATTATATAGTGGAACCATGATAAGTTTGAATCACCTTCGTTAATCAGAGGGGACTTAATGAATTGTTGTAAAAGATTGCTTGAAGGTAATTCAAAATAAATGGGTAAGGTGTACTCTATTAAGGAGTAATAGGTTTATTGATCAGATAGGAAATAATGTAATTAATTATGCACTAAATAAGAATTTCATACTAGAAACATTTCATAACCCCTTGTAACATTGAAAGGTAGGATCATCTAACCTATAATTATGTCTACCATGTTTTAAACCATGATTGATGAGGATAGGCCACCCCTAAGGGTCTCTTATGACTAATCAATATGACTGACGAGTACACCACCCTTGAAAATGTAGATAAATGAATAAATAAAATAAAATAAAATAAAGAAATTCAATTTGGTGCAATTGTAACACCCCTAGTCCTAATTGAGGTTTAATAGAAAGTAAATTGAGGATGCCACCTATGGAGTGATTAACCCTTCCCTCAGTTAGAGATAATCATATATGAAGTTTATGTTTGTGACCCAGCTTATGAAATATGTTTCTTTATTAAGTGGTTGAAAACCAAAGAAAATCCACTTTTTTTTTTAAAGTAAAATTACATGATCAATAAAGTCCACTATAACTCATGACCTTGTTTTGTGTTGAAAAATTCATTTAGATGAACGAACGAAGTTGTACCTTATTTTAAAGTAAATGGTGAAACTATAAACTTTCTTAACTATGTTCCTAAGTAAATGATTATCTAGAATACTTAAGGGGACTATACAAACTAATCAACCTTTATGCTCTATTGTTAAAGACTAATGTAACAAGAAAAAGGACATGATCATCTAGATTCAATTCAAAGATGAAAATGCATGGGATGTCATAACTATTGAGTGTTGAAATTTAGCTAATGTAGGGTTTAAATGAGTCCTTGGCTAGTTAGTCAAATATTAAACCTCCTTGAAAGGATCCTATTAAAGGTGGATTGGTAATTAAAATACTATCTATGGCAAGTTATTCATTTTAATTTTCCAATACATTGCCAAGGACTAGAGACTTGTTAGTGCAAGAATAAGGAAGTTCAGATGTTAGAAATAAATTAGTAGCATAAGCAAGTGGGTGTTGAACTTAAAATTTTTAGAAGCCTCAAGTGTTGGTCAATCAATTGTTAGTTTTTCTTTTAATCATGTAATAAATCATGTGTATTAGAGTATATAGATAACAGGGATAAAATAGTCAAGTAAAATAAATAATGTTGTGTGTTAGTTTATTCCTAGCTAGTATCCTCTTAGAAGAACATTTACGCATGAGTATGATGGGAAAATAAATAAATAAATTGAAATTTGTTAAAATTAATGGTATTTTTACTTCTTGGTTTGCCCTTGTGTCTTATAAAGTTTGGATGAAATTGTGATCATAAAAATGAATATATTAAGTGTTAAATGATTCCACCCCTAGGATATAAAGTGCAAAAGAAATTGTAACAAAGCATAAAGGATAAAGTGTATAACAAATTGTTATGTAATAATTCATCATGTACCTTGGGCACTAACATAATATTTCTTTCTATTGTAATGTCTCGAAAATATTCAAAAAAAAAAAAACTTTGTAACTAGGAATATCCTCACAATAAGTTGTGTAAACTAGCACACAATTTCCCTTATGTCTAGATTCATCATTAAATGTAACAAATCTAGTTGAATGAAAATGGAAAGAAAGCTATGTCTAGACATGGAGATTTAACTTGACTGGATGTGAAACCATAGGTACCAATTATTACGGTAAGAGTGTGATGCCTCGTGTATATTTTAACTCTATGTAATTTGAGTAATATCTATGTTATAGTTAGGTATCATCTAACAAGTTCTCTTATTTATGAAAATGATTAGGTGTTAACCAAATATAGATGAACAAAGTGAATGGCTAGAAAAATATGGATATGATTGTTACAAAATGCACCCTCATGTTATCTGATAATCTTGAACCTTATGGAGATGTAAGATAATTCTTAAGACATGGCTATTATGTAGACAACACAAATTTACTAGAATAAACATCATTTAACTTCATAATGTAAGTGAATAACTTAGTATAAAACACTATAATTCTTATATCGAAATGTATGTGCCTTTGGGTGATTTGAAAACACAATTATTTTCTTGTGCGTGGAGAAATGAAGTGTTTCCAAATAGTGCATGTTGTCTTAAAATCAATTGGATGTATGTTTGGTGTAAAGCTATTTTGAAGATAGGAGAGAAATATGTTTGATTGGGTAAAGAACCTTGGTCCTGAAATTGCATTCCTACCATAGGATGTATGCATGAACTTGTGTATGGAATCAATTAGCATTGAGTAAAAGTTTAGAGATAAACTAGAATGGTGAAACCATGTGCATGGTAAATAAATAATAATAATGGTAACGAAAATAATACATTAGTAAATCTTGCCTTGTTTAATTTCAAATATAAGCTCTTCTTTCACTGTATGGTATGCCTGAAAAGTAAAATTTTGTGTGCATTATAGTAGCCTTGTTGAGAAGATGTCTTATAGTGGTTGTGTACGCCAATGATAGAATAGAATATTTTGCAGCTTAATTATGTGTAAGAAAATGGTTTGTTTCTTTAAAAGATGAAAGTTGGAAGTAAAGTCGATTTTGTTTTCTTTGTGGACATGTGAATACCCCATAATGGTTTTTTTGTTGTGTGCTAACAAAATTTCTGTGGATAGACCAAGTCGTGAAAGTAAGTGTATGTTGTGAACATTTGACTCTTGTGGAATGGAATGATAAGATTCTTGATAGTGAATGGGATTTTTCATGTTGAAACTAGTATATGTGATGTGCCCCAAGTACTAGATACAAGGTATCTAACTTGGGATAAGGGTAGTGGATGTCTAGTACGATCCCCTATGTGTACCCTTTGTGATGGCCTTTATGTGAGCTAGCTAGTTGTGAGTTTATGTAAATGTGTTAAGTGTGTACATGGCTTAATTAAATGAAATGTGATTTATTCCTTTGTGTTAGTCTTATTTGTATGTTAAATGTGTACCCCTAGTGTATGATTCCCCCCTTATGGGAGTGAGATGCCAACTAGTGTAAATAGGGGTTGAGAGGCACATGTTCTCCCATCGAGAAATTACAAGCTCAAGACGTTGACCCTAATCCTAATAAGGGGTCTATGATGAGTCATTGTAATCCTCCCATGGACGTTGATTGTAGCCTACTCCCCCACATATGTGAGCCACACTTGTTGGTTCATTGTGCAAACTTATTCCTTGATGTTTATAACCCATGGGTAAAGGATGGAATTTTTTTTGGACCAATAGTTACTTATATTTATGTGGTCAGGGACCACCAATGATTCATATTTATGTGGTCAGAGACCATTAGTTACTTATATTTATGTGGTCAGGGACCACCAATGATGCAAATTTATGTGGTTAGGGACCACCAGTTATTCATATTTATGTGGTTGGGGACCACCAATTATTGCATGCTATTATACTTATGTGGTTAGAGAACCACCATTCTCCTCCTCCCCTTAGGTGGCTTATCAAGTCACATGGTGCTCGTTATGTGCAGATTTTATTGTTGAAATATGAATTGTTTGTAATTCTTGATTGATATTTTATTTTATTATGCACCAGCAATGTGGAATTTTACATTTACTTAACTAGGCTATTTAGCCATTTGAAGGTTGTCATAGTCCAATTTGTCTCAAGGACTTGTTTAATTTTTCCCTTGAATTATGATCAGAATGTTGCAATGTAGCTACAATTGAATTTTATTTTGTTTCTCTCTTGAATTTGTAGTCCCCTCTTGGGAAGTTTTATTGAAATTTAGGTTTATGATCTTATGTTACTTAGTTTGAGGCTTTCTCCTTGTTTGTGAATTGCTGGTATATGTGGTGTAATGTGAAATCTGTAAACTACCATATCTCGGGGGGTTCCCTAGCAGGTCGTATAGGGGAGTAGATGTGCTAGAGAAGTATTTTGAAAGCGGTTGTAAATGGGACCGGTATGGGACGGTCATTGATCCATTATTCCCCTCATTCTATGATTGTTCCTATCTGTATGGAGGATTCCTTAGAGAAGGACCTTGAGACCATATTTCCTAATGGCTACGGTGTCCAAGAATATCCATCCTTATAAACCCCATTGTGTGAGCCTTGTGTTGTGCATGATGTTTGCATATTTTGATGTATGTTTAAAATTGTAAGTAAATGTGATGTGGCATACCTGTGAACTATGTGAAAAAAAAGAAGGTAACAAATGATGCAAATTTAATATTCCTTTAGACATGAGTTGATATTGGAACATAAATATTTCATTTACATCATGAGTGATATTTATGGTTATATGGAATCCTTGATGTGCATTCTAGGCTGCTAATGTGTGTGAATATGCTCGAGGATTTTTATTGATTATGTGAGTAATAATTCATAGCTACATAGATGGTTGCTAACTTGTGGTATTGAGGCTATATCAAATAAATGTTCCATTGTGAGAAAATTTGTTCTAAGTATTTGGATGCTTAATTCATGGAAAGGATGTCTCTAATATGTACTTTTGATTTAATACTTTCTTCCTTCATCAATAGAAATGAAAATGAGTTTATTTGGAAAATCATATGTGTTGATATTTTGGAGATTATATTCTCGAACCTTAGTGACTTCCAGGAGGAAGTCCAATCTAAGGGGAGTGGGATGTGAGGCCTAACCTCCAATGTTATTAAACTTTATAATTATTTGGCTCAAAAATTCAATGTCATCACAATGCAACTGCCTAGTTTTACTCTTGTCAATATATTGACATTATAACGAAAATATATTTGGCCTTGTTGATATACTATCAAATTAATATTATGTGCCTAACTAGTCAAGGCCTCAACAAGTTATTATATTGTAATCAACCTTGCTTTCGTAATAACAATATAATATGTAAGAATATGACTCTAACCATTTTATTACAAAAAATGGTTATAATTACTTCTTTATATAATTCTTATTATTAGAACTAAATGATATTACAATTATGCATGAACACAAGAGTATGAAATTTTAATAATCGTTACCCAACATAGTGGTACCTGAATAAATTATTGTTCCTTATACATACTACATGTATATATAAATGAGGCAATCAAACCATAATGATATTGTTGGGAATCTAGTAACAATAACATACCTATCAGATGAAATTTTAAAATAATACTTATAAATTATTATTTATTCAATACGAGAAAATTATTAATACCATTGTTTATTTACCCACTTATCCTTAATAATGTTATTGCTAATAAATCATGAAATAATTGATGAAAATAATAATATTAATAATTAACCTACATGTTAACATAGATAGATTTCTTAAACGTAACATAAAATTTAATAATAACAACATCAGTAATAATCAATAGCTCAATGAGAATGATCATATTTTATCGGATTTCAAAAGGGATTGGAAATCTTTGGGTGGTCAATTCTTTGTTACGTAGTTATGGGCTATGCATTGATGAGGTTGGTAAGGAAGTGATGAGGTACTTGGCCCTTGTCAAAACCAATAGCCAGCAGAGTAAATATGACACTTTAATTCCTAAATTCCTAGTAGCAGAGGGGAGGATTCACATAGATGCATTGATTAAGGTAGTTGGGTAGAGCATGGGAAGAATGCATTTCATGTATGAATTATTTGTCCCTGTCAAGGATGTGACAAAAGGGGGTAAAATAGTCTACAATGCCTTATCTTTCTTGACACCTTTTTTTATCATGTCAGGGGGTCAAGTGTGGGGAAAGATTGCAAGATATGTATTTCGAAGTGACTGCTCAGTGCAGAAAAATTTGGGTGATGTTTCAGCACTATTTGCCAAAATGGTGAGGAGATAATTAGGCGGGGGGGAGGTTTCTGTTCTTCGAGGAGGAACCTCAAAGGTTGTTAGGAAATAAAATATTGCTGATGAAAGTTGGCAGAAGGATGGTGTGAATTTGTGTCTTGAGCATCGAGAATTAGTAGAGGATTAGTGCACCCAGTTGGAACAGGTATTTAGTTGGAACAGATTTGACCTTCATTCTAATCATGCATAATTACACTCATAACGGGTATGTGCTCTGGCATTTAGCTTCTAAAGGAGTTAACTTCTATTTTAGAATCCATGGCTCTACGGGTTAAGGTGTGATAAAAAAATTCTATTATTCTTCAAGCTTTCACAGAAAACAATTGTCTAAAAATGTATAAAACTGAGTGTTGCAAAAAAAATACTGTTGAATAAAATGGATTACACCATATGTTGGCTAAAGTTTCTCAGTAGGAAGGATTCTTTCTTGAGGGTATATCTCTGCCCAAAATAGAATAAGCAATGTATAGAATGAAAAGAACAATATTCTGGGAAGATCTAGTGGCACTATTGTAAAAACCCTTGGCTTGAACACAAATGCATAGATTGTGATATCCAAATTTAATGGCCCTTACTCCATTAACAATAAAGTTCATGAGATGAAAACAAATAAATAATAAAACCTTCTATATTGTCCAACCATACTCTAGTATATGCAACTCTATGCAAATAAGCTGTATAAGCACGGTGGTAGCAAGAATAACATGAAAAAAAATAAAAAATAACCATCTTAAAGTTCCATGGGAATGTTCATTTCGCCCACTAATTCCATAGGGATGTGGATATATCCTTCCATGCATTTATATTTACCATAATCATTGATACTACTTACTCACTTCCATTTGACTAGTTGGCCCCAAACTTCCTTCTTCAGATTGCGCTAAATAACTAATCAAGTAGATTTTTAAAGAAAAAGCCAGACCCTTCAGCCAGTTAGAATAAATATTTCAGCACAGTAGTTCTTTCATTTCAGACTTAGCATGTTGACAATGAGTCTGAAGTTATGCTAGAGAATGAAGCACAAGAAACATAAAATGATGGATTACACTAATAATAGTCTTTGTTCTGGGATTTAAAATATACTAGGCCTGCCCTACAAATATATTTATATTTATGTTTTTCTTTCTACAATATATGTGTCTGGTACGTACACGCATATATACATGATTTTTTTTTTAGACAAACAAATGCATGTGTATGTTTATAAATGAATACTGAGATAGTTAAAGCCTCAGCTAAATTCATATTTGGTTGGCGTAAAGAGAGGTTATGCTTTTCAATAGGAGATAAACTGTTCAAATTTTGAAGACAGTCCATATAGTGTCAGTTTTCCTCAGTTCAACCACCAAGACTTGCCGTTAGTGAATAGATTCTTCCTCAATGTTCATATTTAATGATTTACAAAATTGTAGATAGCTTTAACCAATTCTCGGACATGATCGGAAACAAGCAAAAATTATATTTGAAGATAATCTTCATTTCTTGTCTGAACCATTAATATTCTGTCTGTAATTGCTGAGATAAGATTTTGATTGTTTGAAATTATCTATAGTATCTTCTATAATTAATATTATGGTATATGTTTAAATGTTTATAAATAATTGAATATATGTATTTTATAATTGTCATATCCAGCCATATTTGTAGTGGGTGATTTAAAAGAAAACGAAAGAAATTAATTTGCCTTATTCATATCCAATGTTGCACACATTCTCTGCAACCCTTAGTTAAATTTATTATTTATCTGGCAACTATTACATCTAATTATCTAGTATAAGATATATAACTCGTGAATTTAAATTATAGATGCTTTGTAATCCTTTTGCCATCTTGTCTTTTTTTTCGGTTAAAAATTATTTGTTGTTTGTTGCATGCAAGCTTCTAGTACATATAAAGAGTATTATATGGTCAAATTGTTGTTTTTCGGTAAACTAGTGAGCTACGATACAGATAAAACTGCTAGCACATGGTTGGGATTTTTGCAATACTATTTATGGGTTTTGTCTTTCATTCCTCCATCATTCTAGAGCATTTTGAGTTTTGAAATTTGAAGTAGTAACATGAAAATTATAGTCATTTAAACGTCGCTCTTTTCTAATGAGTGTCTTTTTTATATATACATCCCCTATTTGTTTTATATTCATCTTTATGTTGAATTAAAGTTCTAAAATCTATTCAATAAATATATTTTATGTATTTTCTATTGTTATAAAATTTAGTGAAATTATTTATTGGAATAGTTTTATGAAGGAGTTAATGTTCCCAAAAGGTTCCATATAGAATGTATCTTGAAAAATAGAGATGTAGGGAGAAAGTCCACTATTATTAGATTTCATATTCTATTGATGAATTACCCTTGCTACTTGTTGATCTTCTTGCATTAGAAATTAATCTTCATTGAAATAACACATTGGAAAAAAAAAAGAAAGAGATTTGGATTTCCATAGTAAGTAAATATGTTGATTCTATTGGAACTATCTATACTCATTTGTGTATGTATTCAACATAGTCTTGCTACATTGTTAATGTATACAAATATAGACGTTATTAATTGTAAATAAGTTGTCCTACTATGTAGACTAATCATATAGAGATTATAGCATATTTGTATATTCATCCTTTAGATAACAGCCATGACACATAGAGGGCATAGTATTTAAATATAAGTTATTTCGTTTGACTATTTTGGAATTTTGGGTGAAACTAGAGAGCTAGATTGCAAACAAAAAAAAAAAAAAACTGCTCATGCATGATTTAGAAATATGCCAATTATTTTCTAGGTTGTATTCCTTGTCCTTTCCCCTCTCCATAATATATTGAATATTTAATTTTGGACAAGGAACATAGAAGTCATGATTGTTTCAACACTACTCTTTTTGGCTGCAATCTACATATAATTGTTATAAATTGATTTATATGATTTAGAAAATCAGCTTATTTTATTTTGTCTTATTATTACAAAAGAAATGATAACTCTTTAAGTGTTTTTATCTTGCATTAATTAAATGAAGATATCTCAGTTGGATGAAATCAAACTTCTAAGAAACTAATATTGGTTAAGACCTTCATAGTACCAGTTAAGGGGTTGTCGCACGAAATCAACTAAGTAATCCCATTGTATTAGTATTCCCCAATTTATGGTGTAATTGATCTTAAGTTAAGACAAAAATATATCTCGCAAATGTTTATTCAACAATCTAAAGAAGTGATACTTCTATTTTGTGATTTCCTATTAGAGTCACCTAAATTCTTCTTAGCATATTGCTTTACATTGCGGTATTATCGTGCAATTGTGTTTAATTATTATTTTACTTCATATCTTGGTAGTAATCCTCTTGACTAGTATAATTGAATTTCGAATGATAACTGAGAAAGTGACACCCTTTTAATCTAGTGGATTATATCCCTTTTTCTATCCAACCATGGGTGAGATGGTTGAAGTCTAGTTGTTGAACTACGGTGCCTCTGCGAAATATATACGTAGGCAAGGTCATCTGAGACGAGCCCCCGAGGACTAGGTCTGGCCCCTAGGAATTGTTCTCATATTATTTTTGTGATTACCACTGATATATATAATATATATATATGTTATTGTTGACATGTGACTTATATAATGTTTCAGATTCATTTTGGATTGGTTGAACTATTTAAGTCTGCCTCAGAGATGTGGATTCCATGTCTCCTATTGAACTGACCATGATCGTCTAAACAATTTAGTTATCTAACTAAAAGAATTATAGTTTATGATTGATCAAAATTTGTATGCCTTCTTGTAGTGTTTGCTTTGGTAGCAAACTTTGAGATGTTTGCAAGTGTAAGTGAATGAAATTTGGAATTTTTGTTTTGTCCTTAACTATATTTTGAGTGTTAAATTTAGGGCATTACAGTTTCCTAAAGCCTTGCCACAAGGCTCGACACCTCACAAATTCATTTAAATTTTAAAAACAATAAACATTCGATGCCACATTTTATATTTACCAAGGTTAAATTGGTCTACATTAAATATTCGTTCCTTCCCAAGGATTTCAATATTTAATTATATCATGTATTAATCAATTACTTACTCATGAGAACGATATATATATATATATATATATCAACAATAAATTCACTTGCAAAATAAATAGTTTGTTAATATATAGTTACAATAATAAAAGAACAACTAACGAAATTTCAATGTCATATTCTCATGAAAGCAGTTACTTGCATCTGAACATACATAACCAATTCATAGTCTTAAAGTAGGGGATGTAACAAACCCCACCAAGATTTCCACCCTTATGACATTGAAAACAACCACAATTAACATGCTTGTAGCATCCCACCTCCTTATAGGTTTTAGTAGCTAATTTCATAGATATAACCAATCAACACACCAACTTGCATGCAACAAGGAAATACGAGTCTTCACCTAGACAATTTATGAATTGGGTACTAGTTGCATGTGATATTACACTAGTCCATTTTGTATGAATGAAATGAAAACTCTCCTTCATATTATGAATGATCATAGAAGACATTGGAAAGTCATACTTGATTTGTATAATAAGATTCACATACTCTAAACCCACTGGTCCTTCTCAATCACTCTTGTTGTTGCTTGCTCCAATTGGTGTTGCACTACTTGTTCTAATTGGTGTTGCAACATTCAACACTATTGCATCCACCATCCATACCACCTTTCACATTTAATCAAAAGAGAGAAATTTGTTTGAGCTTGGCTAGTGTTGACAACTTTTAGAAGAGTATGGTGTTTTGCTCAATACATTGTAATTTACAAAATGCATTTCATTAAGTTTAAGTTGTTAACTCATAAGCAATCCATTTTTTTCTCAATCACTCCAATATTCTTGTTAGCAATTAGAATAATTTGTTTCCTATCAAAGATATTATTGCTACGTATGTTGAAGTTTTATATAAGATATCACCATAACTCAACATAATTGTTATATTGAACAATATATTATACTTTGTAAAAATCTAATACCTACTCTATAATTACTAACTAAATTAATTAATTAATTTAAATTAAAAATTACTTCCATTTATAATTATAATGATGGTGAAATTCCACGCCTCACTCAAAATATCTAAGGTGATTGTTTATGTTTATGTTAACTATCATTTCTTGACCTTTTTATCATATCATTTGAATAAAAATACATATATTAAATCAAAACAGAAAATAATCACAACCAACAAATTGTCAAGAAAACAATGAACAATTATTATTATTACATATCAACAACCAACACAACCAAAAAATGGTATTTAGCCAACATCAATAATGCGAAGTTAATAGTTTGTGGTAGCTGAGATTTCAATCTCATGTTGGACACCGCCCGTCACATTGAAATTTACTATAAAATCCAAAGAAAGTGATGACTTTTTTTTGGACAAGCGCAAACCCCACCTCAAGACCCACAAAAGATGGGAACAATTATTATTATTATTATTATTATTACATATCAAGAAGAGCACAACTCACAAAAGGACATTTCACCAATATCAATAATGCGAAAATGATTTGATCTCAAAAGAATAGTGTGTGCTGGATGAGGTTTCAACAACCTGTCACATTGAAATTTACTACGGCTCCATTTATTTGTCAACTGGCAGTCTATTGAAGTTGATCGAACATTATTTAGTTTGGTGTTCAAATTCGGCACGTACGAGTTTGTCAGTCACAAGATGCACGCGTGATGCTATCTCCTTTTACTTCACAGAATTCCCTAAACCGGCTCAAATAACCTCTGTGTGGCACGGTGCATATGCGTTCCAAGTTTTCTGGAAAGAATCTTCACCTCATATTGTCCGGTTATCCTAGCCCTTCAGTGATTTTTTATTGTTGACTCTGGCAATTATGTTGTGGTGGGCTCGTGTATGTTAAAATGGGTTGGTTTGTGGGTTTCCATTCATTGCAAATGCAGACTCACAGCTTTCCCTTTTCTCATAGCATGGAATTCCTGACTTGCTCCCTGAATGAGGCCCTGGCCATAGGATTTGGGATCTTCTTTTTCCTCTACTACTTTCTGTATAAGCTGAGGAGCAATGGCAGCAAATTGAAATTGCCTCCAGGACCACATCCATGGCCTGTTGTAGGAAGTCTCCATCTCTTGGGAAACCTTCCTCATCAGGCTCTTACGACGCTGGCAAAGAAGTACGGATCCATTATGTTTCTCCGTTTGGGCTCTATCCCCACCGTTGTTGTGTCTTCTCCTGACATGGCAAAAGAATTCCTCAAAACGCATGACTTGGAGTTTGCAAACAGGCCAAGCTGTGCAATAGGTAAATACATATGCTATGACCATAAAGACGTGGCGTATGGTCCCTATGGAGCATACTGGAGGCACATGAGAAAGCTGTTGACGGTGGAGCTGCTCACAGTGAAGAGAATCGATTCTTTCAGATTCGTGAGAGAGGAAGAAATGTCTGCCATGATCAACTCAATTTGGCTGGAAAGCGGGCGCGGAGCGCAGTGCGTGGATATAAAGAAGAGGCTCTCCTCCCTTTCTCAAAATATTACCTGCAGAATGTTTGCCAGCAGGACGTACTCCGACAACGACTTGAGTGGAGGGCTTGGCTTCAAAGAAATGGTTGACCAGACGTTCGCTGTGGCCGGTGCATTTTGCATTGGTGATTTCGTTCCTTCTCTCGATTGGCTCGACTTGCAAGGAATCCGTCGTCGCATGCAGGCCCTTCAGAAAATATTGGATGGATTTGCTGAGAAAGTAATCGACGAGCACATTCATCGTAGATCGGGAGAAAGAAAAGCGAAATGGTTGACCAGACGTTCGCTGTGGCCGGTGCATTTTGCATTGGTGATTTCGTTCCTTCTCTCGATTGGCTCGACTTGCAAGGAATCCGTCGTCGCATGCAGGCCCTTCAGAAAATATTGGATGGATTTGCTGAGAAAGTAATCGACGAGCACATTCATCGTAGATCGGGAGAAAGAAAAGCGAAGGAAGAAGATCGTGTTAAGGATATGGTAGACGTGATGCTCGACATGGCCGAGACGGAGAGCCAAAGAATCTCACGGGTCAACATCAAAGCGATGATCCTGGTAAGTTTTAAAATTAGGATCTTATTTAAACTAAAGCAATTCTGTTTGCCAGTGTCACCATATGAAGTGTATATTTACTCGAGGAGGAAAATTGTGCAGGACATGTTAGGTGCCGGAATAGAAACATCGTCGACAACAGTAGAATGGGCAATGACTGAGCTGCTGAGAAATCCTGCAACGCTGGCACGAGCACAGAAAGAGATGGAATCAGCAGTGGGCAGAGACCGCAGAATAAAGGAGAGTGACGTCATTAAGCTGGACTACTTGAGATGCGTGGTGAAGGAAACTTTTCGACTTCATCCGCCAGCTCATCTGCTCATTCCGCACGAGTCGATGGAAGGGTGCAGCATCGGAGGATATTTTGTTCCGCCAAAGACACGGCTGTTTGTGAATGTGTGGGCGATAGGAAGGGATGAAAACGTTTGGAAAGATGCTCATCAGTTCAAGCCCGAGCGGTTTATGGGCAATAATAAGGATGTGAGAGGTCAGGACTTCGATTTGCTGCCCTTCGGAACAGGAAGAAGAGGATGCCCTGGGATTTCCATGGGTCTTTCTGTTGTTGAGTTGGCACTTGCTCAGCTTCTTCATTGCTTTGACTGGACTGTGGAGGGCGAGGTGGATGTGAAGGAAGAGTTTGGATTAACTGTTCCAAGAAAAACTACACTGTTTGTCCGCCCTTCATGGAGGCTCACAGCTGAATATCCTATTTAACAGAGTGTTGTCTCATAGGTGTCTTTGTATGGCTATTACATATATAGCATTTTGTAAGTTTTTCCCATTTTCTTAACTAGTTAGTTCATTTGCATCGCCTAGTCGACAGTCCTCAATCTCTTAATTCATTTAACATATTTGATGCATAACAAAACCTACTAAAAGATGTATGAAATAGTTACGCAATAAGGATCTGGTAGTTGAGCATCCTAATTTCATGTGTCTCAAAATTCTATGTGAAAATTTCAAATCACTTTCAATTTTTTACAGCATCTTATTTGGCAAGTACCTTATTTATAATTAAGGTTTCAGGGCCACATCATCAAATATGATGTCTCATCAGCATGTTTTTGTTGAGGTGTCCAAAAAGAGCCAAAAAAAGTGAGACTGATAGTTGTGCACTAAGTCATGTTTTATTGGTGCACTGATGTGGCATCACCTGATTTGTTGTTTTCTAGATCTAAGGAATACATTTCATTCAGTTATGGGTAGTCATCATCAACCACTTTAAAGTCACAACAATTGATCCAATATTGTTAAAAATAATAAACATTAAATCAACAAATGCTATAAAAACTATTGGAACATGGTCACGTAGTGGGTCCTGTTCCTTATAGACCAAGCAACAAGCTTTGTCAATAAGAAATTGTGTAGCACAAGATGATTTACTTACGAAAAATGAATATTAATAAAAGACTTTATTAGATACTATAAGCCATCATGTGTTGCAGACTTAATAAGAGTTAATGTTTATCTTTCCTAATCAATGAATTGTGAGAATTTTTCAAACTCAAACAAATATTTATCTTTCCAACTATCAATGTGTGACTTTTTTTATTTAAAAAATGTTTTTTTTTTACAATGTGATTGGTTGAAATTTTTTACCTATTCTCGAAGCCTTCACACTAATCGAGAAAAACTCGTATTAATTTTGGATAAATGTTGATGAGTTTATCCGCGGAGTTCTTGTGAAGCTACATTTTAAAGTACTTTGTTAATGGTTGACCATATTTGGTTGTACCAATCCTTTATTTTATTAGTTGCAGGAGTTAATAAGAGTAAGTCTAGATATTATGACTTTATATATGTGTGTTAATATGACAAACTTTTCATAAGCAGTTCATGGATGTTAATTATGCAAGAGAGTCCAATGGCCTTGTCATGCACCTAGAAATATCAATGGATTTTATTCTATGTTTTTTTTGTTTTTGGAGATGACAATGCAGGTGGAGTATCCATCTAAGGTCTAATGGAGACCAAAAAGACCATAAAAAAGATGCACTTCTTAAATGGTAGTGCAACACTAGACGCTGACATCTACAAATTGAGCCTCCTCACAAGGGTATGCATGTACAATTTTTTTTCCATTTGATTGTTAGTTAACCTCAACTATTTTGGTCTTTAGGCATTGCAAGTATTGTTTCATGTTTTAGAGTTTATGGGTGTTTTATTTTTTTTTGAATTTTTATTGCTAATTTTTTATTTGTACTCTTTTTCAAAGCCATTGATCTTTTTTGGGTGCTTTTGAATATTGATATTTAAATCATACTAAATTAAAATAACCCGTGCCTTTCATACTTTTGTGGAATTTTAAATATTAGAGGAGCCATTATATATGGGTTATGGGTGTTTGTGGACATGGTGAGTGGAAGATACTTGTGGTAGAACACAAGAACTCACACCCACAAAATAAAAGCTAGTTAAAATCCCTCACTAATTTTGAGGGAGAAAATCATTTTCAAATGTTTTATTTGTAGTTCCAACCACTTAATTAATCCTCAAGTGCCAAATGTTCTATATCTTTTACATTTATTTTTTATTTCTTTAAAAGATTCACCCCACATAATATTGTATTTTGTTCATCTGACACATTATGGAATTGGAGAAATTTGAAAGTCTAATTTCTAGACTTACATTCCTCTTTGCAAATAGAGATGTGTACACCAACTTCTTAGAGAATATTTCTTATTTTGTATTTTTAATTTTGTCCATGTTATTTAGTATTGTAATTTTAATTCTTGACAGCTATATTTCATTAATGAATTTTGGAACGAATCTTCACACTTTAAGTAGCTCAATTTTTTTCAGATGAACATTACCATGTCAACCCTCCAATGGAGGGTAGGAGATAAAGGGGTGAACACAAAAAACATCAAGTGTTTACAATATTCAGAAAAGTCATATTTTAGTTCATAGTAAGAATACATTAGTAATGAGTTGAAATATTTTTCTCCATACTCATAATTTGTTCATTCTTTTTGTAGTGTCAAAAATTGCCACCCTTAACAATTTCACACTATGTTTTGGTCTTCCTAAATTATTTAGCCTAATTGACCCCCCTAATGTCCTAAAATTTTGTATTTCAGAGCCCATTTGTACCACTTTTCAATAAATTACAAGCATTGAATAAATGCACCCAATTCATGTGTTTCCCCCAACACTTAATGTCCTAGAAGTTTTGGCTAGGACCTATATGCCCTTGGGTGTATGGGTTCCACTTCTTAGCCAAGACACATTTTTGGGCACATTGTTTGCGGTATTTTAACATTCAAAATTCAAATTTCATGTGTTGACTTTTGAGATCCAATTTTAAGAAAATTATCATAAATACCTATAAATACCTAGTCTTTTCACCATTTGAAACTAGAAGGAAAGAAGTGAAAGAATATAGCAAGAGGTGAATATCAAGAGAATTCTACAACAAGTCAAGAGGAGAATTATCAGATTTTTATTGTAGCAATTCAAGATCCTAACATTATGTCAAAGTGTATGTGAGTTCATGTTGTCATGTTATCATTTTTTTTGTGAAAGCTAACCCTTATCGTTGGTCTCTAAAGTATTCACTTGCATTCAATCAAGTAAGATCCAAATCCTTGAGGTGACGTGTATTACTTTAGTCCTTTTTTGGAATCCATTGAAGGGTGGTGAGTTGCAACACTTTGTGATTTAGGGTAAAAATACAAAGCCATGTCACACTTTTATAAAGGAAATGACCAACACTGATCCAACTTTTAAACTTGAATCACTAAAAAGTGATATATATGTTTTGAATTTTGAAATGATGTAAAATAATAAAATATTTATTTTTTTAGTATATTTTATGTTTATATTTTTTTGATATATATATATATTAAATTGAATATAGTTTTTTTATAAATTAACACCATAATTTAGTTGCTGATAAAATGATGAAAAATGAAGTTACATGAGACGTCAATCTTTATATAGTAATTTTTTTTCTTCATTTTTTTGTGTATTTATAGCTTGAAACTTTAGAGCATCAATATTTTTTTTTTGCCAATTTTGATAAATGTATATTTTTAAATAAATATTAAAATGTGTGCATATTAAAACTTAGTTGTTTCCTTTCAAAGTCAACTTTCATATTAATTATTTATCTAAAATAGAAAAACAATTATACCATCTTGATATAGATTCTATTATCTAGGGCATCATATTTTTTCAAAATTTTTAATAAGTTTTACTATTTTTCCTTGACAATGTAATCAAACTATGTTTTGTGTTGATAAGCTACATTTACTAAAAAGAAAAAGAAAAATAGTAATAGTAATTAAACTATTAAAATATATACATTTTTGAAAGCTAAACTTATGCATCTACAAAAAGGTATTTTTATATATTTTTTAAAAATATTTTGTACATGAGTAGAAGTTGTTGAAACATCAAAATTTTCAAATAATTTTATTTTTTTGGTAAACTGGACTCAAAGTTGTGCTAAATATGCATTTAGCCAACAATTTTAGTTGGAAAAGTTGTGGACATATATAACTTAGCTAGAATGAATCTTACAAGGTCATATGTTTGACAAAAAATAATTTTTAGTTCAAAATTTACTTAAATTCACTTGTGCTGATAAGTTAGCTGAAAGTGTGACACAATTTTGTGCCGATACCCTTCCATCATTCCTTCCTTTCAATTATCCATTTATCATTGACATTGCCATTATGGAAGTGGAAACACATACATGGGGTTTGACTAAGGCAAGTCCCTAAAATGGCCCAACATTTTCTCTCTGTGAATGTGCTAATCTTGAGTTGAAGAGGATTGAGGAAGGATTGAAGACAATTTTTCTATTGTTACATTTTTTGTCATACATCTTGCCAAGCCATAAAAACTTACCTACAAAATTAACTGATAGTGTTTTGATAAATTTACAAGAAGAAATAATAGTCTTAGATCTGCCACCAGAGAACCCCAAAAGTTGAAGAGGACCCCAAAAGTTGAGTAGGACACCCTATTAGGGACTTATATGCCCCTTGGCAACTATGTCCTACAGTGGCTGAAACAAGCTTTTCTGGGCAGGTACATATCACTCTACACTTTTCGGATCCATCTGCAAACTATTGTTTCAGTCTATCAGTTGTTGGGATCTTACAATTCACATATTAGAACACATAGTCTAATTAGGTTAATCATTCCAAATCATTTCCAATCCATTCCCATCTTCATTTAGATGTAGTTCCAAGTCTGCTTGCCTCACCTTCATGGTTGTCAGTCAATTTAATCACCTTGTTGATCTACATCTTAATGTAACTTGGAAAAATGCCCCTTACATCCTAGGTTCTTTGCATTTTGGACCTAGGATCCCTTTTGTAAGTTTCATTTAGGTGAACCCAACATGTTAACACTATATATACCTTCTAAAATCTGAAGTAAATCATCCTAGATCTAGGTTTTGTATTGCATTAGTTCGCATGTTCATTTAGGGTTTCATTTTTTACATCATAAAAGCATAAAAAAATCAAAAATTGCATCACATATTGCATCATAGGTTGCATTAGCATTTTTTTTTGTCATTTAGATCATATATACATTCAAATTACATTCATTAGATCTAAATTTTTTCATTGCATTTAAAATGCATCTTTCATTTAGGTCAAAAACAAGTGAAAATTTGCATAGCTCTATTTCAAAATTACATCAAATCATCATTCTCAAAATTTTGCATCTTCAAATTAGTCAACTATTGCATATTATATTTGAAAATTGCATTCAAAATTGTCCTTTATTGTTACATATTTGCATTTTAATCACATTGTCTTAAATTGAAAATTATTGCATTGGTTTGTTTCAAATTTGCATCAAATCATCATTTTTAGCATTTTGCGTCTTAGAATCAGTCAATTGTTGTATGATTACATCTTAGAGAAATTGCATTCAAAATTATAAAAAAATTCCAATATTATTGCACACTTGCATTGGGCATCACTTTGTCTTAAACTAACCCAAATTTGAAAAAATAGTCATTGAAAAAATTGTTTGCAAATAAAAAAAAATTAAATAGAAACATACATAGCTAGTTTCTTAGCTTTCTAAACTTTTCATAGTGTTCTATCTCTGTACTTTTATTTTGTTTCTACTTACAAATGTCTGTTTTAAAAGTTTGAAACAGTGAACATATTATATGTGCAAGAGAGGTGTCATTTTTCTTTATTTGTTGCAAATTTGGGAAAATTTGTTGCATTTCAGATCTTTAGTCCATTTGTTTACATCATGTTCCCATTGCAAAAATCTTGTGTTATCATAGTTCACATTCTATTTTCCAATCTTGTTGAGAATTTTAAGGAATTTTTGTTACAAGCATATGAAAATGAGTTTATTTCCCCTCTCCTATTTTTTTTCATTGATACCTCTCCCACTATCTATCCTATGTGTGAGGTTATCCTAGTGAAAGAGAACACAATCCTTGAAAATCATGACAATCATGTTTATTCTTCTCTCGATACCTCACCTACTTGGGAATAAGGTTTCTTGGTGTTAGAAGATCCAATCATTGAGCATAATGAGAATCTTGTTTTTTTCTCTCCTCATTCCTCTCCTACTTGGGAATAAATTGTAGGACAAGAGGATGAAACCATTGATACATTTATGGATTGCATAAAGGAAGATGCTAAGGTGACATTAGATTCCCCCTTGATAGAGGATAATCAACAAGAAGCCAATTTTTTTGAGGTTATGCACACATAGTTGGCTATTAGATCTCCTTTGATTATTGGACATCCTAAAACTCTTTCTGGACCTCCTAAGAGTCCTCTAATTATTGGACCTCCTAAAACTCCTCTAATTTTTGGACCTCCTAAGTCACCTCTCATTATAGGACCTCATAAACCTCCAAATTCTATCATAAACTTCACAAAATAACTTACTAATAATCATGTGTCACAATTTTTTTTTATCATACTATAGCTCACACATATAACAATATAAACAATAAGTGCAACAAAAGAAAACTCCAACATCTATTCTATTTCCTCAACCATATCTTCCACCCACACCTAACATTGTACAATGTAGTGGTAAATAATTTTATCCTGTTGAACAACTTCGTAACACTCTTGCTAAGACATACTTGTGGGATTTAATTCAAACATCACTTGCTTACCATGGCATGCTTCAAAGTTCTTCGCAAAAATTTATGATCCCTCCTAGTGCACAACCAAATGAGGTGGCAACTTTGATTGAGAATATGAACCTACCTAATTTGTACATTATTTCATCAAAGTGAATTACCTCATTTAGAAACACAAAAATAAAAAGATGCTTTGATGATATTGGTTGTTATTAAAAAGGTCAAGGGATTAGGAATACCCTTGTTGATGGTGGTTTAGGGCTTAATGTTTGTAGTATGAACCTATTGGATAGAATTAGGGCATATAAGACTAAAATTCAGCAAGATGATTTGTCTATTTGTGGTTTTGACAATGTGGGAAAACAACTGCTTGGTGTGATAAAATTCATTACTTTACAAAATCCTATCCATGTCATGCCTCAAGATCTTTCATATAATGTTCTCTTGGGTAGACCATGGATTCATGAAATCAAATGCAGTGCCTTCAATGCTTCATCATTCAATGAAGTACATATACAATTTAATAAGGTTTACATGATAAAATTTGATTCTAAATTTGAATAGTGTTTACAAACTAAAATAGGAACAAAGGATCCTATTAGAACATTGACACCAACTACAAAGTAAAACCTTTACAAGTTGAGGATAAAGATGAGAGTCTTCCATCCATGACAAAGTTATTTGATGATTGGGAATCATTAGATTTTATACCTAAATTCATGGAGGAATACAAGATGATACAATCAAAATCAAAGAAAGAGAAAAAGCAACAATGGTATCAATTCAACCTATCCCTGAATCATCAAAAACATCCGATTCCACAACTTCTAGAAAATAGGAAGATACAAATTACACATCCACTTATGATGAAGATGATCATGAATAGACACTTTCTTCAAAAAAATGGAATCCATTTATAGAAGAGGTTATCAACTGTTGAAACAATTTGACTATAATGGAAAAGGATGTGGTATAAAAGAACAAGGTATCCATGTCCTCATTAAGCCTAGCACACAAGTAACAACAAGAGATCTCTTGGTTATTTTCCTTCAAAAGAAATGAAAGCATTGAAGAAACCTTTGCTTAATGTAAATGTCACCATGCAAAAAATCCTAAGATAAATATAAATAATGGTCATTATGTTTCTTCATCTTCAAATACATGTTTTAGCGATGATTTGGGTTCATTATATTTTACACCCTCCTTTATGGGAGTGTACAAAATCTCACAATCTAAACCTAAAGAGTTTTGTGTGTGTATGAAATCTTGTGATATGAAAAAAACATTTTCTTCACAAGAGAAAAAAATGTCCCCTACTATGGATCAAGAGAATATTTTTTTGAGGCTTCTCAAAGCCCGCCTGATTGATCTTCCTCTAACAGTGTAGGAAAAAATTCTACAAAAAAAAAATTATTTTGTGCATTTACCATTGAGGGCATGATCATTCTACTAATGAATGTAAGGCCTTGAGTAATAAAATACATCTTAAGGATTATGATGCCCTTCCTTGTGTTAATGCACCTAATTCCTCTAGTCAATAATGATCTTCATCCTATCATGCTGCTCATCACTATGTGGCATTTGTAGCTTTATGTGTCTTTCTCATTTACATTCATGGTGGTAGAATCTTAAGTGCAACCTTATTTTTCATGGAAGAAACATGATGGTCATTGGTATGGTTTCCCTTGTCTCTATGTTTGGGGGGCAAGGATAACTTGTTTTGGGGTATGTGCAGGATCATGATGGGTCAAAAAGTGGCAATATGATGGGTATGTGGTTGATGACTATTTTTTTACCCAAAATTGATGAAACGAAAAGGGGTTTTTAAGGAGATTCTTAGCTTTCCACTAATATAAATTATGCTTTAGTTTGAATTTAATAAGTAATTATTATTCATTTTTTATTCAAATTACGACTAATGTCCTGATTGATAGGCTGATTGAAGAACATCTATAGCTTTCAAATGGTATCACATTTTTTGAATCCAAAACATGTGTCACATTCTATACTTCACATCCTCTAGGATTAAAACAAGAAAAAATGAATTTCATAAAGTTTTGACCAAGTTAAAAGGTGGTTAGACATATGAGTTTTTATATTTTTTAAAAAGTTGTAATAAAAAATTCATAATTAATTATTTACTTGGAAAAAAATTACAAAAAAATATGCATCACATCAGGGCATGAGTCCTCTAGTTCTATCTAAAATATTATAAGAAAATATTATCATTTTATTGTGGTTAGGGTGGTTAGATAGACACCTACTTCTTATTTTTTCCTTGAAATTTAAGTGCCACTGCATTGAAATTTCAAATTTTTACCAAATAGATTTTTTCTTTTTTAAACAAGCCTAGTAGTTTAGAAACTACATTTAATTTTCTATAGATTCTATTCTTACATATTTTTGAAATAATATAGATAAATTATTCAATTTTTTACATCAAGTTTCCTAACTCTAATTTTTTTGAATCTTTTGCCACTTAAGGGCCTATGTTTTCCATGATGATCCCACACATACCCTTTGGGGAGGCGTGCATTCTTTTCACGGATGTCTTCTTCCCCTCTTTCTCCTTAAAATACCAAAATAGCAAGTATGTTGACATTTAAAGGGGGGTATATAGTCCCTCACTCATTGCTTGCATAGGAAATGGTCCCTTCTTAGTGATGATAGGATACATCTCCTAGGAAGTGTGACCTTGTCAACCAAAGTGTGGCCATATGAATCCATGTGACATGTCTCCTTTGTGGTGATATTAGGCTTGATTTCCCATAAGAGTGTGACCTTTCTTGGCATATGATATTCTCCTTGGTGGTAAAATTATGACTAGTTTTCCCTAATGTGTGATTTTCTAGTCCTCAACTAGTCCTCTCTTGGTGGTGATGTCATGTGCGTTGTTCCCTAAGGTGTGACCTTCATGTATTGAGCAATTCCTCTCTGTTGTTTAAGAACCTTTTGGAGTGGTGCTATTACACCATCCTTCGAGGTTTTATCTTTTCTTTGTTCATCTCTCATGATGTTAAACCTTGTTGTATTAATCCCTCAAGATGTTAAACCTTGGAATTTTTTCTTCAATTTTTCACAGGTGTTGAACTTTATGTAGCATTGACATAACATCTTGATCATTTTGTGGCACCTTATCAAAGTTATCAAGGAGTATAACTCTTGGTATGGTTGTTATGGGTACATACTTAGTAGACCTTGTGTGTTTCTCAATTTTTTTTCACCTCGTTATGGGTACACACCTAGTAGACCTAGTTTGTTTCTCATCCTTGTCTTAGGGACTCACCTAGTGAAAAGAAATCCTCACTATACATAACATTTTTAAGTGCCATGTTTTTCAAGAAATAACTCGTCTAAGTTTGCCACTTTTTAGCATTTATGGTTCTTAAGAGAAAGTGTTAGTACAATGTAACCTAGAACTATTTGGCATGCTGGGGTGTAAAACATGACCTTTCCTAGCACAAAACCACCCACCCAAAAATGTTCACACTATCGATTTGGCTGCACGATGAGTGGAACAAATGTTATGCAACATTGTAACTTTTCATTGAGTGCATTTGATGTTTTTTTCAACATGTGAAAAGTTGTCACCACAACCAAATGGATTGGAGATATGAAATATCAAGAGAGATTATTGTAAAGGGACCCTATGCAACCCTATACCTTCAGATAAAACATTTTTAAGTGCCACGGTTTCCGAGAAACAATTCGTCAAAGTTTGCCTCTTTTTGGCATTAATGGCTCTTAAGAGAAAACATCGGTACAATGTAGTCTGGAACTATCTGGCATGAAGGGGTGAAAAACAAGACCTTTCATAGGAATAAAACCACCCACTTGGATGTGTTGGCATTATTAGTATGACTGCATGATGAGTGGGATGAAAGTTATGCAACATTACAAGTTTTCAAATCCATTTGACATTTTCTCAATGTGTGAAAAGTTGTCACCATGGCCAAATGGATTGGAGATATGAAAAATGGAGAGAGATTATTGTAGAGGGAACCTAAGTGACCCTATAAATTTAGAAAAAATATTTATAAGTGCCACATTTTCCATAGAAAATATTGTCAAAGTTTTCCACTTTTTGGCATTTAGGGCTCTTAAAAGAAAGTGTTGGTACAATATAGCTTGGAATGATCTGAAATACTAGGGTGAGAAATAAGACCTTTCCTAGCATAAACCTACCTACCCAAATGTTTTGGAGCTAATAGTTTGGGCTCATGATAAACAAAATGAAAGTTATGCAACATCACAACTTTTCGTTGAATGCATTTGATGGTTTTGACAACATTTGATTTTTTTTTTCCACGATCAAATGGATTGGAGTCTTGAAAAAGTGAGAGGTTATTGTGGTTTTATCCTACATGACCTTGTAGGTTTACATACAAAAATTCTAAGTACCAAAAATGAGTTTATAATGAATGCAGGAAAATCCTACTAAACATAGGAGATCCTAATGAACCTAGGTTACTCCTAATGAACCCAGGACAATCCTAATGAATGTAGGAAAATCCTAAAGAATGTGGGATACTCATAAATAACATTAGATATGCTCATCATCAAGTGGTTGGTAATTTGAATTTTGGTAAATAATATTTAAAATTTCAATCCATTACTATTAACTTACTCATTATTGTCTTTCTTGCATTGTACTTTGTAAATATAACTTTTAGATCAATGTTTGTTGGGAAATATTTATCTTTATTAGTTATCTATTTTTGATAAGGTGATGAATTTGAAATTGTAGTTAAATTTTTGTGACATGATAGGAAATTAGATACAAAAATAAAAATTTGGATATGAGATATGATTCATACATACACCTCTTGGCGCTAAGTAAATTATGAGAACATTTTAAACCATTAACCTACCAATTTATGCATAAAATATTTATATAAATTGACCTCCATAAGGCCATGACATCATACAAAATGTCATCCAAATGTCATATAACGCCATCATGAGGGCACACAAAATATGATCAAAATGTCATACAATACCATCATAATGGTGCACAAAATATTAAAATGTCATATAATTCCATAAGGTTAAATTATGGTCTCTCAATCTACAAAATATCATCGATACATATAGCCACACCAAAAATGCTATCTATGTGCCATGCATAGGCATACAAAATGTGTTCATCTATGAATATTGAACACTATTATTGAAACATTAGACCTCTTTTAGCCCAAATAATTGAACTTCAGTCACTGCTAATAGTCAGTGTCTTGTGTTGTTTTGATCTCTTGTGCTCCTCTGTAATTTGTAGCCCAACCTATACATACAAAATATAAAACTATATATTATCTCAAATTCAAAAACTATAAAAAATTATTTAAAATAATACATATATTATAAACACATTTACAACATACTGGTAGTCTGATTCTTCTTGCCTATGATGCTCCACATCATCAAGAGATGTTTTTCCTCTCATAGGGGTGTTTGCATCCATATCTATAACATAAAAAATACATATTTATCAATTGTTTTGATAGGTCTAATAATATCAATTGAAACAATATAAACATTATTAAACATATATATATATATATATATATATATATATATATATATATATATATATATATATATATATATATATATATATATATATATCATTCATACATCATACCTGAGTTAAGCACATTGAAACCAACTTCCAAATTTTCTCTTATGCCAAGAGGTGTGCCTATGTATTCATCAACTAAACAAACAATAATAGAATAAACTCAAACATTCACAAATATATATAATTTTTTTTTTTGAAATTTGCAAAAACAAACTTAAATGTGTTATATTGTACATGTGTAAATCTAATGTCATAAGCTTCCAATGAGACATGTGTACTAGATGGTGATGTGATGCCCACCTACTAAAAAAAAAGTTGTATTTTAAAATATTAAATATTATTTTATATTGAAAGCATTATTTTATTTTGATATATTATACAAATTTTACATTTGATACAGATGCAAGTGTACAAGTTGTTGCAAGAATTGTCGATCATGTACCAAACTCTAGAGTTACACCTTAAAATGCATAATGTTTGCATCCATTTAATTCAATTCTACAATTAAAAATCTATTTACATTTACAATTTTTAAGTATTTAATAGATGAAATGCTATAAATTTAAATCAACATACCTACATTCAACCAACATACACCTCATTCAACAACTCATATGTGATCACCACATTATCTGATGCACCACCCTAATGACCCCCACTACTCCCATGACATCTATACTCACAATGAGAATACACATGGGATGTGGAACCATCTACACCCTTTGAATTGCTATCTTTCCCAAAGCATAGATTACAAAAAATTGGGTATATATGAGAGCTAGGGGCACTAGAGCTAGATGGTTGAGTTGTTGCATCATTCTACAATGTAAAAGGTTGGGATATTTGTGTGTCATGCTCTATAATGGTTTCTGTTAGGCTAGCAACTGCATGGAGAGTCTGCACCTCCATATGAGTTCCTTGATGGCTACTAGAACTGTCACATGACAAAAAAGTATTTGTGCTAGTGTTCTTCAATGTGCACAATTATCTACTTGATGAGATCCTAGTCTATTTTGGGCAAAGCCTCCATCTCTAGCTTGAAAATCCCTCATATGAAAATAATTGGGAATTTGATGAAGGATAAGCTCACAATGAAGTTTTCTTAGAAAATATAGCGACACCTCATAATTATTACATGGAGGTTGGTCAAATACCATCCACCACCTATCCAAAAAATGATTTTTTATCTCATCATGATTACACCAATGTATTTGAAACCTCTTTGATTTGAAGGAATAGGTTCATTTTTTCTAGGATCTATAAAAAGAAGACATATTCTTTCTTTTCTTATGTAATTCTTTTTCACTTCATCATAGGAAAATTTTGTTGCATAATATTGAAAACATGGATCTCTATAAGGTTTATATTTATTTATTTGATTTATGAATGAGTCAAAATTCATCAGCATGGCTTCTAATGTTGAGGCAAGGGATTGGTGATGCTAGTTTGATGTTGAACCCCTCAATTTTGAAACTAATTCATGAATTGCAACTTTTTTTTCTCTAGATTCCTTGACAAATCCTCTTGGATTTTTCCAAGGTTTTTTGGAAGGATAGGAGGAGGGTCAGACATCCTAGAGTTTTCCTTAGGAAATTCATCATTTAAATTTGGTTGTGGCCAGGGTTTACATGATCTATTATATAATTAAAAAAAACATGAAATTAATAAAAAAAATTACATTTTTCTAATACAAACAAAATTTAAATCTAATGCAAAAAAATATCACATACCTCTTCTCCAAAATGGCATTATGAAGCTAGGATGAAAAGGGAAAAATACATTTGCATTATGAAAAGTTGAAGGAAATAAAATTGTTGCAGAAAATGTAGGTTGTGGATGAGCAAAATAGACAAGTTTTTTATTTTTATAACTTTATTGAGAAAAACACACGCGTTTTTATTTCATAAAAATGTGTACACATTTTTCTTTTATAAAATCATGCACACATTTTTTCTTCATAAAAATGCATACGTTTTTTCCTTTCATAATAACGTGTGCACATTATTTGTTCAAATAACATGCTCGTGTTATGGCTCATATTTTTTGAGCCATAACACAAGTGCATTATTTGAGTTTCTTTAAAATGTGAGCATGTTTTTCTCATTTTTAGGTATTTGGCCACTTTTTTGTGCCCCATATTGGTGCACATGCCCCATATATCCATCTTATTTGAGAACATAACCTTGGTTCGGATTTCCAAAATTGAAGTATTGACAAGACCTTTAATCCTTGATAAAATTTCCGCTAGAAAATTTTCCATGATGATCAATATTTGCTCAAGTTCCTCCATTGTATTGATGAATATCATAGCTAGGAAATTAATTTTAATTTTTTTTTTGAAGTAATTGATGATATGGAAGCTATCTTTAGGAACGAAGTTAATCAATTGAAAACACACTACCAAAATGATTGGTTGCTCTAGAAATATTCTTTGATGAAAATGATAGAAATATTTCTTTAAACAAACCCTTGTACATGAAAATGAATTAGAAGAAATCAATATAGGGACTAATGCATCTCTAAATAAGGTGTACATTGGAAATAAATTGAGCCTAAATATCAAGAAGTTATGCCTATTTATTTTTTGAGGAAATACAAAAATGTTTTTTCTAGTCCTATGATGACTTGAAATTTTATAGGGAGGACCTATTTTAGCATGAGATTTATATAAAACCTAATGCTAAACCTTTTATAAAAAAGAAACAAAAAACCTACCTTGGCACCAAAAATGTAGCAAGAATTAGAAAAATTTAGGGATGGTGGAATTATCAAACCAACCACACATTCCACCTAGGTTTCAAACCTAGTCCTTGTAAGAAAGAAAAATGATGATATTAGACTATATGTGGATTTTAGGAACCTCAATATATCTTCTTTGAAATTTATAGTTACCCCTTATCAAACATTGAAGCAATGCTATAAAAAGTTATTGGTTGTGAATTTTTATCCATGATGGTGGATTTTTAGGATACCACCAAGTGAAGGTTGAGGAATCTAAACATTATTGAATTTCCTTCACTACTCCTTGGGGTAGGTATGTCTATCTAAAGATGTCTTTTGATTTAACAAATGCTGGAGATAAATTTCATAGAGAAATAGATTTAGAATTATCTAACATAATTATATCATCATGGTGGTTTATCATTGATGACCTTATTGCATTCTCAAAAAGGGAAGATCATTGCATGCACTTAAAAAGGATATTTAATAGGGCTCTAGAATTTGGTCTCTTTGAATATGAAGAAGTTTGTATTTGGGATTATATAGGGAAAGATGTTAAGTCATATAGTCTCTAAGGATAGAATAATGATAAATCCAAAGAGGATTTGCTATAGTTAAAAATATCCCTCAACCAAAGACTATTAAGGGTATAGATTTCCACAATCCATGAAGATTATTGCTAAAATATTTTGGCTTAGATTGTGTCAAAAAATTTTGCATCAAAGTTTTTTGACACAATCTAAGCCAAAAACTATTAAGGGTATTAAATCATTCTTTGGTCATATTTTTTTTTTTCAAAAGCATTCATCCCAAACTTTGTTGAGAAGAAATCCATTTCAAAGATGTTGAAAAAAAGAGAAAACATATCTTGGAGTAAAGATCCTAATAAAGCTTTCCAAAGTACCAAAGAAGTAATCAAACATGCCCCTATCTTGACATCACCTAACTTCTCTAAAACTTTTTAATTGTTCTATTTTTCATCTTTCCACACATTTATTATTGTTCTATTTTAGAAAGATGATGAGGGATACACACAAATTATCTCATTTTTTATGTAAATCCATCCAAGCTATAGAGTTGAAGTATGATGCAATAGAAAAAATAGCATATGTATTAGTTAAGGCAATCAATAATTTTAGGCCTTACTTGATTGGATCTAAGATAGTTGCTTATGTTCTCCATATAATTGTAAAATAAATTTTAACATATTAAGAGGTTATTTTTTGCATTCTAAGGTATTCCAAAATTTGTAATGGTCATTTATTTATCATATAATTACTTAGACAATTTGTATATTGATTGATAAGTATGTTTATTTATATGATATCATAATTATGTTGTATGTATATGCACAACTCATATTCCTTATTTAATGTCCTCTCTTTCTTGGTAGGTTGTGAATTTTTTAATCTAATGGATTAGGAATCAAAGCTCAAAGAAATTAACCACCATGTACCTAAAATTAAAACACCATCACCAATAGTTTAGAACTAGGAATTACCTTTATGCACCTCATGATTCATCAACAAAACTAACAAAAACATTCTCAATGATCCTTATATTATTATCATCCTAGAGATTAATGTTGCACATACATGTGAATCCTACTATTTTGCATTGATTTCTTATCATCTTAATATAAGTTATAATATTAGGTTAGTCCTCAAACAAGCAGGGGAAAAATGAATTGGATGGGTTGATCAAATTCAACAAGTGTTTCATGCATGAGGTGATCAACTAAAATATAGTTTCTATACACTTGCTTCTTGAAATAAATTACTACTATCACCAAATAATTTTCAAACATAGATTCACCAATTAGGTGCCAAATTTGTATGAAACCATAGTTTGGAAAAATAACTATAACTTTATGTTAGAAAAACCTATGTTCTTGAAGCCTTGTACAAAATTTCTCATGATCAATACTACATGGTGTGGACACGGAAAAAGTATCCCTTTTTTCTTGCTTGATTTGGGAATAATTGATGAAAAATTGGACTTAATGAGGCCTTGATTTGGTGTTTTTCACATCCACACTAGGTCTTGGACCCTTTCAAATGCATTTAACGATGTCTTGTAAAGGTGTTGCAAAGTGTTGTAAAATAATTTCACGCCTCTCTAGACTTAATGGACCTGTCTTTTCCTTAATTCAACATTATAAAATATATTTAATTTCATCCTCACATTAATATAGAAGGCTTGTGAACTAAATTTGACTTTAATCTAGTGTTGTAATGTGTCTTGCACATTCACATTAGATGTTGTGCCTTTCTAGGCTAAGTGGACCTCATTTTAATGATGTAACATGTATTTAATCATACTTTCACATTGAATTTTGTGTCCCAAGCCCTAATTTACCTTTATATCATCATTAATAGGCCCCTATGGTTCCATATTGTGTATCCAAAGGAATAATTTGATCAAATACCCAATGAAATCAACATAAGAACTAAAATTCCTCATTCCCCAATATTACAACTATCAAAAAGATCCCTATAGGACTAATTCACCCATCTAGGCAAATGAGTCCATGCCAGGTGGGACTAATTAGCCTAGGGTGGTGAATCAGTCCCATTTGAGTCATTTTCAAGGTTTAAGCGAGAAAATTTGGATTTTAAGTTTTATTTTCCTCCATGTCAACCTTGGGGATCCAATTAACGGGTAAATTAGGTGGATTTCCTATAAATACAAGCATATAAACCCTAATTCATAACTAATCCATTCATTCCTCACTCATCATTCATTATTCTTCTCAAGCAATCTAGGGTTTTATCATTCTAAATCACCAAGATAGCATTTTTCAAACATTCAAGGGAAGACTCCATCAATTGCTACAGAAAATAAAGATAAAACATCATGGAAAGTATCTAACTCCATTTTTGCATGTTTCATTACATTATTTCTTCATTTTGGTATAATTACCTAAAAGGGGTTTGACCAAGGCAAATCCCCATGCTCTAACATCTCACATTTCTTCTTCTTTTCTTGTGTGTTTGTAGATTTAGGTACTTTGAGGGTTTGAAAATCATTGAAGATTAGGTTGAAGACTTCCCCTTGTTGAATCAGTCAAAAATATCCAATAAAAGTCACTTTTAGTGCTAGAAATCAAACTTTCAGAGGTAGACACCTGTGAGGAACTGAAGTGCAGATCGAGGGCTTCAATTTCCACCTTTGGATTTTTAGAATTTTAAAAGTGGACTGATTTTCCATTAGTTGTAAATGAGTCCCACTGCCAAGCTTGAAAAAGGTTTTCTACAGTTTTGGATACCAATTTGTCTGAAATGGGCTCTGAAATAGTTTCCTAGATCTGGGACTAATTTTCCCAGAATGGCGAATGAGTCCCAGTAGAAAAAATTTTTAGGATCAAAAAAATTTTAGAAGTCATTTCCTATCTCCAGCAAGTTTTTAGGTGCACACATTCAATTTCATTCATTTATGTTATAGTTTACTTTCATTTCTAGGTCTTTTTTCATATCATAATGTGTTTTCAAACAACTTGCATTTCTTTAATTTTCATTTATTAATCAACATCTTTCTTCATTTTTCTACATTTGGATCAACCTATTTAGACATATTGCACCCACATCACATTAATATTTGAATATAACATTGCATTTTGGCCCAATCTTAATCCTTTTAGGTGAAAAACCCTAGAATACTTACAATAAAGCATTCAGGTGCCAAAATCTTTGTTTACATTTTGGTGAACCCACCTTTAGGATACTTTTATTTTCTAATTTGGAGTCCTTCATCATACATCTGGCTTGCATTGACCTTGCATTAGGGTTTGCATGGATTAATTTGCATGCTAGGTTTCAAATCTTGCATTCATGAAAAGTGCATTTAGGTTGCATTTTTGGCATCTAAAATCATTATTTTTTTTTGAAATTTTGCATTTTCATCTTATGTATGCATTATACAACACAAGAAACATAAAAATGCATCAAAAATATCTAAAAATTCTGAAAAAAATCCTTGTTGGGACTCATTCGCCACCTTGGGTGAATTAGTCCCTTTTCACCCTTGAAATTACCTTTTACAGAATTGAAAACCTTGTTTTTAAGATTTTGTTTGGTCCCATTACCTAGATGTACTAGTTCGTTGAGTTTCTGTAACATGCATTTCATTAGATTTAACTTTAATTAGCTCATTACATGCATTGCCTAATTTCAATTTTGCATTCACAACATTTCATTTTTAGATCATTGCATTGTGTAATCACAAAATTATCTTGCTTGACAACTGAAAATTAAATTTCATTTTACATTCTTACATTGCATTTCAAGATTGTATAGTTTACTTTTTCCAAATGTTAGTTTCAATCTTCTCCAAATTTGCAAAGAACAAGTTAGTAAATAAGCATGTTAGTCATTCATTCAATGCATTCCCTAGTTATGAAAGTCTCTTAGTGCAAGTGAGTGAAAATGACAATGTTAACCTTAAACTTACACCCCCTCATATATCCCCTATTTGTGTGGATGATGTGATAGAAGAGCATACAAACATCAATAACCATGATGATCATAATTGTTCTTCTCCCAATACCTCTCCTTTTAGTAACAAAGGTATCTTGTCAAAAGAAGATACAATCCTTGACAATCATGAAGAACTTGTTTGTCCTTCTCCTCATCCCCTTTGAGAAGATATTTTAGCACAAGAAAATGACATCATAGACACATTCCTAAAAATCACCTTACCTAATTTCCGTTCTTCTTTGAATTATGAGAATGCTTTCAAGGAAGATAAGATTATCAATGATGAGGATATGTTGGTCTACAACAACCCTCTTTATGATCCTTCCCCTACCTCTCCTATTTTGGAGGACATTAGGGAACAAGGGAATGCATTCATAAATGATCATGATAATCATAATTTTTCTTCTCTTAGTATCTTCCCTAGTTGTAAGGAAGATGATTTGATGTTAGAAAATAAAACCAATGAGAGTCATGTGAATCTTACTTGTCCCCTTTCACTTAAGGAAAACCTTATTAAACAATATAATTCAACCATTGAGCATTCCCCTACTTGCGATGAAGTCATTTTAGAAGAACCAATCCATGAATGTCAAAAAAATTTGATTCATAGTTCTCCTTAAAACTCTCCTCCTAGGTAGAATATCATGGTGTTAGAAAATGACAACAATAGTCATGTGTCTTCCTTAGATCAAAAGGTGATTCTAGATTTCCATTTATTAGAGATACATAAAACCAAGATCGTTGAGGTTATGAATGTGCAAGTGCCCATTAGATCTCCATCAATCAATGGACCTCATACATACCTCATGGGACATCCTAAGAATGTAATACCCCTCATGTTACTGCTTGTTCTTGACATTCTCTATGGTTTTTGTTTGGCACATTGTGGTTTTGATGATACTATTGATATTATGTCGTGGTAGCTTAGCTTTTTACTGATTATATTACTCTTATGTTGCCATGGATATTATAGTGACATTTTTATTATGATTGTTTTGATGGAGTTATTTGGAATGCAGTAGACTAGAGAATAGTAATTGATGATGTGATGCAAATTAATGTAATTTTATAATGCATTAGATGATGATATGATTGGTGAGGGGACAAGTAGCATCACTCGTTCACGAGCACCCTGCTACACTACAAATCCTTCTCACAATGCTTTGTAATTGATTATATGTATATATGCTGTATATCACCTTGTTGGATGCAGGATTTGCAGGAATAAGACTCGATTCCACCTATTTCGATAGGTCTGGGCGAGCATTGAACCAACCCAACGGTAGGAAGTTGAACAAAGGTGACATGGAAGTAACTCCGTTCCAAGTTGTCAACTGTCTTGTACCTTTTTGGTTTGTGCATAGCCATTTTGTTGTTACGTTGGTATTTGCATGTGATTGTGATTTTATGAATTATCTAATGTGGTGTATGGTTTTATGTTGTGATTTAAATAATTAAACAATTAATAAAATAAAAACATAATATAATAAATAAATAAAGCAATAGATAAATGTTAGTAGTAGTTGTAAAAATATTAAATTTATTTTGAATCTGCAAATGGTTGATTTTAATTATTTTAATGTGGAAGTAATTATTCAATAAAGTATTGTGGAGATGACAAATAAATAAACAAATAAAAGTTCAATTTCGTGGATTTAAATCTATTTAATTTTTAATCAAATGCATGATAAAAGAAAATGAAATGCAAAGGCATGCAAAAAGGCAACAAATGAATATTTGGGATAACAATTATTTTTCATTTTATTTCTTGTGACGTGACCTCTGGTATTCACGGGAAGAGGAAATTGAAAGGGTTTCATGGGTATTGATTTTATTAAGGGGTTTTCTTTGTTGGGGAATTCTATTGTTCGAATTCTGGAGAAATTTTGCATTCACCCATTTTCCGTCATTGCATTCTTGTTCTATTTTCTGGAGAATTTAAAAAGGAAGAAGGTTCAGATTTAGGGAGGATTTGGATCTGTTGCTGGAAACAATTGGCAGCGAAGGTTCAGCTCTACAAAAGGGATAAGGCTTCTACAGATTCTCTACAGGCACAGGATGCTAGGTTCTTTTCATTTTTAATTATTTATTTTCTGTAGCATCAAATAAAATAGAAACTGTTTCTCTGTGTATGAAATTTTCATCTAGGGTTGAAAATCAAATGTTTGCGGAAAGAAAATCTATTGGATTATTGTTTAATCAATGGAAATTTAACTGGGGATTGGGATTGTTATTTTTTAAAAAGGAATTTTTGTTGGGTTCTGGACTATTGTTTATAAAAAAGAAATTTTGATTGAAATCTGAAATGAACAGTATTACTGTAGTTTCTTTTTAATATATATATATATATATATATATATATATATATATATATATATATATATATATATATGTATAAAGAACAATTTCCTTTCAATGAATTTCTGAGATTGTGATATTCTTGTTTATGCATATATGTTATAAAAAATTTCTTTTATATTCAAACATGCACAGTAAATTGTACAGTGTACAGTGTTTATCTTTCCCTATTTTCGAAATGTTCAAATTCCAGTATATATATATATGTATATATATATATATATTAGATATATATAAATATATATACACATATATATTTATACATATGTAAATATTGAATGAAAATTTAATTCATTTGAATCTCGTCATATTTCCGTCGGCACTGTTAATTTTATTTTTTTTGGTATTATAAAATTGTGACTGAGTGGTGGTTCGGCCTCGGCCGTACCCACCACCCCGCCGACCCTGTATCGTGCGACAGTCTGCGAACTGTCCACGGCAGTCCTTCGGACTACCGTGAACAGTTTGTAGACTGCCCGCGGCCAGGTGTTTATCCCCGTGCATTGTATGGGTTTAAATTCCCATTCAAAATGATATATGTTTATTTTGTTAAAACGAAAAATTCTATTTTAAGTTTTAACATGCGTGTATACTTTTATAAATATATATATATGTATATATATATATATATTTATATTTATATTTGTATATATTTATTAATTCATTTAATTAGATTTCATTGATTTAACTGTTAAATTAATTAATTAATTCTGTTTATAATTAGATTGTTTATTTTCCCGGTATGAACAAAACAAAATTTTATTATAGTGAAAATATGAAAATTGAAAGGAATTTTTATTAATTTGTTAAATTATGAATTTTGATAGGATAATCTAGTAAAAGGGCAATTTCTGAATATAGGTCAGCATTGATTATTTAATTCTTGTTTTAGTGTGAATATTGTGGAAATGGAATTTATTTTTGAATTAAATAAGTTATCTTTTTATGAAGTTGAGTCTTGTAGGCTTGTTGGGTTCGGGACATTGTCAGTTCATTGATGTGGGAACCCTATTAATTTGTGAAAGTATGTTGAAACTGTAGTCTTCCAGAGGATTGTGATTTTGTTGAATTTATATATTTTCATCTTGAGTTTTTGTTAAGTTAAGTATTACGAATGGGGTGTACCGAATTATGAGATTTTGTTATAGTATTTAATTTGCGAGATGAGTTATGCCTCGTGTAATATTTTTGTTGTTGCATTTCGATGTTTATGATTGGAATGGTACAACCCCTGTTTCTTTTTTGTTTTGGTTGGGTCTCTAGGGAGAGTGGCTCCTCGTGGGGGCCGACACCCCGCTTAAGGGGAAGGGCACAGGATAACCCACGAGTGAGTTATTAATCAAGTGAAAACCTAATAATTAACTTAGGAGGGTTGGGTAGTAATATCATTATAAGATTTTAAAAATGGATGCCTCGTCTTCATTAGTGCTTCCGCAGACTAATGGAAGGCTGAGAAGGCCGTGGTTGGCAAGGTCATGACCTCATCTTCACGAAAGGTTTACGGCTCCGCATGAGTCACCCTATGGACCAGCGCCTCCAGTTGGGAGGAAGGGCACATGACAACCATAGATGGGACTGACGACTCCAGTTGGGAGGAAGAGCACTGGACAGCCCATGTAGGACTATGCGATGACACTCTCCCCTAGTTTCCCATGTGTTTACTTTATTGTGTTCCTCTGGAAGTAGGTTATGGGAGTTGGTTTAGATTGTTGATATATGGATTTATCTTGATTTATGATTATTGCCTTAATATATCTTTGGTGTACTTCGTGGTCTTGTATGATCTCATTGATATTTATGATCTTGTATTTTTATGGTACTGTGTTATGATGTTATTGTTTTGTTTCATTGCTTTTTGGAGTATTGTGTTATGGTTCTATGTTTGGTACTCCTTGTATGTTTGTACTTCAGTTGACAGTCTTGGTCGGAGTTACTTCTCTGTCACCTCTTAGCACGGGGGTGGTCGGGTGGAACGTGCTCCACACACCATTGGGTTCCCCATCAGCGTTCATTGGCTCAGTCTCATCCAGTTGAAGATTTGTTCCAGTTGATCTCTTTGTATTTTGATAACCTTGTATATTATATTCATCCCACAAGTTTGGGAATCATGATGTAAATTATGGTTATGGATATGTTGTAAATTTAAAAGATGATGTAATGTAAATTTCAACTTTGTATCCTTATTTGGTTATGTGATTTCTCATGGTTTTATCTTGTGATGGAATCTATGTATATATATATCTAATGTTGTCATTTATAGTTCCTTTTGATATCTTATGAGTTGATGTTTTGTAATGTTTATTTCAATGTGACCTCGTGTGGCCCAAAGAACATAGTCGGTTATGTTATTTGTATTGTAATGAAATGAAGTATATGTGTATGTATATGATCATTTAATATTTGGTATATTGATTATTTGTTTTTCTTAAAAAAAAAAAATTTGCGTTCTTTATTTGTTTGTTCTTTGGGGCTTGCACGGCGGGCGTTACAAAGAACCCTTTAATTATCTACCCACCTTCACACAAACAACAAACTCAAAATCAACCTAAACTCATCCTTTATCCCCCATCACACAAACCTCACACTCACAACAAACCTAAACTTATTCTTTACCCACCTCACAATAGTGTGTCACAACAACCGAGTCATAATACTGTTGCTCATACATACAACACTAGAAACAATCCTCAACCACATCAACCAATCCCAACCTCCTTACCTTTTTCAAATTCTATATTGCCTTGATTAAGGGAGTATGATCTTGTTGAACAACTTAAAAGAACTCTCGCAAATATATCTCTTTGGGACCTTCTTCAAACTTCACCTACCTATCACACTATGCTTCAAACGACCTTACAACAAGTTCCTATCCATTCTAATGTGAAACCAATTGATAGAGAAGCCATGATTCAAGGTCACAATGTTGACATTGTTTTCCACCAAAGTGAACTCCCCTCTTTGGATGTGCAAAAACAAAATGAACCTTTCATGATAATAGCTCAATACAATACCATAGGGATAAAGAGAGCTCTTGTAGATACCAGCTCCGACCTTAATGTGTGTAGTGTAAGCCTTTTGGATAGGCTTGGCATTGATATATCAAACATTCAACCTAATTCTTTATATCTTAAGGTATTTGACTATCGAAAAGAAACCACTCAGAGTGATCATTATACCTCTTCAAGTTGGAGTGGCCAAATTGAATACACCAATCCATGTTATGCCTCATGCACTTTCATGCAATCTCATTTTAGGCAAACCATGGATTCATGCAATGAAAGGTGTGCCTTCCACTCTTCATCAAAAAATGAATTTGTTTTACAAAAACAAAGTATACACCCTTGACATTGATCTTGAGCCTTATAGTGTCTTATAGCTTGAGAAACACAAAGAACATCCCTTAAACACATCACCATCAACTACACATGTGGTACCCATACAACAAAAAAACAAAGAGCAATGCAAAAAGCTATTAGATGATGATTGGGATTCCTTAGACTTCAAACCACCACTCATGGATGATCCTTCGAATGCATCCACCTCAACCACTTCAAACAAAGAAGAAAATTGTACAACAACCTTTGATGAACACAACAATGACCAACAACCTGATCCAAAAGCAATGAAAAAACTTTATGGAAAAGGTTATGAGCTTATGAAATAACTTGGAAACAATGGGAAAGGATGTGATGCTAAATAACAAGGTATTCACAACCCTATTGATCCTATCACACAACAAATAATGCATGGTCTTAGATATTTTCCTTTGATAGAAATTTCCAAACCTTCACTCAACATCAACACTCTCACACAACATACTCCTAAATAAACCTTAACAATCATCCATCCTAAACTCCTTGACACTAGTGGTCTTGAAAGTCCTCCTTTACAAAACATGAAACAAACAAAGACATCCTCTCTTAATGTAAATGTCATCTCACAAAACACTAATGAATTGAATTCGTTAGATTTTGTATCCTCCTGACAAGGAGCGAACAAAATTTTGTAATCAATAGAGCCTTGCGTAGGTATGAAAAATAATACTAAGAAAGATGTATCTTTGTCACAAACTAAAGGACCACCTTCTCCCATTGATCAAGAGGTTATCTTGTCAAGACTCCTCCAAGATCACTTGATATCTCTCCCTCCACAAACTAGAAAGAAATTCTATTACAAGACTTCATTTTATACATATCATAGAGTTCATGGTCATTCTACTAATGAAATTAAGCCTTTCAGTAGTAAAATCCAACATCTTAAGGAATTTGGTATTCTTCCTAAACTGTTGGATTTCGCCTCTCTAGGACTTCTCTAACTCTTCTAGAGTTTTTCACCTAAAAGGAGAGAGGTAGGGAAAAAAATGCAAACTAGTTCATTCAAATTATGTTATGTACAATTTTGTCTAATCAAAATGAAGTAAACTAAATGCAATTGAATGATCTAAATGGATAAAAATGAATGCAAAGGTGAGATTTAAACTATTGTTTGAAAACACACTGTGATATGCAAACAATGAAGTAAATGAAGAAAATATGTAGAACAAAAAGAAATAAGATGAATTTGAGTGCACCTGGGTAGTGTTGGATGAATCTAGAATGTTGTGGATGCTAATGAAATCACTAAATTTTCATAGTGGGACTCATTCGCCTAGGGTGGTGAATTAGTCCTCCTGCTACTAAAAAAGTGTCAGAAACTAGTTTTTGTCTGTTGGGATCTAGAATTTGACAAAATTTAGATTTTCAGTCCTAATGTGGGACTAATTTTCCATAGGTGGCGAATCAATCCTCTTCCAAATTTTAAAAAAATTAGGAGACAACTCTGCAACACCAGATCTAGAAATCACTGATTGTCGGGTTGCCAAAGTCAATTTTATAGGAAATGGACAAGAAACCTTCTCCAAGCTTGAAATAGACTTGAGATGACTTGAAGCACCTAGTTGAGTTTGTAAACCAATCTTCAACACCAAAAATCTTGTTAAATCTGCATACCTAGGTCTGCAAACACACATGCAATAGGGGAAAAATGGTTGAGGGTTAGCAAAGAGGGGTCTTCCTTGGTCAAACCCTTACTAAAACAATGAAATGAAAGAGAATGATAAACTAATAACATGCAATAGTTATCAACTTACCAAACCCTTGATAATGGAAATCTAAAGTAATGTCAATGGATGCTCCAAAGTGCTTGAATATTACTTGAATTGATGTTGTAAGATGCTTGAATGCTTGAGCTGTGAGATGAAATGCTTGAATGAATGAGGAGATTGTAGGAGGATGGAAAACGAGGTGAAAATCACATATTTATACACACTTGTGCCTTAGTTAATCATTCATACCTCATCATAGGCCAACATCAAGTGTTTTTGAATAAAAACCCGAAAGGAAATTTTGCAAATTTTAAATTTGGAGCCAAGGGGGACTCATTTGCCACCCATGGCAAATGGGTCCCACCTAGGAACTGAAAATATGTGTTGAGAAATATGTTGTATTTAATGTTGTTTGTCAAGATAATATTCAAAAATACACTTAATTAAGACATATGAGGGCATAAAGGGTGAAAATAAAGCATGAGAAAGGGATAAATAGTGAAATTGTGCCTAGAAAAGTGTGAAATCTTATTACAAGATTTTACAACACTTCAAAATAGGACTTGATAATGAATAACAAGGTGATTTTTAGATGAATTACAATAAATAGAACCTAGAAGAATGTAGAAATGTCTTACAACACTTCACAATACCTTCACAAGAAGTTGTTCTTTGAATTTTAGTACCCAAATATGCATGTTCAAGCCATTCCACAACATTAAATTAGAGAAAAAATTATCAAATACCATGAAACAAGACCTAAAAGGTCATGAAAATGACAAGGGGCCATTTTTCTATGACACATTTGGCCCCCACTTTAGTGAGAGGATGAACTTGCTTCAAACTCACACTAAAGTAGCCATGAACATCAAGAGGAGGGTTTAAATGTACTTACATTAGGAAGATGGAATGAAAACAATCAAAAGGGATGATCAAGCCCCTAGGATGAAGATCCCATGGAAAATTAGACATAAGAACAAAGGAACACACAAGTGTTGAAATGAAAGAATGAAGCTTCAATAGTCAGTCCAACTACTTGTGGATTAGATCTAGGGTGATTGTTTGAAAAAGATAATGTATACTCACTCTGGGGTGACATAACACATGATGGTCCATTAGGTGAGAAGGACCAAATGTACTCACTCTAAGGCCATGAAACTTTTGGCTATCCGCAGGGTGAGAAATCCCAAAAAGGTAAGATACATACTCTAGTTGGTATGCACTCACAAACACAAAGGTGGCTATGGGGAAAAGTCATGCCACTAGTTGGGCTTCCCGCTCAACCATATTAGAGTTACACCTGCTAATAACATTAACAAGGAACCACAAAGAAAAATGTCATGAACAAAAAGAAAGGTACTATAGGCATGCAAGTTGTGTTATGCAAGGTGGGAAAAATGCAAAAATGTAAAAATGTTAAGTGTAAAATGTGAAAGATGTTCAAAGGAGTCTTGTTCAGTTCATGCAAGTTTAGTCACTTAGGGAACATTGTGTCTAATATCTCCAAGAGAAGACCAATAAAAGAATAGTATATTCACAACTTAGGGGATGTAGTGTGTCACATCAGGTCACCAAGAGGAATGTAATATGCTGAGATAGATCACACTTATGAAGGAAATCACACCCAATGCCATCCACAAAGTGACAAACGCATCATATAAACAACAAGGCTACATTAGGAACCAAGAATGCACATGAATTATGGTAATGTATGGCCCCCACTTTAAAGGAATTGCTACACATCATTCTGTGAGCAATTACTTTAAAGTAGAGAAGGAAAGAAAAAAGAAAAAAGAAAACAAGACATGAGAGCCAACTTGGAAAGCCCTATGCCAAGTCATATGTTTCGAAGTGAGGTTGCATCATGTAAGGGAAAATAAAAGAAAAGGGAGTTGCCCCCCCAGAAAAGAAAGCACACCAAACACATAAGGGATCTATGGATTTGGGGTCAGTATGTTCATTGCTGCAATGTGTTTATGAAAGAGCTCAAAACTGTCATCATTCCTCAAAGCACATAGAACTGGAAGAATGACACAAAGAGAGCGAAACAAAAGAAAAAAGAAAGTATGTTTTGGGTCAACATGGAAGAGACATTGCGGTCTCAATGCCTTGCATCACCCCCAAAAGGAAAACACAAGTGACATAAAAGAAAATGAAAAAGGTCAAAGAAAATGAAAAGGCTTTTGGGTCAACATGAAGGAGACATTGCAGTTGATATCTAGCCCTCAAAATTCTTGATATTTTGAGACCTTTTATGCTTGAAATTAGCATTTCACATGTACCCCATTGATGAGGTTCAATGGTTTTTCTTAGCTAGTCTTGTTTTTGATTTATCCATGTTTGATCCTTAAATGTTCTAATTTTGTGTTGACCTATCTTCCTGGTTGCCGGTCATGTAAGCTGTCTTTTGAGTCATGGTTACATGTTCTTTACCGACCCCTCGGCTATGGTCATTCAGTCATTTCAGGGCTGCAAGTTGTCATGATGTTCCCAAAGTTTGATTTTAATATTTTATCACTATGAATTAAGCTTAAGTCATTGGTTCCTAAGGGTAATTCTTCATTGGCCTAATCGGGCCCTCTTTTATGACTAACTTCATTTCATGTCCAGGTTGAGAAATCACTAGATCATGGGATTTCATCTAGACCGTTCCCTGCTGGATCGTCTGTCTAAAGTGAATGCAATTTAATTACTGTGAGGTTAGCGAAATGTCGCCATGTGTATGTGGGCTCAACTATTATGTCTCATCTCATCACCCAAAGCTTTGAGATTAATGATACCAATTTCAAGCAAGGAAAGATGATCACCACCATTCCCAACTAGTTCGTGAGGGTAAGATGCAAGTTCTTTAAAAGTATTGAGACCTGCAAGAAGCTGCCACATGCACTCCATGGCTACTGGTGGGTGGAGCCCACAAGTACATGAAAAATTTCCAGTCAGCAAATTTCTATTGGATATTCATCTAAGATGGAGCGGTGTTGTGAATTCAAATGGTATTGACTCAATCTGAGTCATTCAAGATGCCCAACTCAGCTGCAAATCAATGTCATACATTCAAAACTGCAAAGTATGCCCATTGCAATTTTTTCCTTTGTGCGAGTGAGTATTAATGGAAGAGGTGACTGGTAAACCTATACAAGTCCCTTCAGAAAGTGTGTATGCAGCTAATTATTGCTTATTTGGGATTCAAAAACATGTACAAGAAAATACGAAGAGTTGAGAAGTGAATTGCATAGGTTGTCTTGACTGGAATTAGGGTTTGTCACGGTTGAAAGCAATAGGTTTGACAAACACAATTTTATGTTTTTTGAATTAGGGATTGCTTTAATGTGCTTTAAAATGAGTGTGTTTCATCTTTTGTTTTCATTGCTTTAAATTGGGGTTAATCTTTTCTTTTAAAAGTCATAGCCCTATGAATTGTCCAAAATTAACACTCATCCTTGGTTACAAACTGCAATTAGGAAATTGAACAGTTAAAATTCCTCCATTAGAATTTTTGTATACTCAAGCCCATGGCTCCCAAAATATAGGGTGCTTCTTCCTACACCCAGTCTAGAACCCTTTCACAGGATGTGATTAATTTTCTACCCTAGTCTACTAACAAGAAACTAGAGGGAAGGGTCTTGTTTCATGGTCCTACTGTGAAGGAAGGGTTGATAGATAAAGCTTGCTTGATCAAAGACGTTGAGGTACCTTACACTGGATGGTAGATGTTTCAACATTGGTTCAGGAATAGGAACCTAGTGTATCCTTTCAGTAATCCATGGAGGTTGGATATGGGGAAGCTGATTGTTCCCAATGCGTATATGGATGTAGATCTCTTAAGAGATATCTTGTCAAAATATGATCCAGTTTCTAGGGTAGTTAGAACATTTGATGGCATGGATATGGTAAAAATAACTAGGGAATAAATTGAAGAAGTCTTTGATTTGCATGAATGAAGTCAAAAGTTGGTCTCTCTGAATATGGATACTATTAAAACAAAGAAAAACAATACTAAGGTGTTCATCAAAACAAGGATGTTTCCTCTGCATACTATAGTGACTAGTGATGGGAAACACAAGAGAAAAATTAAGATTGATGATAGATAGCTCGAACCTTTCCCAATGAACTATTTTTCTAGCTATTTTAGAAAGACTGTGTACTCTCTGTACCAAATTATTGGTGCTGATCCACCTAACACATTGCAGAAGGAATATAGTTATTTGGCCACACATCTGCAACACCCACCCTATAGCATTGTCTATGAGTATGGAACTTATTTGGCTAAACATATCCATACAAGCTTAATGGAATTGAAGGAAGGAAAATAGTGGGTAAGGTTCTGGTGGTAATCATTGTTAATGCATATGTTCTTGTATAATGGACAAAGAGTTTTTGAGAAGGAGATCACCTTAGAAAGGAAGAAGGAGGATGTTGACTTTCCTGTCCAATGTTGGACCTAAGTCTTAAATAAAGATGATAAAAGGTATAACTTTGTAATGTTTAGGAATGATTTTGCATTCAGGATTAGGAGGGCACTAACTTATGAGCCACCCAAAATTCCTCAAGAAATTCATGAATTCTTGAGAGCTAAAGAGCTAAGGCTAGATTTGAATTTGAGCGATAATTGGGGAGATTTAATTTTGTATCCTGATAAGACAATTTTTAGAGTATATGGTAGTGGTCTTGTAAATGAGTGTTCCTCAGACAATAGCATGCAAGCTATGAGATAGAGGGAAAGAGATAGAATCCAAAGAGATAATCTTAGTGCTAGGAATGCTAGAGTTGAGGGATATATTACCCCAAATTCCCATGTATACACCCCTATCCCTAATGACTTATTGACTGGAGATGACTATTCCCATGTCCACTTCCTTTCCAAGCTGAAAATGTCGCGGCATATGATAGAGAGTCTACTTTTCCAGATGAAGAAGAGGTGTTGAATGATGTGCATTTTCTTAATCAAAGGATTTCTAAATGCAATGGAAATAGAAAGAAAAGGGAAGCAACTAAGGAAAAAAAATTAGGGATGCTATGATGTGGAGAGATGAGTTAAGAAGGAAGGTCAAGGAGATGGAAGCAATGGAAAAGATGGCAGCTCAAGCTGCCCAAGAAGATGGCCCGATAGTGCAAGAAATTCTAGGCAAGATCCCCGTAGATCCTTTAGCTAATAAAACTATTGCAAGTCCATGAACCAATGTTGCTGAAAAAACTACTATCCCACGTCCTCCTCCTCCCAAGAATACTAAGAAAGAATCCCATGATGTTGATAAAGGGAAACACCCTATGAATGAGAAAATGGCTAATGAAGGGGTAAATATTAATGAGGGATGTTCTTCAAAGAAAGACACATCTCAAGATGATTATATTTCAATCTTTGATAAAGTAATGAAGGAGAATGAAGAATTGGATAGGAAGACAAAGGAAATGGAGTTATTGGCAGTAAACAAGGAAATGAAAAAGAAACTTAGTTTCCTAGAATCTACATTGAAAGATCCTATCCTTGAAACCTAGAGCCCACAAGGCCCCTCATCCTCCTCAAACCCTCATACTAGTGACAAAAGTTCACCTACCAGTAGACCTTCCAACTCTTCTTCACAACCTGAAGGCAAAGACAAAACTGTCCATTTTAATGATCAACATGACTCTCAATATAGAAGGAATGGGAATCATGGTGAAAGAAGAAGAGATAATGATAACTAGGATGAGGAGGAAGGGCCTATGGGTAGGAGATTGTTGCATACCGATAGGTATAGGAAACTATGTTTTGAAAATATTCTTGGATACCCAAATCCTGTACCTGACAATTCTAGGAAACATGTGCCCAAATTTACCGGCAACAATGCCCTTAGTGGTGAAGATCATTTGAAGGAATTTCAAAGTTTTATTGAAGACTTTGAATTATGGGATGAGGATGTGGCTATGAAGTATTTCATGTAGTCCCTTATAGAAGATGCAAGGGATTCGTAAAGGAGTTTACCCGATGCAAGTATTGACTCCAAGGATTCATTCTTCCAAGTTTTCAGAGAGAAATATGGTGATCAGACCGACCCATGGTTTAGATTAAATTACTTCAATAACATTACAAAGGGGCACAATGGAATGGATACTAAATTCAATTCTAGATTTCAGAAAGCAATGTATAAGGTTCCTAGATTTCTGAGGCCTAATGAAAGAGCGTGTTTGGTTGTTTTTTGTAATGCATATGATTCTAAGATGTCTTACCTACTCAGAGACAAAAATCCACAATATTTAAGGGAGGCTTACAAGATGGCAGTAAACATTGAAAATAATAGAAGGGAATCCAACAAGGTTGGTAGAAGAGATGATCCTAAGCCTTCTAAGAATTCAAAATCTCAGAACGAGAAGGTATCTAAAGTTACAGCCCCAAAAGATAAGTTGGATCAAGTACTGAATCTATTGCAAAGGTAGATCAAAAATGATAAACCTCGATTCTAGAGAAATGAGAGGCCTCCAAGACTTCAAGATTATCCATACCACACCAATTGGAATAATGGAAAGCCTATTCAAAGTAACCAATTTTTTTTTCAAGAAACACCTAATCCATTGCACAAAAATACTACAAATGTTGTGGAAGAATTACCTTGGTGTGAAGTCTATGAAATGCCTCACTCCTCACATCAGTGCGTAGTTTCCAGATCCTTGGAAGACACTCAATGTGATCAGAGGGAGACTCATTATCTCCATAATCCTGATGAAACGACATGTATTTATGACTAGATTTGATATGGAATGCGGTGACTATTCTTCTAGAGATGATGCTGATACAAATGATATGGATATGCAAAGGCAAGAAGTAGTCCTTCACCATCAACAAGTGTTTTCTGATGAAGAAAGAGAGGATGAATTCATTGTTTATAACCTTGAGGCATGTAATGTTTCTTTGAGGAGACCTTTGAATGAAGAAATAGAGAGATATACAATTGCATTGGCTACTAGAGCTCAAGCAAGAAGTGATCTCCATCTCAGGAATAGGGTGGTGAGTAGTAACCCAGGCCATCAAGGGGGCATATTCATTAAGGAGAACAATGAAGATAGTAAGGCTGTTAAGAAAGATAACAAGAAAGGAGAAACCAAGCCCAAGGAAACTAAAGAAGTGAGAATTTGGGCCAAGAAAGGTGGTAAGGAAAAGGTTGTTGCTGAAGTTGTACAACCAAATCTAAAAGCTAAAGAGTTGAAGCCTGGCGAGTAGAAAGTTGATAAGCAAGCTGATATAGTGGTTCCCTAGGAAATAGTGCTTCTAGAAGTACCAAGTTAATCTCCTGTTGATATGTTTCAGGTCCTGTGTCAAATTCAGGTTATAGTTCCACTCCTTGAGATGATGAGGATCGATGACCACAAACACAAAACAATGGCTATCATTAATAGTATTGTCATGGGAAACAAACATAAAGTAGAGGTTGATGTACTTGAAATAAGCAAAAGCTGGGCAAAGGATGTTGAGGTAGGGGTGAATGTCAATGAGAACCTTGAGATTTACTTAGGAACCACCATCACTGCAAACACAAGTTTAGTTAATCCATTCTTTTTGAGTTTGATTATTGATGGAAAAATACTCAAGAATTGTATGATCGATTTAGGTGCTTGAAACAATTTCATGCTTGTCAAAATAATGAAGGAAATGGGTTTGAAAGTTGATAGTACATATGGAAAATGTTATGCCATGGATTCCAGAGAAGTCACTGTCATTGGTGTAATATATGAGGTCCCATATAGATTGGCTACATTCCCTAAAAAGGAGTTGGTCATGAGTGTTACAGTTGTGGATATTCCACCAACATATGGAATGCTACTTTCAAGACGATGGTGTGCTTCCATGGGAGGGAACATGCAATGTGACTTGTCATTTTCCATGTTCTCAATCAATCAGAAAGATGTCAAGGTTGCTTAGGAATCAAGATTTTGACATATGATTGAGCATGTTGAAGAGCCAAAAGAACCCCCAATAATCAACTTTGTAGACACTAGCATAGATACTTTTCAAGTTGAAGAAATGGAGCAAGAAGGAGAAGAAGCTATGCTTGCACCAATTGTTAAATAGGTTTTGCTAACTTCTCCAGAAGATCCTTTATGGACTATGTACTTTGATGGAGCCTGCTCAAAAGAGGGCTCAGGTGCTAGGGTCATTCTTACCTCTCCCCAAGGTAAGACTTTTAAATATTCCTTTTTGTTATAGTTTGCATGTACCAACAATGTAGCTGAGTATGAGGCTTTACTTCTCAGTCTAAAACTTGCCTCCAAACATGGGATAAAGTTGTTAAAAGTATTTGGTGTTTCAGAGTTAGTAGTCTCCCAAGTCAGGTCTAGGTTTGTCACTAAGGAAAAATGATTGAGACAATATAGGAATGAAGTGTGGGACACTATTGAGGAATTTGATGCCTTTGGAATAGAATGAATAGAAAGAGGAAAAAATGCTAGAGCAAATCTATTGGATAACATTGTAATTAAGCTAGATGATGTGACCTTTGATGGTATCTCAAGGATTGAGGTATAAACAAGGCTTGCAGTACCTACCAACATTTGCAATTGGTAGGTATTCAAGGATGATAATGACATTATAAAGTTCTTACATTGTTTTGACCAGTATGAACGTCAAGAGATTGACTTCAGTTCATATGTGGTTGAAGTTGATGGCAAGGAAACATTTTTTGGAAATGAGGTAATTTAGTTGAAAACAAAAAAAATCCCCAAGGGATTAGTTGCACTTGAAAGAGTTTTTGATGGCCTAGATAAGTCAAGTGCTAGAAAAAAATCTACACATAAATAAGACCTTGAGGAGATAAATTTGGAGATAGACAATGCCCTTAAGAAGGTTTACATTGGTAAAAAGATGAAGCCTCATCTAAGGACTATGTTGATTTCCTTATTAAGGAAATACATAGATGTGTTCGCATGGTCTTATGATGATATGAAGGCATATAGGGAGGATCTTTTCCAACATGAGATCCCATTAAAGCCCAATACTAATCCTTTTAGGTAGAAGCAGAGGCCGATTAATCCTACTTTGAGACCTAAAATGCAAGAGGAACTAGCGAAGTTGAGTGATGCAGGAATCATAAAACATATAAGGAATTCTTCATGGGTGCCCAATTTGGTGCCTGTCAAAAAGAAGAATGGTGATCTGAGATTATGTGTGGATTTTATAAATATTAATGTTGCATCCTTAAAGGATAACTATCCCTTACCTAACATGGAAGAAATGTTACAAAAGGTAATAGGTTGTGAGTTTCCTTCCATGATGGATGGATTTTCGAGATATAACCAAGTCATGGTAAGAGAGTCAGAGCAGTACAAGACATCATTCACCATACCATGGGGAACCTATGTTTATGTCAAAATTCCTTTTGGCCTTATAAATGCTGGTGCCACCTTTCAAAGAGCCATGGACGTGGCTTTTGCTAATTTCCTAGATCTATTTCTTGCTATTTATCAATATGATCTTACTGCTCACAACAAGAAAGATGAAGATCATTTTTCCCACCTTGAGAATATTTTTATCAAGGCTCTTGAATATGGTATCTCCTTGAAATCGAAGAAATGTGCTTTTAGGGTTAAAGAGGATAAGTTGTTGGGGAATATTGTTTTGAAGGATGGTATCAAAATTGGTCCTGAAAGAATAATAGCCATTGATAAAATTACGCCGCCAAGGAATTTCAAAGGGATTCAGTATTTCTTTGGGAAAATAATTTTTTTGAGAAGATTTATGACCAAATATGCAAAGATAAGCAGACCTATTTCAAAAATACTCAAAAAGGGAGAAAAGGTGACATGGTCAGAACCTCTTAAAGCTTCCCCTATGTTGAAGACTCCAGGTTATTCAAAACCATTCCAATTGTTCACATTTTCTTCCTTTCATACTGTAGTAGGTGTATTGCTACAGAAAAATGATGATGGTTTTGAGCAACCAATTGCCTTTTTTAGAAAATCCTTATAGGCAGCTAAACTCAAATACAACACTACTAAAAAGAAAGCTTATGCCTTAGTAAAGGCTATAAAAAAATTTAGAACTTATTTAACTGGTGCATCAGTAGTTGCTTATGTTCCAAGTGTAGCTGTCAAGGATATTTTTACTCAACAAGAAACTACATGTCGAAGATGTAGATGGATTAACAGAATCCAGGAGTTCAACATAGATATTCAAATCACTAAGCTGGTAAGAGGTCAAGGTTTGGCCAAGCTCATGGCTGAAACCAATTTGGATGCTAACCAAGTCAATGAGGTTGAACAAGAGAATATTGCTCCCATCTGTAATATGTAAACACGTGGTTGGTATAGAAGGATAGTTGAGTACTTATAGACTATGAAATGCCTTGATGGTATGCCAAACAATGAGAGGAGGAATCTAAAGCTATAGGCAATAAAATATCTTATTATTGATGGCAAAATCTAGTGGAGAAGCCTAGAGGGTGTGCTTCTTAGATGTGTAGATGGTGACTAGGCGGAAGATTTGTCAATTGAAATGCACAAGGGAGTATGTGGAGGTCACTATATGGCTAAGACTATGAAAAACACGATATTAAGAGCTAGTTTTTGGTGGCCCTCAGTCTTCAAAGATGCCCATACATATGTGAAGAAATGTGATGCTTATCAGAGGTTTACTGGTAATCTAAAATTTTTAGGCAACTGACCACTTAGACCCGTCTCAGCACCAACCCCCTTCTGAAAATGGGGCATTGACTTTATTGGAGAAATGGCAGTGAAGTCTAGTGAAGGACATGCTTGGATTCTAGTGGAAATTGATTTCTTCACAAAGTGGGTTGAAGCTATTCTCACTCGGAAGGCAACTAGCAAGGTTGTCATTGATTTCTTGATGAATAATATCTTGAGTAGGTTCGGTGTTCTTGAGAGGATTGTATTTGATAATTTCATGTGCTTTAGGTCTGAAGAATTTGTGGATTTATGTACTCAACATGGTATAAATGTGTCTTACTCATCTCCATACCACCCCCAAGGGAATGGAAAAACTGAGTCCAAAAACAAGAGCCTTATGAAGATCATCAAATGGGTCTTAGAGAAGAATAAAGAAGCCTGGGATTTGAAGCTCTAATTGGCACTTTGGGCAGAAAGGACCACAATCAAGAAAGATATTGGACACTCTCCATTCAATTTGGTGTATGGAGTAGAGGCTAGGATCCCACACAATAATTTGATGAAAATGTATAAGTTTGTGTAGGAATATGATACTAACATCTGTGATGAGATGCAAAATAGGATGAATGAATTGGCTGAGCTTGATGATATGAGAAGAGAAGCTCACAAGAAGAATGAAAAAATGTAGTTTCAAGTTAAATATCTTCATGAAAAAAGAGCCACCCTAATAAAATTTGAAGTAGGATGCATGGTGTTGATGTGGAATGCCAAACTGGAGGATAAAGGAAAGAATGGGAAGTTTGACCCGTTGTGGCTTGGACCTTATTTGATTGCAGATACTCATTGCGAGGATTCTTACTTCCTACAATCACTTGCAGGTGAATTTTTGGAACTGCTAGTACATGGAAAATTCTTGAAACCATCTCCATGTACATTGTATAGTCCTGTAAATTCTATATATAGGGTTTGGTGTGTTTTCTTTCTATTGTGTCTACTTGCCTTGTCCGGGCGAGCTCCTAGTTTATTTTTGAGTTCCTCTATGTTTGGTCTGCTTCACCAAGAGATCTATTTCTTGTCATACCCACCAGGGGTATGCATCCTCGAGCATGAGTCACTGATAGAGCCCTCAAAATTATTGATATTTTGAGACCTTTTATGCTTGATATTATCATGTCACATGTTCCCCATTGATAGAGTTCAAGGGTTTTGCTGAGCTAGTCTTGTCTTTGATTTATCCATGTTTGATCCTTGAACATTCTAATTTTGTGTTGACCTATCTTCCCAGTTTTTGGTCATGTAAGCTATCTTTCAAGTCATGGTTACATATTCTTTACCAGCCCCTCAGCTATGGTCGTTCGATCGTTTCAGTGTTGCAAGTTGTCATGATGTTCCCAAAGTTTGATTTTAATATTTTATCACTATGAATTAAGCTTAAGTCATTGTTTCCTAAGGGTAATTCTTTGTTGGCCTAGTTAGGCCCTCTTTTATGAGTAACTTCATTTCATGTGCAGGTTGAGAAATCACCAGATTGTGGGATTTCATCTGGATCGTTCCCCACTGGCCCGTCCATCTAAAGTGAATGCAGTTTAACTATTGCGAGGTTAGTGAAATGTCATCACATGTATGTGTGCCTGACTGTTATGTCTCATCTAATCTCCCAACACTTTGAGATTGATGATACCGATTGAGCAAGGAATGATGATCACCACTATTCCTCGCCAGCTTGCGGGGGTAAGATGCAAGTTCTTTAAAAGTAGCGAGACCCCCGAGAAGCTAGCACGTGCACTTGATGACTATTGGCGAGTGGAGCCCATAAGTACATGAAAAATTTCCAATTAGTATATTTCTATTGGCTATTCATCTGAGTTGGAGCAACATGAATTCAAATGGTATTAAATCAATCTGATTCATTCAAGATGCCCAACTCAGCTGTAGATCAATGACACACATTCAAAATTGCAAAGTATGCTCGTTGCAATTGTTTTGCTTCACACAAGTGAGAATTAATGGAAGGGGTGATCCATAAACCTATACAAGTCCCTTTAGAAAGTTTGTATGCGGCTAATTCTTGCTTATTTGGGATTCAAAAACGTGTCCAAGACAATACGAAGAGTCAAGAAGTGAATTGCAGAGGTTTGTCATGGTTGAAAGCGATAAGTTTGATAGACTTAATTTTATGTTTTCTGCATTAGGGCTTGCTTTAATGTGCTTTAAAATGAGTGTGTTTCATCTTTTATTTTCAGTGCTTTAAATTAGGGTTAATTTTTCTTTTAAAAGCCGTAGCCCTATGAATTGTCTAAAATTAGCACTCATCCTTGGTTACAAACTGCAATTAGGAAATTGAATAGTAAAAAATCCTCTATTAGAAGTTCTGTATACTCAAGCCCATGGCTTCCAAAATACAAGGTGTTTCTTCCTCCACCCAGTCTAGAACCCTTTCTTAGGATGTGATTTATTTGCTACCCTAGTCTACTAACAAGAAACCAGAGGGAAGGGTCTTGTTTTATGGTCCTAATATGAAGAAAGGGTTGATAGATAAAGCTTTCTTGATCAAAGACGCTGAGGTACCTTACACTGGGTGACAAATGTTTCAACATTGGTTGAAGAATAGGAACCTGGGGTCTCCTTTTAGTAATCCATGAAGGTTGGATATTGGGAAGCTGATTGTTCCCAATGTGCATATGGATGTAGATCTCTTGAGAGATATCGCCTCAAAATATAACCCAGTTCCAAGGGAAATCAAAACATTTGACCAGGGGGTATGTGCAAGATCATGATGGGCCAAAAAGTGGCAATATGATGGGTATGTGGCTGATGACTATTTTTTTACCCAAAATTGATGAAACAAAAAGGGTTTTTAAAGGAGATTCTTAGCTTTCCACTGATATAAATTATGCTTTACTTTGAATTTAATAAGTAATTATTATTCATTTTCTATTCATATTATGACTAAAGTCCTAATTGATAGGCTGATTGAAAAACATCTATAGCTTTCAAATAGTATCACATTGTTTGAATCCAAAACATGCGTCACATTCTATGCTTTGCATACTATAGGATTAAAAAAAATGAATTTCATGAAGTTTTGACCAAGTTAAGGTGGTGGAGATACAAGTTTTATATTTTTGAAAATTTGTAATAAAAAATTGATAATTAATTATTTACTTGCAAAAATTACAAAAAAATATGCATCACATAGGGCATGAATCCTCTACTTATATCTAAAATATTATAAAAAATATTATCATTTTATTGTGGTTAGGGTGGTCAGACAGATACCTACTTCTTATTTTTCCACTGAAATTTAAGTACCATTGCATTGAAATTTCAAATTTTCACCAAATAGATTTTTTTTTAAACAAACCTAGTAGTTTAGAAACTACATTTAATTTGCTACAGATTCTATTCTTACATGTTTTTGAAATAATATAGATAACTTATTCAAATTTTTACATGAAGTTGCCTAACTTTGATTTTTCTAATTTTTTTGCCACTTAAGGGCCTATTTTTTCCATGATGATCTTGCACATACCCAGGGTGGTCATGGTAAAAATAACAAGGAATAAATTAAAGAAGTCTTTTATTTGCATGAATGGAGTCAAAACCTGGTCCCTATGAATATGGATACTATTAGAATAGAGCACAACAATACTAAGGTGTTCATCAGAACAAGGATGTTGCCTTTGCATACTGTAGTGACTGGTGATGAGAAACAAAAGAGAAAAATTAAGATTGATGATAGAGAGGTCAAACCTTTCCCAATGAACTATTTTTCTTGATATTTTAGAAAGATTGTGTACTCTCTATACCAAATTATTGGTATTGATCCACTTGACACATTGCAGAAGGAATATAGTTATTTGGCCACACATTTGCAACACCTACCCTATAGCATTGTCTATGAGTATGAAACTTATTTGGTTGAACATATCCATAAAGGCTTAGTGGAATTGAAGGAAGGAAAATAGTGGTTAAGGTTCTGGTGGTACTCATTGTTAATGCATATGTTCTTCTATAAGGGACAAATAATTTTTTAGGAGATCACCTTAGAAAGGAAGGAGGAGGATGTTGACTTGCCTGTCCAATGTTGGACCCTAGTCTTGGATAAATATGATAAAAGGTATAACTTTATAATTTTTAGGAATGCTTTTGCATCTAGGATCAGGAGGGAATTGACATATGAGCCACCCAAAATTTCCTAAGAAATTCACAAATTCTTAAGACCTAAAGAGCTAAGGCTAGATTTGAATTTGAGCCATAATTGGGGAAATTTAATTTTGTATCTTGATAAGACAATTTTTAGAGTATATGGTAGTGGTCTTGGTACATATATCTTGCCTAGAGATGTTCCTTTGAGAATAGGGTTCCTTGAGATTATGAGGCAGTTAGGAGCTTCACAAGAAGCACATTGACCTAAATTAGCAAGGAAGGGGTCATTCTTTGCAGAATGGATGACATTTGTAGATTTCATTATGCTAAAAGGGACATGGAATGAACTAGAGCATCTACTGGCTCCTTATAAATTGATGACTATGAGCCCAAGGAATCATGATCCTGAAGGCTTCATTGGCAAACTCAAAGCAAATAAGAAAATGGGAAACTTTCTGCATGTTTTTGATTACCCTGAGGATGTTATTAAGAATGTCTTTAACTTTGAGGAACAAGATGAAAGAAAAGCTAAATACCTTGCTTATAAAAAGATGGTAGAGGCTAAGTTGAAGAAAATTCCCCAATATAAACCTTTGCCAAATATTTCTGGTGATTTCAATAAAGTTATGCATGTCATGGACAATTTTGAGAGTGTTGTCAGTATTTTGAGGGAACAACAGGAAATCCCAGATAAAGGAAAGGAAATGGTGGTTGAAGAAAGTCCTGAAATGACATTAGAAGAAATGACTACATATTACCCACCTAAGCAACTGAGAATATACTCTAGGAGGAAGAAAGCAACAAGTGAGGAAATAATCCAAAAAACCCCTATCACCTCTGAAGGGTCAAAAGTATATTCTCCCATGAGTACAGTGCCACCTCCTCCTGCACAAGACTCTTTTCCTGTAATTAATCTTGATTCAACCCTAAGAAGTTTTGCTCCTCCTAAGAAACCACCTCAAAAGAAGCAAAAAAATGAGATAAAAGGAGTGGTTGATTACTTTGACATGGATGAAGATGACATCTACATCACTCCTGAAGAAATGTAGATATGAATGCCTCCTCATGAAAGAGTGATTGCTTCAAGTTCTGGGTAGAGCATCCTCAAATTGGGAAAACTTGACATAGTTGGATTGAGCACTACTGATGATTTAAGGGTGGAAGCTAGTAAGGATTTTATGGAGGATGACTCCTTTATTGAGACCTCTACATTCTAGGATTTTTGGTGGAAATACAAAGTTGCAGATTATGTAGATAAGGTAGCCACTGAAAGGAGCTTGCATCCTGAATTTTTTGAAAATGCCATTGAGGAAAATGTAAGAAGCATCATGAAAGATGAATTCAAAAAGATTCATGCCTAGGAGGGTAGAGAGCTTGTAAAGAAGTGTGGTGTGCTATTGTTACCAGAGTTGAATATTTTTGATGCTATTGTTTTGATGCCATAAGAAGAGCTGAAAGGCCTCTAATACAAACAAAAGAAGAACTAGAAATGGAACTTTGAGGTTCAACATTCAATGAGGATTGGGAGGCTTTGGTGATATGGTCATTATCTTTAGGGTCCAAGAAACCAGTGTTGGCAGAGCCATCAGATGTTAGTGGACAATTGCTTGTAAAGAGAGTTGCTGATACCCCAACTTTGGAAGCTGCAAATATGGTTGTTAATATTGCTAGGTTCACTTGAGAAACTATGGAGGGTCTTACTCTAGAGAGGGATAACCTTAGAACTAAATACAAAGAACTCCTCAATGACAATGATAACAACCAATAGAAGGTGGCTATGTTAGAAACTGAATTGACATTTTATAAACAAAGAGGAGAAATGCAGAGAGAACATGGTCAACCCCGTTCAAACCATCCAACTCCAGCTTCCCCAATGGAATCTTCTCAACATCCACCTCATGATCAGGCCTTAGCAATAGTACCATACAATTGGGGACATGAATCATTTGTAGAGGAAGAATCAAGTATACCATGCCCTAGTTCATCTGACAGAGAGCAGTTGCTTCTGCAGGTTGAAGTATAAAAGAAGTTGCTAGAGAAGGCTCAAGATACCATGTATGAAAAGTTGTCAAAAGTCATCGGCATTGCCCTAAAGCACCTAAATGAGAAGATTCAAGATAGACTCAATAGTGTGCATGAAAATTATGCTCTGATGGTGAATGAAATGCGATTGTCCCAGAGAGATAAGGTGTTGGCTATACCAACCTTAAATAAATGGGTCCCAAGAGTTGAGAGATTGAAGCTAATATTAGTGGAAGCTAGCCAACATGAAGAAAAATACACTTAGGTTCTTCCTATTTATGAGTTTGTGTGTGAGTTAAGTGAGTAGAAGTTTTAGGGGTATGAATCCCCACTAGAGTAGAAGATAATAGAATTGATAGCTCAATATATCCACATTGACTTGTCACCACTACTAGACATTGAGGTGGCCAATTATGAACTAAAACCTTTGAAAGTGTGGAAGAGGCAATTGAATGAGGTTATCGATGCCTTAGTGAATGAAATTTGTAGGGAGGTTGATATTAATGCCTTTAATAACACTTTGGAGAGGTTGACTTTTCTTATTACTTTTCTAGAGGATTTTGACAGAGAATCCAATGTAGTAGTAAGTATTCCCTTACAAGAAATCCATGGATCAAATTATTGACTTTGATTGGCCGTCTAAGGAAGAATATGAAGAATGGGGAAAGGTGTATGTTGGAAAGTTTGGCAAGTTTGGTTTGTTGGACATATACTGGGTCACGTATTGTATAGGTCTGGCCTTAGATGTTAGTGTATAAAATATATGTTTCATAAGAAAATATCAAATTGTTGGTGACATGTAGTGCTGATTGGGATGTTAGTTTACTTTTTGATCCATGTCATTTTTTCATCTTGTTCGATGAAATCAATGTGCTGCTATAAAGAAGTTTATCCTTTTTGACACGTGCTTTTTTGGTAGGTAAAATTGTTCCTCATAATGAATGTAAATGAAAATTGTCTCGTATGAATTCCTTCCATTTTGATAAATGTAAATGTAACTAAATTAGGGAATGTTTCTTATAGCAGTCCAATTAGAATGTGACATGTTTACACTTGGCCTGAAGCTTGTTTTTTCTCCCTTATTCTATAAAAGGGAATTTAGGGCCATTTGTGTGGGTCTTTTGTTGAATACTAGAGATGAATTTTGAGAATTAAGAACACAAAGTGAATATGTTTAGTCTTTATCGAATGCTTTGAGTCTTAGTAGTATGTTTTGTTAAATGTATGGTTTTTGGGCATATCCAAATGATAATGGGGATTTTCTAAGTCTATAGTCTCTCCATTTTGATTATGTATATGAATTATTAATGAAAATATTGATCAAAGATCATTTCATTAATTTTCATCATTTCATACTTTGATGTGTGTTTTGGTTTTAGCTCTTGTTCATAGAAGAAGTTAAATTGCTTAAATCAAATCATGAATTCTTATATAGGGTGAAAGGATATGATAAGTAGTCTTTAGAATTTGGTTACTGATTTGTGAATTACTAAGTGGCATCTCATAGATCTTGAATGTCTAGGATTAAATGTTCCTTATATTTCAATTTGCTCAGACTCCTAGCCTGTAGATAATGGCACTGGTCATAAACTCGTTAAGTTTTTTCATGATCCCAATTATCCAACTTGAGAAAATATTTTAAAATAATCATCAACCTATCTTGAGTTTATGTTGTTTGTGTTTTCTTTATATTCTTAGCTTAAGGCATGTAGTTTGTTTAAGGAATTTCCAACTTCTTGAGGAATTTCAACATATTAGCCATGGGTGAGAGAAAATCAACTTAAATATATAATGTACATGTGAATTGTCTGAAATAATAGTATAATATACATTGTGGGATTACCCTCCCAGGTTTTGCAGAGCCCAAAGTGTAGGAGGTAAAGCTATTGACTCCATACCTTGCCAGTTGGCCACTTGTCTAGTAGATATTCAAGCATTGAGCCTAGAAAGCTTATAGGTACTTGTTAAGACCTGATTGTTTTGTTGTAAAAAAAACCAACAACGGTCTCGATGCCTTGCATCATCCCCTAAAAGGAAAATAGAAAAAAAAAATTGAAAAAGACAAGGACCTTGTGGGTCAACATGCAAGAGACATAGGGTGTCTCTACGCTTTGCGTCATCCTCAAAAGGAGAACACAAAACAAAAGAAAAAAAGACAAGGACCTTTTGGGTCAACATGGAAGAGACATAGGGTATCTCTATGCTTTACATCATCCCCAAAAGGAGAAACACAAAACAAAAGCCAAAAAGATAATGTATGACATATAGGATAATAAAGGTACAAATGGAAGAAGTGTATGAAGAGAGGGAACATCAAATGCACGATACACACAAAAAGGAAAACAAAAGGGAAAAAATAAAAGAGAAAATTAAAAAGGCTAGTTAGGAAAATGCAAGTCAACCATCTAACAAGTCATTCGCCTCCCAATCATGTTCAGTGTAATGCAAGGGCAATTGACTATCCAAAGGAAGAATTGCAAGCACCAAACTAGGAGTCGTACCAGGTTCTTCACTTGGTGGAGAGGATTTATTGTTTAGGCTCATGGTAGATGAAAATAAAGAGTTTGAATCATTATGCACTTCTTCATCTATTTTTTCTATTGTCAGATCATCATCATCATCATCAAGATTAATGACAACAGGAGGACAAAGAGTGATTTCTAAGGATGGATGTATCAAAAGTTGAGGTTGTTGGATTGGTTCATTTTGTTAGGATTTTTTCACTGGACCATCGTGTGGTAGGTCAGGGGCAGGTTGGTTATCTATTACTTCTGTCAAAAGTAAAGGTTGATTTTCTTGATTTTCTTCCATGCGAGCTTGAAAAGTAAGGAGACGATGATGATGCCTACATTCCCTTGCACTGTGATTTTGTTTAATTCAGTTTTGGAGTTAGTGAGGTGTAAGAGAAGATTGAGGCATCACAGGGTATTCTACTTTCGAAGAGGGAAGAACAAAATAAACCGAAGAGGATGGATCAACCACTTTCTCTTTTGCTTTATACACTTGTTTAATATGAGGAGGCATGACAGGAGTTGGTTTATTTTCCCTTGGTCATTTAAATGATGGGAGGGAAATGTATAGGGGTGGTTTTTCATGAGTTTGTATGGTTTTCTCAATGTCAGACTTAGGTTGAAGCATGGTTTCATCTATTACAAGAGGTGTGGAAGTAGATAGGGATGCATTATGAAGAGACAATTCAACTATCTTTTTGGCTTTGAATTTTTGGTAAGCTATGAAAAAGAAGTCCTTTCGAGGTGTGATGGGTTCCATGGGTTTAGGCCAAAAGGATTCTAATGAAAAGTTACCTTTAAAGCCACTATGGTGTATGGTAAATATATCATTGCCATGTGGAAACTTCAAACAATTATGAAAAACTGATGGGACCGCTTTCATTGAACGAAGCCAAGGGTGGCCTAGCGGCAAATGAAATTGGTTAGATTGTGGAATAATTGAAAATGTGACATCCAAAGTTTTAGGTCCAACTTGTAAGGGGAGTATGATCGATCTGATTGTAGTGCATGTAAAACTAGTATGTTTCTTAATCCATGCAGTTGGTTTATTATAATCATCGATATAGCTCATGTAATACTATAAACTCCTCTGTGATCACATTCTCACCACAAGTGGGATCTATTAATATCCCATTAGTGGGCTTATCATAGATTCTACTAGCTATGTAGAGAGGACTATGAGGAAGCTTTTGTAGTATGTCTTTAGCAGAAAAAGTGATATCAAGAGATTTAGTGGTTTGGCTCTTATGAGGGATAACGTCTATTGTAGCCACAAGTTGATCCATGGAACTATCTTTAGTAATAGGTGGAGGTATATCATGCTATTCATTGTGTGTATCAATAGTCATTACATTAGTGTTTGAAGGATCACTATCCTTGACAAATGAAGTAATGTGTTTAGGGATAGGATTGGTGAAAATTTGTAAGTTCTAGTTAGGGGGTGCAACAAAATTATTTCCTTGATCATTAACACCCACAATGGACAAGTGGCCTAAATCAATGAGGTCTTGAACTAAATGTTTTAGATGCTTGCAGTGTTCAGTGTCATGTCCATTCTAGTGATGAAAATGAAAATAAGCATTATGTTTGAAAGTGCGTGGTAAGGGCTAGTTTGGATCAAGCAGTCAGACGGGTGAAAAAGTGAGCATGTGTTGTTGAATTAATTGGTTCATTGTGTTATGGAGGGTATCGGGTAAGGGATTAAATTGTCTCTTCGGGTCCCAATAGTTATAAGGCACCACTATTTTAACAACTTCCACTTGAGTTAGAGTTGGTTGGGTTGGTTGTGGTTGTGAAGGGGGGGATTGAACTATAAAAATCCTCTATTTTGTTTGTGGAATTTTTGTGTGTTATTATGGTTTTGATTGATGTGTTCACATTTTTTAGCTTGGTTAGAAGTGGATTTGGAATCATGACTTGAAACCGAGTTATGGTATTCACACAAGGTTGTGCATAAATTCATAAACAATGGGAATTTCATCATTGTTAGCTTATCCTAAAGGTGTGTGTGCAAGTTTTTGTTAAATATCTTTTGTAGATGTGCATCAGGAATCTTGACATCCATTTGAGCATACAAGGATTGGTATCGTGATATAAAATCTGTTACTTTTTCATCTATTTTTTTTCTACATCACATGAGGTCAACCATTGTCTTTTTAGGTGTCATGTGAACTTGAAAGTGACTTATGAAATCATCCACCAATTCATTGAATGAATGGATGGAATGATTGGGCCAGTTTGAAAACCATTCTAATCCAGTATCTTTCAAGGTCCTTGGAAATAGTTTAGCTAGCAATTTATCATCAAGGAAAAAGTCACTACATAAAGTTGTATAAGCATTAAAATGGTTGATAGGGTCTCCTTTACCTCTGTATTTCTCAAACCGAGGCATTTCTATCCCTTGTGGCATTAGGGTATGTAAGATTTCTAAGGATAAGGGGATGTTACAAACATGATATGTGGTTGGAATGGATTGACCTTGGCTAATAGTGGAAAGTTGATGTTGCATGGATGAAATGGTATAAAGGAGTTGTGTAAGAGCAAGATCGGGGTAAGTGGGTTGAGGTGGAAGAGAAAAAGGTGATAGAGTGTAAGTGATGTTAGGTGAAGTGAAAGGAATACTATGAGGTGTGAAGGTGGTGGAGGGGACTTGCAATGACACAAGAGAAGTAGGAATGCTAGGTGGAATTGGGAAAGAAGTAGCTACATAATTAACTTGTTGTGTAGTTGTGTGGACTTTCATATTGGTATAAGCTGGTATAGATGCTATGGTTGAAGGGGGAGAAACTTGAGGTCCTCCTTGGCTTATAGGAATATTTGCGGATTGAGTATTAGAAAAGGAATGTTTATTGTAAATCTCAACAATTCTCTTCATCACTTGCAAACCATAATCACTTTCAATCAAATGATGAAGATTGTCAATAGCATGTATGGCAGTGGAGGATATGTTTTCAAGTGACAAATCTTGTTGTAAATGTGCAAAATCCTCACAAATATTGATGACCTTTTCTTGTGGGAGGTAATTTTTTTGGGTGTCAACATTCATTGGATGGAAAGGTGAAGGCATAGAGGTGGTATTGTCAGTGCCTAATGCACCATTGCCCATACTAGGAGTAGGAGCTCTTGAGATTCCAAGGTCCACAACAAAATTTCTATTATGGGAAGCCATGAGTCTAGAACTTCTTCTCACTAGAGTATTATCAACAGGGCACCAAACACTCATACAAATACCACAAAGGAGTGGTGAATGCAAATGCAAGCTAAGCTAAGAGCTCTAAAATGATAATAACAAAAATTCTACTAACTGTAACAAATATCTAACTACAGAAAACAAAAATGTAGAAAAATTCTAGAAAAATGCCAGAAATGTTGTGTAAAAAGTGCAGAGGGAATGATTCACCCAGGGTGGTGAATGAGGCCCATGATGATATTTTTTTGTGTTTTTTAGATATTTGAAGATGAATTTAATGCTCTACATAATGCAATCAAAGATGCAAAATGAAAAAAAATAGTTTTTTCAATAAGATACAATACAAAAATGAAATATAAATGAAAATTTCACTAATGCAATATGAAAAGTCCTAGAATGCAAAAGCGAAGCAATGTCCTAATTGGATGTTGATTCAAAAGTAATCTAGGATGCAATATGCAAATGAAATCAGAAATTACAAGTGTTCAAAAAGAAGGTTCACCAAAATGATTTGTTGATTTTTGGCTCTCTAGGACTTCTCTAACTCTTCTAGGGTTTTTCAGCTAAAAGGAGAGAGGTAGGGCCAAAAGTGCAAACTAGTTCATTCAAATTATGTTATGTGCAATGTTGTCTAATATAAATGAAGTAAAATAAATGCAATTTAATGATCTAAATGGATGAAAATGAATGCAAAAGTGAGATTTAAGCTATTGTTTGAAAACACATTATGATATGCAAACAATGAAGTAAACGAAGAAAATATGTAGAAAATAAAGAAATAAGATGAATCTGAGTACACCTGGGCAGTGTTGGATGAATCTAGACTATTGTGGATTCTAGTTGAAATCACTAAATTTTCATAGTGGGACTCATTTGCCCAAGGTGGCAAATTAGTCCTCCTGGTGAAAAAGTGTTGGAAACTAGTTTCTATCTGTCGGGATCCAAAATCTAACAAAATTCAGATTTTCAATTCTAAGGTGTGACTCATTCATCACAGGTGGTAAATCAGTCCTCTTCCAAATTTTTGAAAAATCAGGAGACAAATCTGCAACACCAGATCTTGAAATCACTGATTGTTGGGTTGCCAAAGTCAATTTTGTAGGAAACGGACAAGAAACCTTCTCCAAGCTTGAAATAGACTTGAATTGACTTGAAGCACCTAGTTGACTTTGTAAATCAATCTTCAACACCAAAAATCTTGTTAAATCTACATACCTAGGTCTATAAACACACATGTAATAGGGGGAAAATGGTTGAGGGTTAGAAAATAGGGGTTTGCCTTGGTCAGACCCCACTTTTGGTAATCAAACCCTTAAATAAACAATGAAATGAAAGAGAATGATAAACTAATAACATGCAATATTTATCAACTTACCAAACCCTTGATAATGCAAATTTGAAGTAATGTCAATGGATGCTCCAAAATGCTTGAATGCTTGAGATGTGAGATGAAATGCTTGAATGAATGAGGAGATTGTAGGAGGATGTAAAATGAGGTGAAAATCACATAGTTATACACACTTGTTCCTTAGTTAACTGTTCATACCTCATCATAGGGCGACATCAAGTGTTTTTAAATAAAAAATAAAAAGGAAATTTTAAAAAAATTGAATTTGGAGCCAAGGGGGACTCATTCACCACCCATGGTGAATGGGTCCCACCTAGGACCTAAAAATATGTGTTAGGAAATATGTTGTATTTAATGTTGTTTGTTAGGATAATATTCAAAAATACACTTAATTAAGACATATGAGGGCATAAAGGGTGAAAATAAAGCATGAGAAAGGGATAAATAGTGAAATTGTGCCTAGAAAAGTGTGAAATCTTGTTACAAGACTTTACAACACTTCAAAATAGGACTTGTAATGAATAAAAAGGTGATTTTTAGGTGAATTGCAATAAATAGAGTCTAGAAGAATGTAGAAATGTCTTACAACACTTCACAACACCTTCACAAGATGTCATTCTTTAAATTTTAGTAACTAAATATGCATGTTCAAGCCATGCCACAACATAAAATCAGAGTAAAATATATCAAATACTATGAAAAAAGACCTAAAAGTCCATGGAAATGACAAGGGGCCATTTTTATATGTCACACTTCCTTATGTGGGGGCACCTCATTCCTCTAATCAATACTGATTTGCACTCTAGCATGAATTCCATTAAGCCTTTCTGCTCACTACTGTCTTGCACTCAGTGGGGGAAAGGGGTTAGGAAGCCTTGTCCTCATATGTCACAAATAGTTGCTTCTTTTGGCTAGTCGTTAACCTTTCATGAACATAAAGAGAAAGCTTGGGATGTGGACAACGTGCCTTAAGTTCGCTTGCATGTGACATACTACCTATTTCATGATGTAGGTTTAGGAAACATATAACTTGGAATAGGGATTTCCAAATAAGCTCTCTGTTGGAAACACAAGGACATACAATTGAGAGGGGGGGTGAATTAGTTGTTACAAAATTTAAAACTTATTCAACTTATTAACATAATTCTCCAATCTCATTAATAATCATGAAAGCATAAATCATCAACACATCAGAAACACACATAACACTAAGATTTTTTTTATGTGGAAACCCTGTTAGGGGAAAAACCACAATGGAGGTCAGTCCACGAGATTATACCCTATTAAAAGTATAAGAAGTGAAAATATGGGGAATGCACTTGCATTCAGGCACACATCTTAGAGCTCACTACTCAATTACAATAGGGCTAACTACCCAAAGGAAGACACACTGTCTTACATAAAGAATCAGATTACATCCGTAGGGATTTGAAATGATAGAATAACATCTGCTAATGCCTAATCACAGTTCTAGTTAAGTGCATGAACACTTCTTTACTTTCTTTACTCTTCTTCACACTATGCTCTGCCTTCAAATGATTTAGATCAATATTCACACATATAGATATAGAAGCACACTCTAGCATACAATCGCACACATCAATTTGATTAAACAATCACTCTTATATATCAGCAACAAGAGATTTCATCCCTTCATGTCAACCTCAAAAAAATAATAAAATGAATATAAACTATCAGCCCGAAACATTAAAGATTATTAATGTGAATCAACCAAGGTCGACCACAACTTAGTGAAGACCCAAATCAACATCTCCAACATGAAGATACTTCAATTAATTACTCCTCGAAGATCCACAACACACTACAAACACCATGTCAGCCAAGAACAAGAAGAGCATGAACACACAAGAGAAAATCACCAACCAAAAGGACAACGATCAATGCAAATGTGCAACAAAGATAGAGCATCATCTAGAAGCATTCCTTAACAACTGAACTAACTAAAATAACATCATCTTCAATCAGGAACATGAACTAAAGCAACAAAAAAATTGTCAGAATGTAAATCTTCATATCTCAATCAAATCTTCATGCGAATCTCTAAAACTTGACATGGATATTTACTAGATACACTCAACAACAAACCCTTTAGTCCACAACCTTTAATCATCAATGTATAGAACTTAATGACATACTGAACTTTACTTCACCATTGACAACCTGCAACTTATTTTATTACAATTTTCTCAATTATCTCGACATATACAACTTCTAATGAATTAATGCTAATAGTGTTGAAATCAATGACAACCACATATCAGAAACACAACCAAAATATCCAATAATCCCCCCCTTTGGCATTAATGGTAACACATGATGTGAAAAATACCATCAATGCAACTAACTCTTGACACTTACTCCCCCTTAGGTTCTAACTCATTAACTCTTTCACATGATCTTCTCCCCCATAATGTTCTTCTCCATAGATAATCACCATTTTTTCACATGAATCTTCTCCCCCTTTGAAATCAATGACAGAGATCTCTAGACTTCACACAAACTCTAAACCACATACATGAGCATCTAAACATCTGATTACTCCCCCTAAGTTGAAACCACCACAACATCAATCTAGATATATATATGACTTCTAAATGCACAAATTGATGCAATGCAATGGATCCTTAGTTTTGATTAGGAGGGGTAATCACCCCTAACTTCCCTTTAAGATACTCAAAAGTATCCTTAGGAAATGAATTGGTAAATATTTCTACAATCTGCTCCTTAGTAGGCACATACTCAAGTTTGACTTCGATTTCACTCACCTTCTCTCTCAAAAAGTGAAACTTAATAGATATATGATTTTTCTTTGAATGCATCACCAAATTCTTAGATATGTTAATAGCACTTGAATTATCATAGAATATAGAAATAGGCTCATTATACACAAATCTGATATCTTTCAACATCTGCTTCATCCTTGAGACTTGAGTACAATTTTTAGCAACAATAATGTTTTCAGCCTCTGTAGTAGATAAGGAAATGGAATTCTGCTTCTTACTTAACCATGAAATCAACTTCTTACCCAAGAAAAATGCTCCACCACTTGTACTTTTCCTATCATTTACATCTCCTACCCAATCAACATCAATAAAGGCACTCAAAGTAAGATAATCATCTTTAAGATACCATAGGCCAAAGTCAACTGTCCCCTTCAAGTAACTAAAAAATATCTTCACAACAATCACATGAGATTCCTTCAGATCAACTTGAAATCTTGCAACAATGCATACAACATTCATGATATCAGGCCTAGTTTGAGTTAAATACAATAATCCACTAATCATTGATCTGTATCTAGTCTAATTTTTCTTCAGAGAATCATCTTCTATTGTCAACTTGCATCCGGTCACCATAGGTGTACCGACTGGCTTTAAATCTTCCATACCGAACTTCTTCAACAATTTATTCACATACTTGGACTGAGATATAAAAATTCCTTTATCTAATTGAGTAATTAGCAATCCCAAAAATAATTTCATCTCACTAATCATTGACATCTCAAATTCACTTTTCATCTCATTAGCAAACTTCATGCACAAACCATCATCTCCTCCAAAAATGATATCATCAACAAAGACTTCAACAATCAGATCTTTATCATCATTTTTGACATATAGATTACTATCAACAATACCTTTATTAAATCCAAGCTTCAACAAATACTTGTCTAATTTGGCATACCATGCTCTAGGGGCTGCTTGATTCCATACAATGCTTTCTTCAACCGACACACTATATCTCCCTTATCAGTCAACTAAAATCCATCAGGTTGCTCAACATACACCTCTTCTTCCAATTCACCATTCAAAAAAGATGACTTGACATCCATTTGATAAACTTTTTAGTTCTTGTAAGCAACATAGGCAAGAAATAATCTTATAGCTTCAATTATAGCAACATGGGAAAAAGTCTCTTCAAAATCAATTCCTTCCATTTGTGAATATCCTTTGCATACCAGTCTTGCTTTGTTTCTAACCACTTCTCCTTGCTCATTCAGTTTGTTTCTAAAAACCCATTTAGTTCCAATGATATTCTTATCCTTAGGTCTGGGAACAGGAATCCATGTATCATTCTTCTCAATATGTTTTAGTTCCTCTTTCATTGCTTCAACCCAATGCTCATCTTTACATGCTTCATTCACACTAGTAGGCTCAGTCTTTGAAATCAAGCAATATTCTTTTGCAATATTTCTCCTAGTCTGGAAACTTTTTTTCTTATCACCTATAATCTGATCTTCTAAATGATTCAATCTTACATACCTCAGAGTCTTCTTAGGTTGTTCTTCAACTTCAGGCTCTTATGTTCTCTCTTCTACAACTTCACTGGTTTCTTCTTCCTCTTGATTTTCTTGATCCACCAAAATTATTTGTACTTGATTTGTAGTCTGAACTTGCTTTTCCTTGTTTGTACTAACTTTATGATCATCATAATCATATCCACAAGTTCTAGATGGTGTACCTAAGTCTTCATCAACCTTGGCATTTTCACTTTCAACCATTTTCCTCAATCTTTTATTGTAACACTGGTAGGCCTTGTTATTAGTAGAATAACCTAGAAAGATACCTTCATCATTCCTAGCATCAAACTTTCCTATGTCTTCATCTCTCTTGATATAACATTTTCTTCCAAATATCTTGAAATATTTAATAGTAGGCAAGTTTGAACATTCCATAGCTCAAAAGGGGTCTAACAGTATCACCTTTGATTTGTACCTGGTTGAGTGTGTACACAACAATACTCATAGCTTCTCTCCAGTAGATATGAGGGACATTTCCTTGCAACATCATGGGTCTAGCAACATCTTCAATTGTTCTATTCTTCCTTTCCACAACTCCATTTTGTTGAGGGGTCCACGGTACAGATAATTGTCTCTTTATTCCATGTTCTTCACAAAAAGAATTAAAATTCACTAGAAGTGAATTCACCACCTCTATTTGATCTCAGACATTCAATCTTCAGACTTGTCTTTGTTTCAACCATAGCCTTAAAGGTCTTGAAATTTTCCAATGCTTCAAATTTCTCCCTTAAGAAAGTAACCCACACCATTCTTGAATAATCATGAATAAGTAACATGAAATACCTGTAACCTTGTAAACTTCTGACCTTAGAGGGACCACATAGATCAGTATGCACAAGTTCCAACATTCATTTGAACAATGTTGTTTGCTTCAAAATGAAATTCTAGTTTTCTTTCCTATCTGACATTCCTTGCATATGACATTAGTAGGTTTCACCAACTTAGGTAGATCTCTCACAACCTTAGTAGAACTTATCTTGACAATATTATCAAAGTTAACATGACACATTCTCCTATGCCATAACCAAATTTCATCAAATTGAGAACTCAAACAAATTTTACTAGCATAATTCAAGTGAAAGACATTACCTTTTGTTTTTGTACCTGATCCAATTACATTTCTAGAACTCAGTATTCTACACTTTCCATCCTTGAACTAAGGATTGCATCCCTTATCAACCATCTAACCAACACTTAAAAGATTATGCTTCAAGCCTTCCACATAGAGGACATCATCAATATTATGCTTACCATCAAGAGAAATTCATCCTCTGCCACGGATCACACTAGCTTACCACCCAACATTTCTCTGATTACATTTGTTACAATATGAAGCTCTTCAATAGCACTAGCTTTGACTTTCTAAGAATTAGGCAAGGATCTAAGCACTTTAGCAATTGTAATTAGGGAAATCATATTAAGGTTAATGCAATAAAGCATATAAATCAAACCCTAATAAACAATGAGGCACAAATGAGCATAAAACAGTATTACCAAATCTTCATGCCACCATTGATTCACCTCCATTGCATTTCTCCATTTTTCTTGAATATGATAATTTCCCTCATATTTGAGTGTGCAATAATAAGCCTATGAGAAGTGACTAGCAAAATATTGAAGATTGTTATCTCACACTAGGAGCATGTACTTGCATAATATGCGTAGATGATAGATAGAAATGGATGAATGATTCAAGAATGATTTTGATAGCATAAGGATACTTGAAGAATCAACCCTCCAAATGGCTTATGAGAGGGTTGATTTATAGAAAAAGGTCTAATTTGGATTGATGATTGAGATTGGATGTCAATAAGATATCTTAATCAATGGCCAAGATTGAAAGTTGTAGTATGAAATAGGTTTAGGTCAAAATTATGGAAAATGATAAAGATGAAGGGTTGAGATTGAATTATGAGATAATTCAATCAAGGGCTAGGATTAAATGAGATGTCAAGAGATAAGATTTGATGTGGAAGTTAAGATTGGCATAGACAAAGAGGTGATAGGAGAAATTAAATAATAAAAATTATTTAATCTAGGTGGCCAATGAATAATTAAATAATTAAAATAATTATTTAATTATAGAGGAATGTGACAAAGGAAATCATTTTGAATTAAATAATGATTTAATTCAAAATTCAAGATAGTGGACCAAATTAAATAAATAAAATTTATTTAATTTATGAGAGAAGAGGCTAATGAATAATTAAATAATTAAAATAATTATTTAATTATAGAGGAAAGTGGGAAAAAATTAAATAAATAAGAATTTATTTAATTTTAGAAAGAAGACTTAATTAGTGATGTAATTAAATAAATAAATTTATTTAATTAATCAGGAAGAAATAAATATAGAAATGAATTAATTAAATAATTAAAAAATATATTTAATTAATAAAAGACATATGACTTTAGAAAATAATTAAATAATTAAAATTATTTAATTATCAAAGATGAAGAATTTAGAAATCGCAAGCCTAGGATAATTTTTAGTGTCTACATTTTGCCCCTCTTTGAGATGATGTTCAAGATGATGAGATTTTTGTCGAGTGACATAATTTCAAAGTATCTAAGCTATGGATATAGGAAAATGGATCATGATAGAAAGATAGGATGATGATGAAATAAGAGTGGGAGGATGATGCCCCCTCGAGAGGATAGGCGGGTTGAAAGAACATGAGTATGCTCTCAAAATGGATAAGAGGAAAATAGATAAGTGACATAGAAGAAATGTTAGCATGGAGGATATGGATGTTAGGGGAGACAACTTTAAAGATGCATATTTTTCCAGACAAGACTTTGCACTACTCACCATTGGGCGGTAAAATGACACAAATGGACAATAAACACCATGGTATGACATAGACAAAGGTGTGCAAGGTCGTCCACTTGCAAAATAGATAGTCATAGATAAGGAATGCCCTAGCTCATACTAAGGGCCAAGTTACCACAGTCTCTTTGCCAAGACAATCCACAAACAACAGTCAAATAAAAAAAAAAAGGTCATGAGACATCATTGCACCTCTAAATCCTTCATGCGACATCCTTGAGGTAGCTAGTAACATGACCAAGAGAGAAAACAAACCAATTTTTTTTTAGAGAAAATAGACAAAAGATAAGACAAAATGGACTAGAAAAATCAATAGCCATTCAATGTGTTTGCCAATATTTGCTTGCTGAACATTGTTTTCATGATGGTTTGATAGTTCAACAGTTTGAGGGTTTGATAGTGCCTAAGGTCAGGAAGGACACATCCTGAAAACACAAATGACCTTTTGACGAGGTCCAAGGCCAAGAAGGACACATCTTGGAGAGGACCAATGAGTGACGAGATTGACATTTTTTTGGCAATTTGACTAATGTGACTAGATGATTGAATGGACTATGTTGTCTGATTTATTTTGACCGATGCGACTGTGTTTGCCTTATTTGACTGACATGATGAATGTTGACTCATGATTTTGGGATTTTTGAGAGTTATTTGGATGTTTTTTTTTGTGTTTTTCAGATATTTTTATTTTTGTGGATTTTTGACGTTTATGATTTTTTTGGGATTTTTGACATTTTATGATTTTTTTGGATTTTTGAAATTTTAAGATTTTTTTGACTTTTTGAAATTTTTATTATTTTTTTGGATTTTTGACATGTTTTTATTTTTTTGGATTTTTTGAAATGTTTTGAAATGTCAATGGAGGACAATGTAGGTAGCCTTTGTGCTATATACCAATGATAAGGGAAAACCAAATCTATGTGCAAGGAGATAGATGGGATTGATGGATGGAAGGTTGGATGATAGGATAAAGGATAAAAGGATCATGATATATGGATGGATAAAAAAAATAGGTCATAGTGAATGAAATGGATGTATGCATCATGAGAGAGCAAGGATGTGATCTCCAAAGACTATGTCACATAGAAGTAACATGCCCCATTCTAGGTACAAGACTTAGGATTTTTCATGATAGCTTATGACAAGAGGATACTGATAGGCTTGGTTTAGAAAGGATGAGGTATTCCAAGAGATACCCAAAGCATGTTTCAACATTTTTCCCCCTATTTCTTCATCAAGATCAAAATAAGGGTGGATAAGTGGACTCAATATGATAGGTATGTATGATGGCTAAAGATCGTAGGTAGAATGGAAATGATATGACATGAAAATGATAGTTTGTATAGAAAAGAAATTATGCCCCCAAGTGTAAGTGACATAGAAGATCAACCTACACATGGCACTTGTTTGCTAGGTTTTCATCATGGTACTTATCCAGAGCGCCTGTTTGCTAGGTTTTCACCATTGGATGAAGAGATTTCTCTTTACTTTTTTTTTACCCTTTTTTTTGACTTTTTTGAATAGGAGAAGGGGAATATGGATAGGAGGGACTCAAGTGCTTAGTTCCATGAAAGGTGATAGTCCCACTAGAGATGGATGTCATTGCATGGACCGTGTCAAATGTCATTCTGCTCATAGATGTTGGTAAGGGATGGCATGAAAGGGAGATGGAGTAGGTAGATGATGGATTATGATGTGGATTATTTAGGAATTATGAAAAAGATGAATGGGGAGGCTTAGCCAAAATCATGGACCATAGGGATGTGAGGGGGAAGATATGTAGGATAGTGGATGGGGGATGGAAAGATAGATGTATGTGGGAATGGAATCATGACCAATGGTTGCACACACTATGATAAACTTTGAAGCTTTCAATGGGAAGGTGGTGTAGGAAACAATGGTGTTTGTTTGCTTAGGGGATGGTGGATGTATTGCTTTCGGTACCCACATAGACTTAGTATTTTTATGATTTTTTTTTGGATTGTGGGAATTTTGTAATTTTTGAATAGAATGTGCATTTTGGATGGAAGGGGATGTTTGGGATTTTTGTGATGAGGATACCTCATTGGGCTTGCCTTCCTTTTTCTTAGGGACCCAAACCATTTTTCTTTTGGACTTTTCTTTTGGAGGTATGGGCTTATATAACTTTTGGGATGTATTTTGCTTTGACATTTTGTATTGATGTCCTAAGGCATGAGGGTCCTTAGGATTTTGTAATTTTATAGGCAGAGGCATTGAAATTCTTGCTTTCGAATCCCATGGGTATGGTGGAATGAGTGGAAGCTTCTTGTTTAGACAATGTGTGCATTTGTTGTTCATGATTAGGAATGTTAGGGTATTTCTGGATAAATGGATAAGAGGATTGAATGGTATGGTTATTAGGTGTTGGAAGTAATGGTGGTAAAGGGAATGGAGGGATATTAGGAGTTGAAAGTAATGGTGGAAAAGTGGATGGTGGAAGGTGTATGGTCACATGCTTTTGACATTTGTAGGATGATGGAGGAAGGATGGCAACATATGTCTTAGGTGTATGATATGATTTATGATGGAAGGAGGTGGACTTAGGATGCATGGAGGAAGTACCAAAATATTGAGATTGGTGTCCTTGGGGTATGCAATGGACAATGGGACTAGGTGTAGGTGGAACACTAAACACGAGTTCCTTATTGGATGGAGAAGATAATGGTTGTTATTGTTCTAAGGAGGAACATTCATGAATGAGGGTGGAAAGACCAATAGGATATGATGGAGGACTTGAAATGGGGTTGATAGTGGGTGATGGAGGATCATTAGGATCTTGATTAGAATTGTGTTCACTTAGATCCAAGGTGTTTGTTTGATCTTCTATGTGTGCTTGGGAGGCATATGTCTCATTAAGGGAAGTGAACGTTGATGGATCATGGATAGGACTAGGTGAAGGTGTATTTGGAATATCCTTCTCATGGTTGGGTATAGGACTAAGTTTTTCATGCATAGGCTATGGATAGGTTGGATGAAAGTAATTTGATCTTGATTAGGACTAGGGTTTGACATTTCCACATGCTTAGGATTAGGCTCTTGAAATACCTCTTGGGTTGCTTGAATGGAAGTGGAAGGAGATGAATCTTGAATGGACTCAACATGTTCTAGATGGTCAACAACATGGGGAAATGATGGAGGTTGAGTTGGGCTCAATAGGGAGACTCTTGAATTGGCTCAAGGGGTTGTGGATGACATGGTTGGCTTGAAGGACTTGGAATAATGTTTGAGGACTCTTTTGTATGTTCAAGTATATGTGTTGAATGACATGGAGACAATTGATTCCTTGCTAGTAGCCCTTGGGTCACATCCTTTGTAGGTGGATGGGTGAATTTGGGTAATGCCATAGGTTTACTTTTGAAATGTCTAAATTTAGGGCATTGATTTGATGGAGGATTAGATGATGGTGGGGGTAATGAGGAGTTTGATTGATTAGAAGGTGGAGAGGCCAATGGATTAGGACTAGGAAATGGTGTCTTAGAGATAGGAATTTTATTGGATGGTGGTATGATATAGTTATAGGGTGCATGAACTTGATTGGTGTTCCCCTTGTCAAATGGAACATGAGAATTGAAAGGCTCTTAATTTTATTGCCAAGGTAGACTTGGGATCCTATGTTCTTGTTGTGATATGGGTGGATATGTTGATGTGGAATTGACATGATAGGTAGATGGGTTAGGTTGGCATGATGATGAAGGTGACACATAGGATTGTGGTTGAATGTTTTGAGGTTGGAATGGTGTTTGGACTTGTTGTGGTATGATTTTTTGTTGTAATGATGATGGAGGGGTTGCATAGGATAATGGTTGTTGAGAGGTAGATTGATATGGATAAGGGTTGACATTAGAAGATGTGTGATAGGTTGATGAAGGGGTAACATGATATGTTGATGAATGAGGTTGATATGATGATGTAGGTGACATATAGGATTGATGTGAAATTTTTTGATGTGGTGATTGGACTTGATGATGTGATTTTTGGGTTTGACAAGTGGCCATGAGGTATTGGGCTTGAGCTATGAGTTGTTTCATTTGAGGTGATTGGTTTGTTTGAAGGTTTTGGATTATGTCATGGACTTCTTGAATGATTTATTGGTTTAAAGGTGATTGACTTGTTTGGGCTTCGTGAAGTATGTGAACAAGCTTTTGTGCTATGTCTTCTAATGTTGTCATGATGCAAAATGATGTTGATTGGATTAAAGAGATGATAATGAGTAGGATATGATGAGGAATGACAAGATTGTATGATTTGGATGATGTGGAAATTTTTTATTGGAAGTTTGACTTGGGCAATATCAAACACAAGTTCTCACATGTAAATGCATGAAAGCACACACCAAACACAATGATAAATTTGTATTTCAAGAGTAAATGTTATGATTAAGAAAACACTTGAATACACAACAACAAGTCTAATTCTAGTCAAGTGGGTATGACCAAGTAGGTCTCAAGCTAGTTTGCACAAGGTTGAATAGGAATAATTTGAAAGAAAAATCCTACCAATAAGCCAGGAGAAAGGGGTAACCCACCCTTCACCTTCACTTCTCAAAGGTATAAAGTTCTTTGGGGCTTAACCAAGAGTGACAAGATTTCAACTCCCAAAGGAGAGTGTCTTTGGATTCACACTCGATTGAGGTCGTCCCTTGGAGGGGTGTGTGCTCCAATCAGGGCATTAAGAAGGGTATGACAAAAGTGAACCAAGTGAGGTGTTTTGGAGGACACACACTTGATTCACACTCGCAGTTGTTAATTTCCCTTTAGAAATGAAATGTGTGTAACACAATTCAAGAACTTGTTCTTTTTAACCCAGAGTAAAAATGTGTGATGGAAGACAATGGTTCATTTTAAGCCCAATTTCAAAGTGTGATTGCAAACAAGATGTTCATTTTAATCCCCAAATCCAAATGTGTGACAAACAAGATGTTCTTTTTAAGCCCCAAATTGAAGTGTGTTGACAAGAAATGATTAGAGATGAAAGATGGAATGTGTGCACCTCGAATTTCTTTAGCTCCAAATTTTTCCACTTGATCCAATTTTTCCTTTGAAGTGTTTATTATTTTCACATTCACAAAACCAACAACAAAGCCAAAACCCTAATAAGATAATTGATCACTAATATTAGAGGGTTAGCTAGTCAAGACAAATTTGATTTTTTGAAATGTTTTCTATATCAAAAATAAAAGTAAAGAGAACAAAAATTTACTGAAATTTCAAGAGCTTTCCAAAAATGTGAATAAATCCAAAAAATTTGCTATTTTACACCTAAACTTAATTTTTTATGAAAATTTATAAAAAAATTATTAAAAATTTAAAACAGCTCTAAAAATTCTGATTTTTGGATTGAAGTCGTCTGACATCATCCCAAATCTTTAGAAAAAAATTTGTGAAGATATTTACAACCGTTTGTGAGATATAAACAAATCTTTATAAAACCCTAATTTTAAAATATCTATTTTTTGTCTAATTAGTTTTCATACACATAAAAAACATAATGAATAGACCCCTATTAAAATTCAGATATATTTCCAAAAATGTAAAAATATCTAAAAAATTTACAATTTTCTCTCAAAAATGATTTTTCATGAAAAATAACAAAACAATTATAAAAAATACAAAATACCTCCAAAAAATCTGATTTTTGGACTTAAAGCTCTTGATACTTTCCCCAACATGTAGAAAGGTTTTTGTGAGAAAATACACAACCTTTTGAAATTTATGGTCAAATCTTTGAAAAATAGGGCTTTGTCCCAAAATGATGCAAAACCTGCAATAAAAAGGATCCAACTCCAAAATTTCTCAAAATTTATCAAAATATGTCAGGTTCACCAATGTAATTAGGGAAAAAATATTAAGGTTAATGCAATAAAGCATATAAATGAAACCCTAATAAACAATGAAGCACAAATGAGCATAAAGACATAAAGCATAAAACAATATTACCAAATCTGCATGCCACCATTGATTCACCTCCATTGCACTTCTCCATTTTGCTTGGATGTGATAATTTCCCTCAAATTTGAGTGTGCAATAATAAGCCTATGAGAAGTGACTAGCAAAATATTGAAGATTGTTGTCTCACACTAGTAGCATGTACTTGCATAATATGTGTAGATGATAGATAGAAATAGATGAATGATTCAAGAATGATTTTGACAACATAAGGATACTTGAAGAATCAACCCCCCAAATGGCTTGAGAGGGTTGATTTATAGAAAAGGTATGATTTGGATTGATAGTTGAGATTGGATGTCATTAAGATGTCTTAATCAATGGCCAAGATTGAAAGTTGTAGTATGAAATAGGGTTAGGTCAAAATTAGGGAAAATAATAAAGATGAAGGATTGAGATAGAATTATGAGATAATTCAATCAAGGGATAGGATTAAATGAGATGTCAAGAGATAAGATTTGATGTAGAAGATAAGATTGACATAGACAAAGAGGTGATAGGAGAAATTAAATAATAAAAATTATTTAATCTAGGTGGCCAATGAATAATTAAATAATTAAAATAATTATTAAATTATAGAGGAATGTGACAAAGGAAATCATTTTGAATTAAATAATGATTTAATTCAACATTCAAGATAGTGGACCAAATTAAATAAAAAAAATTATTTAATTTATGAGAGAAGAGGCTAATGAATAATTAAATAATTAAAATAATTATTTAATTATAGTGGAAAGTGGGAAAAAATTAAATAAAAAAGAATTTATTTAATTTTAGAAAGAAGAGGACTTAATTAGTGATGTAATTAAATAAAAAAAATTATTTAATTAATCAGGAAGAAATAAATATAGAAATGAATTAATTAAATAATTAAAAAAAATATTTAATTAATAGAAGACATATGACTTTAGAAAATAATTAAATAATTAGAATTATTTAAATATCAAAGATGAAGAATTTAGAAATCGAAAACCTGGGATAATGTTTAGTGTCTACAAGAACAATCTCTGATTTGTCTATCTGTCCACCAACACATCTGATACCACACACAAGTTCATTCACTCTTTGCATAAAAATAGTAATGTTACCATCATCACCCATTCTCAACTTTTCATATTTTCCTTTCAGACTCTACAACTTAGCAATCTTCACATTAGTATCACCTTCACACAAGGTTTCCAACTTTTTCTAGATCTCATAAGCAGTCTTCAAATCCATAACATTTGTCATCTTAGAATTAGTCAAGGCACTCAACAATGCTTCTTTAGCCCTGATATTATAGTAGGACCATTCTGATGAATAACATGACTATTACATGTAATGTTCCAAAAGGGTTCACTAATGCATCTTAAATGACACTCCATTCGAGTCTTCCACATAGAATAATTTGTTCCATCAAATCTCAGACTATCCTTCTTGTAAGTCACCATCCTAGATCACCTCAAGTTGTTAAAATTATTCCAAGGAACCTGATCTAATACCAATTATTGGCAACAAAAGGACAAACAACTAAGAGGGGGGGTGAATCAGTTGTCACAGAATTTAAAACTTATTCAACTTATTAACATTATTCTCTGATCTAATTAATAACCATGAAAGCATAAATCATCAACACATCAGAAACACACATAACACCAAGATTTTTTTTATGTGGAAATCTTGTTAGGGTAAAAACCATGGTGGAGGTCAGTCCATAAGATTATACCCTATTAAAACTATAAGAAGTGAAAATATGGGGAATGCACTTGCATTCAGGCACACTGCTCAATTACAATAGGGCTAACCACCCAAAGGAAGACACACTGTCTTATAGAAAGAATCAAATTACATCCATAGGGATTTGAACTAATAGAATAGCATCTACTAATGCTTGATCATAGTTCTGGTTAAGCGCATGAACACTTCTTTACTCTTCTTCACACTCTGCTCTACCCTTGAATGACTTAGATCAATATTTTCACATATACACACAAAAGCACACTCTGGCATACGCTTGTACACATGAATTTAAATAAACAATCACTCTTATATTTCTGCATCAAGAAATTTCATCCCTTCATGTCGACCTCAACAAAATAATAAAATGAATATAAACTATCATCCCAAAACATTAAAGATTATTAATGTGAATCAACCAAGGTCAACCACAACTTAGTGAAGACCCAAATCAACATCTCCAATGTGAAAACAATTCAATTAATTACTCCTCGAAGATCCACAACACGCTACAAACACCATGTCAGTCAAGAACAAGAAAAACATGAACACGCAAGAGAAAATTGCCAACCACAAGCACAACGATCAATGAAGATGTGCAACAAAGATAGAGCATGATCTAAAAGCATCCAAAAATATCACGAATCACTAGAGAAGCATCGAAAACAACTAAACTAACTGAAATAGCATCATCTTCAATGAGGAACACAAATTGAAGCAACAAAAAAACTGTCAGAATGTAAATCATCATAACTCAATCAATTCTTCACGTGGATCTCTGAAACTTGATGTGGATAAACTAGATAGACTCAGCAACAAACCCTTTAGTCCACAACCTCTGATCATCAATGTACAAAACTTACCAACATACTAAAATTTACTTCACCACTGACAACCTACAACTTATTTTATTACAATTTTCTCAATATCCTCAACATATACAACTTCTAATGAATTAATGCTAATAGTGTTGACATCAATGAAAATCACATATCAACAACACAACCATAATATCCAACACTCTCATGTAATATTCTTCTACTTTAAAGAAATTTCTCATAGTACTTGTGTTCGCAACCACTTTAAAGTGGGGGCATACATCACCACTCACATTTCATTGTGTGATTTTCTTTTTCTTGCAATTTCCTCTCTTGGAAACATAGGTACAATGTTGCCCAGGATGAAACATTGCACTTGTCCTCTCTTGGATATAAGATGAGACATTGCACTTGTCCTCTCTTGGATACAAGATGAGACCATTTGCACTTTTCCTCTCTTGGAAGCATTAGGTACCATGTTCCCTAAGATAAGACCTTGCACAAAGTAAGAAAAATCCCTTTGAACATTCCTTAAACTATTTGCAACAATTTTTATACGACCACCTTGCATAATATAGCTTGCATGCCTATGGTGCCACCTATTTGTCTGGGTGTCAAGAATACAAAGTTTTTCTTACCTCATAGAACTCAAAAATCATTTTCCTTTGTGGCACCTTATTAAAGTTATTAGGAGGTATAACTTTGGTATGGTTGAGCAGGAAGCCCATTCCAAGGCACGACTTTCCCCATAGCCACCTTGTGTTCGTGAGTACATACCAGCTATGAGTGTATGTTTCTCGCCTTTTGGGCTTTCTCACCCAATGGACAACCAAAAGTTCCATCGCCCCATAGTGAGTATACTTGGGCCTTCTCACTTGGTGGACAACCATGAGTTTCCTTGCCCTAGAGTGAGTATGCATTTTCTTTCCAAACAAACAAGCCTAGATCTAATCCACAACGGGCTGGACAAATGATTGAAGCTTGATCCACCTTTTCATTTTTGCTTCCTTCTAGTTCTTGCCATTGCATGATCATGTATCTTTTTTTGTTGCAAATCATTCACCCTGTGTGTGTTCTTTCATGCTTATGACGGTTTGAATTAAGATCTTGGATCCTGGGGGCTTTCTCAACCTCCTTTGATCTTTGTTATCCTAGACCATCCACATTGGTACAATTGGACCCCTCCTGAATGTCTACTTTAGTATGAGTTTGAAGCAAGTTCATTCTCTCACTAAAGTGGGGGCTAACTATGGAGAAAAAAAATACTTATCTCTTTTTGCTTGCTTGATTTGGGAATAATTGATGAAAAATTCAACTTAATGAGGCCTTGATTTGGTGTTGTGAGGTGTTTTTCACATCCACACTATGTCTTGGACCCTTTCAAATGCATTTAATGATGTCTTGTAAAGGTGTTGTAAAGTGTTGTAAAAGACTTTCATGCCTCTCTAGACTTAATGGACGTATCTTTTCCCTAATTCAACATTATAAAATATATTTAATAACATCCTCACATTAATCTAAAAGGCTTGTGAACTAAATTTGACTTTAATCTAGTGTTGTAATGTGTCTTACACATTCACATTAGATGTTGTGCCTTTCTAGACTAAGCAAACCTCATTTTAATGATATAAAGTGTATTTAATCACACTTTCACATTGAATTTTGTGTCTCAAGCCCTGATTGACCTTTATATCATCATTAATAGGCCCCTATGGCTCCATATTGTGTATCCCAAGTCATAATTTGATCAAATACCCGATGAAATCAACATAAGAACTAAAATTCCTCATTCCCCAACATTCCAGATGTCAAAAAGTCCCCTTTGGAACTAATTCACCCATATAGGCAAATGAGTTCCTACTAGGTGGGACTAATTCACCCAGGGTGGTGAATCATTCCCATTTGAGTCATTTTCGAGGTTTAAGCGAGAAAATTTGGATTTTAAGTTTTATTTTCCTCCATGTCGGCATTGGGGATCCAATTAATGGGTAAATTAGGTGGATTTATTATAAATACAAGCCTCTAAACCCTAATTCATAACTAATCTATTCATTCCTCACTCATCATTCATTATTCTTCTCAAGCAAGCTAGGGTTTTATCATTCTAAATCACCAAGATAGCATTTTTTAGACATTCAAAGGCAGAATCTTCATCAATTTCTATAGAAAATAAAGATCAAACATCATGGAAAGTATATAACTCCATTTTTTCATGTTTCATTGCATTATTTTTTCATTTTGGTTTAATTACCTAAAAGGAGTTTGACCAAGGCAAACCCCCATGCCCTAACATCCAACATTTCTTCTTTTTCTGTGTGTCTGTAGATTTCAGTACTTTGAGGGTTTGAAAATAATTGAAGATTAGGTTGAAGACTTCTCCTTGTTGAATAAGTAAAGAATATCCAATAAAAGTCAATTTTAGTGTAGGAAATCAGACTTTCAAAGGTGAACACCTATTAGGAATTGAAGTGTAGACCGAGGGCTTCAGTTTCCACCTTTGGATTTTCAAAAATTCAAAAGTGGATTGATTCACCATTAGTGGTGAATTAGTCCCACTACTAGGTTTGAAAAATGTTTCTTATAGTTTTGGATACCTATTTATCCGAAACTGGCTCTGGAACAGTTTCCCAGATTTGGGACTAATTCACCTAGAATGGCTAATGAGACCTAGTAGGAAATTTTTTCAAGATAAACAACATTTCAGAAGTCATTTGTAGTCTCCAAATCTTTTTTAGGTGCACACATTCAATTTCATTTATTTCTATTATAGTTTACTTTCATTTGTTCGTCTTTTTGCATATCACAATGTGTTTTCAAACAACTTGCATTTCTTTAATTTTCATTTATTAATCAACATACTTCTTCAGTTTTCTACATTTAGATCAGCCTATTTAGACATATTCCACCCACATCACATTAATCTTTGAATGTAACATTGCATTTTTTCCCAATCTTTATCATTTTAGGTGAAAAACCCTAGAAGTACAATAAAGCATTTTGGTGCCAAAATCTTTGTTTACACAAGGGTGTCCAACTTCATAAATTTTCACTTCCATATTTTACTTCATTATATTATTATGTATCTACCATGATTCAACAGAATTTAATTGATCTTCTTAACTTATTCTTATGTTATGAACCAACAAATTTTGTTATTCTATGTACTTCTCTTGCACTCTTAGGGTTTTTCACCTAAAAGGAGAGAGATAGACCCCAAAAAATGTGGTGGTTCACTCAATATAAGGTATGTATGATGTAATTATGACTAAATTCAATGATTTAGATGTAGCTAATTTATAAAAAAATTGATTATGATTGCAAAACTAATGAAATATGCAATGTTTGAAAACAACGTGTGATATGCAGAAATGAACTAGAAACATAAACAAATGCAAACAAAACTGAATGAGACTGAACAAAGTGCACCTATAGATGAAATGTTGATGTTGGAAGATTCTGGAATCTGACATAAATCACTATTGATGACTAGTGGGCCTCATTCGCCATTGATGGCGAATCAATCCTGCTATTGGTAAAATAACCTGAAACTGGCTTCCGGTTGTTGGGAACTGAATTTTGATGAAATCAAATTTTCTATCCTAAATGTGGGACTCATTTTCCATTGATGGAAAATATGTCCTCCTCCAAAATTCTACAAATTCAAGGGTCAATTCTATAGGTCCAGGTTTGCACTTGTCTTCTTGTCGGGTTGCACTTGTCTTGTCGGGTTGACAAAGTCAAATCTGCAGAAAATGGGCTAAATGTTGTCTCCAAGCTTGAATTAGGTTTTAGTTGACTTGAATCAATTTGATGAATTTCTTAACACTTTCCAAAACCTATTTATTTGAAAAATATTCCTACAAGACCTACAAATACACATGCAAAGAGGGAAAAAATGGTTAAGGGTTAGAATATAGGGATTTTACTTGGTCAAATCCTACTTTTGTAATCAAAACCTTGATAAAGAAATGAAATGAAAACAAGAAAGGAATGATGAATAAACAACATACAAGTTTCCTAAACTCACCAAACCCTTGTTGTTGAAGTCTGAAGATATGCCAATGTTTGCTCCAAGATGCTTAATTGCTTGATCAAATGATGCAATGATGCTTTTGAATGCAAGAATGCTAATTGATGGTGAATGAGTGAATGAGATGAATGGGGGTTAAAATGATGGAAACAAACTTATTTATACACACTTGTGCCCTAACAACCCAAGAATACAATCACAGACCAACATAAGGTCTTAATGAATAAAAACCCAAAATAAATTTGAATTTATTTTGAATTTTGTGCCAAGAGGGACTCATTCGCCACCCATGGCGAATGGGTCCCACTCTAGGCTTGCAAGTGGGTGTCAGGAATTAAGTTGTAACATTTAATGTTGGTTGTCAGGTTTGTATCCAAAAATACACTTAAATAAGGCCTATAAGTGTATAAAGAGGCCAAATAAAGCATATGAAAGGTATAATTGGTGATTAAAAGCCTAGAAAAGTGTGAAATCTTGTTACAAGACTTTACAACACTTTGAAATAGGACTTTATAAGGGATAAAAAGGGAATATTTAGATGAATTATGATAAGAAGAGTCTAGAAAAGTGTAGAAATTTGTTACAACACTTCACAACACCTTCACAAGACATCATAATTTGAATATTCAGGACCTAATGTGAATGTATAAGCTACATTGAAACATTAAATCAAATAAAAATAGGTCAAACATCATAGGAAAAAGACCTAAATAACCATGAAAATGTCAAAGATCCATTTTTCTATGGTACATGTTCTTATTGTACAGGAGAACAAGCTTCAAACCCCACTAAAAAGGTGAAAATTATGATTTTATCAAATGGGAATGAAAAAAAAAAGGGGGTTTGATGGACCTATCTTCTACTATTGCATTAGGAAATGTGATCCACACAATGAAAGGACTGCTAACCAAAAGGTGAGTCAAGTCAAGGTGTGAATCTATTGATTTCCTTTTATTGCAAAGATGGGGGGTCCTAATTAAACAACACTTTGGGGAGAAAGATTAAAAATAGAAAAATAACTCCAAAATGTAACCCACAAAGTGCATGTAATAGATTAAGCTCAATTGTGATGGAGCCAAAAACAAATATAGATCTTAGAAAGGGAAGATGATGTGTACAAGTCATCAAAAGTTCTTTTCAAAGCTATCTAAGGACTCATTCACCCTATGGTGAATGGGTCTTGGCTAGGGCTCTACAAAAATGGTTTCTGGGTTCTCTTCTACTATGTCTACACTCCCAAATCCCCAATTTTCACAGTTAGATAGTTGGAAATAGATATCATAGGCAAGTTTCTATGAAATTGCAACAATGATGATAGCAAATGCAACTTTGAAAACTTTGGAATTTTTCTCTTCAATAGATCTTCCACCTAAAACTTACACACATAAATCAAGAGGGAATTTTTTTTTTTTTTTTTTGTGAATGGGGGTTTGCCATGGTCAAGCCCCATTTTGGTAATTTTAAACCTTATAATGAAATAATGAAACATAAAGGAATGATGAATGAACAAGCCTATGCCACAACTCACCAAATCCTTGTTTGAACCTTGGAATGTAGATCTACAACTTGCATGGAATGGCTTCAATGGATGTGGATCTTGATCTTGAGACCTGATTTGAGACAATTCCTTTGAATTCTTGAATGGATCTTGAACACTACATCAACATATTAGATCAAATAACATGCATGATGCAAGAATACATTGACATGATAATGGGATCTTGATTATTTCAATAATTCTTTTATAAATCTACTCTTTAATGCCTTGAAATTCTCTTGATCTCATAAAATTGCTATAGGAATTATCTCAATTTTCTAGGATGAAACATAGTGAAATGACCTCTTATTTATACATATGTAACATTAATTCCTATTATTTAAATAACACAAGCCAACATGTGAATATACATATGAAATCATTGGGATACCATAAAAAAGACAAAAACATAATAAAAATTTAGGTCTTAGGTCTAAGTGAGGACCCATTTTCCCTTGGGCGAATGGTTCCTAGGTCACTTACCTAGGATACACATTCTCCAATGATAAGTGTTATGTTATGGAATTAATGAATGTTGGGTCTTCCTCTTCGGAAATTGTAATTGATTAGGCTTGGACTTAAACTAAAGGGGCCAATTAAGGAAAATTAACCTCAATGAATTAATAAAGCCCTAGATAAGTGAGAAAGTGTAAAGGTACACCTTACAACACCACAAATAAGGAACAATTAAGTCCATTTTATTTAATAGGGCCCTAAACTTAATGTGAATATATAAAATACATATTACAACATTAAATTAAGGAATAATTTAGCTCCTTTTATTTATTATTTATTCCCAAATTAAGTGTGAAAAAGGGATACTTTTTCCTACACTATATATAGCCCCCACTTTAGTGAGAGGATGAGCACAAGCACAAAATCACACTAAAGTAGACATTCAAGACATATCTACATGTATGTAGAAATGAAAAAGATACTCAATCATACAACATCAAATCCTAGAAGAAAGTGAGGCAGATCAAGCTTCGACTATTTGTTCGACATGATGTGGATCAATTCTAGGCTATTCATCCAATATGTTCACAAGCAGAAATTGATTTCCACTATGCAAACAACACATATGCTCACATGGGCTAATGGAACCTCAGGTCATCCACTAGGTGAGCCCCCAACAATTGGAAAATGAGATAATATTATTAGGCACCCATACCATATGAAGGCTACCCTCCTAACAACTTCAATAAGGCACCACAATACAAAACCTCAAGCTTCACATGTCCTAACAAGCTGCATTATGATAAGTACTCATGAACATGGGCGAGGCTCTACTGGAAAGCAAGGTGTGTTATGCTTGGTGGCGTTGAAGGAAGGGGTTTGAGATTCACAAGGTTAACAAGTTGTATTATGCTAAACACTTATGAACATGGTTATGGGTAACGATTTGTTCAAAGGTACTTCACTTAGTTCATGTAAGGTATCTTCTTAGGGATCATCGTGCCTAATGTCTCCTAGAGAGAACAAGTCTAGAATAAGAGAATCACAACTTAGGGAATGCAACACGTAGCATCACCACTAAGAGAAAATTCATACGTTAAGAAATATCACACTCTTGGAGGACATCAAACCCAATGACACCATAAAGAAAAGGATGCATCACAAAAATAAAGAAAATCACATAATGAAACATGAGAGTTGATGTATGCCCCCACATTAAAGAAATTGCTAACACCACTGTTGTGAGCAATAGCTTTAAAGTAGAAAATATTCAATGCTAACCATAAGGAATACATGAGAGCCTATTCAAAAAGCCCTATGCCAAGTCATATGTTCTCAATATAAACTACATCATGAAAGGGGATGAGGTTTCCCCCAAAAACACGTAAGGGATATAGGATTTGGGGTCAGTATATATTTGTTAGAATGTGATTATAGAGCTTGAAAACATCATCATTCCCCAAATACTCACATAATAGGAAGAATGACACATAGAGAAAAAAATAAAGAAAAATATTTCAGGTCAACATGGAAGAGACCTAAATGTTTCGTTGCTTTGTGTCATCCCCAAAAGGTAAACACAAGATAAAAGTAAATATAAATTTTTATAACATATAGAAGAATGTAGGTACATAGAGGAATGCACATGAAGAGAGAGATACATCAAACAAAATAGTATAGGGGATCACAATATACACATGCAATCACAAAAAGAAACATGCAAAAGAAAACAAAGAAAAATACTAGTAAGGCACATGCAAGTTGACCTATAGTAGGTCATTTGCATCCCAATCTTGTTTAGTATATGTAGAAGGTGGACAACTAGCCAAAGGGACAACATCAAGTGCTGAACTAGGACAAGCACAAATTTTAACACTCTTATTAGTAGAATCATCATTTAAGTTCATAGAAGAGGAAAAAATTTGATTTAGCTCATTATGCAATTCCTTATCAATATTATCAATTTCAGAGTCATCATCTAGATTAATCACAACAAGAGGTCTTATGTTAATATCCATAGAAGTTTCTTCATGTTTATGTTGTGGTGAGGGTGGAGAGGCATGATGCCTTGTTGGAGACAAATTTGGATTTTGATTTTCTATGTTACTGTTTTCTTCTTTTGTTTGTAAAAAACAAGAAATAGCACAACATCTATCCCTATGCTCTCTAGCATTTCAATTTCTTTTCATTCTATTTTCAAGTTGTGTTTCTAGAGGAGAAGGTTTATCAGTTCCATAGGTTTCTTTTCTTCCCTTAAGGGAGGAACAAGAGGAACCATAGGAGGTTGTTCAATCAATTTCTCTTTAGCTTTGTAAACTTGTTTGACTTTAAGAGGTACAACAAGAATTTTTTAGTTGTCTCATGGTCTCTTATATATAATGGGTGAAGGATTCCTCACAGGTTGATCTTGGATATTTGGAAGGGATTTTGGTTCAATCATGATTTCGTTAAGGATAGGTGTCTCAATCATGGGTTGAGGCATATTGGTAAGGGATAATTCTATTATGTGTTTTTCCTTAAAATTTTGATAGGATTTGAAAAATTAGTCTTCACAGGTTTTAAAAGGTTCAATAGGCTTAGGCCAAAATAAATTCAATGAAAATTTCCCACTGGAAGACATAGGATTAAATCCAATATGATGCATGGTAAAAATTTCATTGTGAAATGAAAACTTTAAGCATTTATGTAGAACTGACGAGGAAAAATTCATGGAGAGAAGCCATGGATAGCCTAACTTCACATGAAATTGGTCTTATTACAAGATGATGGTGAATGAGACTTTTAATTCTTTCATTCCAACCTTTAGAGGGAGATTTATTGAGCCAATCTAGGGCAAGCAAAACCATTATGCATTTTGATCCACACTCAGTTTTTCATATGTATCTTGATAGCGTTCATGCACAAATAGGAATTCTTCAGTGATAATGTTCTCTACACAGACATGATCAATTAATATCCCATTAGTAGGATTGTCATTGATTCTTCTAGCTATGTAAAGAGGACCATCAAGTGCATGTCTAAGTATGTCTTGTGAGAAAGCAATATCAAGGAACATCTTAGTTAGGCCCTTACAAGGTTTAACATCAATAAATGCAATCACACTATCTCTAAGGTGGGTATTCATGTTTTCATTAGCCATGTCAACATTCATCACATTATTATTTGTTTCAATAGCTTTGACAAAGGAGATATTATGATTAAGCATAAGATTGGTAAAGATTTTCAAAATTTTATTAGGAGCCACAAACTTATTAAAATTGATTATTAACACCTCCAATTAGGATATGATTAGAATCAATGAGGTTATGCACAAGATGTTTAAGATGCTTACAATGTTTCATATCATGTCCATTTTTTCGATGGGAATGGAAATAGGAATTTGGTTATTAGTTGGGAGGTAAAGGCTTAGTAGGATCAGGATCTCTAACTGGAGGCAAGGAAATCAAATTCTTTTCTAAGAGCTGTAACATTGTATTATGAAGGCTATTGAGTAGAGGTGTGAACTATCTATTTCTCTCTACAAAGTCATATGGTTTTGTTGTCTTTATAGTATCCACTTGGGTGTTCATATTTGATTGGTTTGAGGGGGATTATGCTGGAGGATACCCTTATTTTGTTTCTTGAAAGGTTGGTAATTGGTTTGAGGTGTAGATTCAAACTTTTTCAAGATGGCTAGAAGTAGTTTTCACTTCATGAATACTAATTGAATTTTGGTAATCATGAATGGTTGTGCACAACTGTGTGAAGGAAGGAAATCTCATCTCAAGCTTTGTTTGGTGTTTGTCTTGAAAATTGGAAATAAATATTCTTTGGAGGTCAACATTAGGAATCTTAATGTTTATTTATGAATAAAGAATTTGATATTGCGTTATTAAATCAGTGACCTTTTCATAATCTTTTTGTTTACATGTCATTAAATCAACTAAATTCATCTTGGGAAACATGTGAATTTTGAAGTGGTTGTAAAAGGAATCAATAAGTTAATTGAATGAACCAATTGAATTATTCAGTAAGGAGCAAAACCACTCTAAAGAAGCATCTTTCAAGGATCTAGGAAATAGCTTAGCCAAGAGTTTATCTTCAAAAATGAAGTCATTACATAGGGCGGTGTAAGCAGAAACATGGCTAACAGGATCTCCTTTCCCACCATATTTCTCAAACCTAGGAACCTCTATACCTTGTGGAATTTGTGTTCTCAATATATCCAAGGATAAGGGATTTATTTTGATGTATTGTGAGGGTTTACCGTGTAAGGAAGCTAAGGTAGTGGAGCAACTTCCTACACTAATCTTGAGAGGAGAATAATGCAAAAAATTTACAAATCTTTAACAATCACATAAACTTAAATAGAAATAAACATAAATATCATACATACCACAACATAATGATTTATGTGGGGAAAACCCTTTCAGGAGAAAAACCCCACACTCCAAAAGTCACCCAATATATTATTCAACAATCACAAATATTATAATATGCTTGCAGAACAAGATTCTCACAAGAGTATCACCACTCAAAGACCTAGAGACAACATGACCACTATCAGACTCTCAAAATGCATCACAATACACAACTATAATACAACGCCCTCATAAAATAGGGTTTCCTTCTAGGGAAAGTCAAGCTAATAAAATATCGATCTTTAGATCTATGACATAATGATGAATAGTCCAAATTTACAATAATAAAAAATAATAAAATTTAGGTTGAGACAAATTTTCTCAACAGGACATAGTTTTTTTGATTGAAGGTGGTGATTTTTTGTTGAAGGGATGACATGTTTTGCAAAAGTGTGTTAAGGATTGGATCATTGTTGGTATTGTGAGATGGAGACGAATAAGGTGGAGTGGTGTATGTTTGTAGAGGGAAAGTGAATTGTATATTTGTGTATACATTTAATCAAGGGATAGTTGCTAAACTTCATTAATAATTATATTTCTTTCTTGACAAAAATACCACATATAACTTGATGCATTTTGGATCAACTTTGTGTAGCACACAATTCCTTTAAACAAAGTATATTAAAAACTTGGTTTCCCTATTTTATTCTTCTCCTTAGGTACAATAGGTAAGAATATACTAGACTTGCATAATGTCATTCCTAACCTGCCACCTTCTAATCCAAATAGTTCCCCTCAATGGATGATTCAAAATATTTCTTAATGTAGTATAGGAAAATTTATCCCTTTACATTTTCACACTTTTTTGGGCCCTCACTACTAAAATTGAACTTCTTTATGCCTTATTTGGTCCTATTTTGCATCCACAAGACTTATTTAATGCATTTCTGTAAGGATAATCACAAATTTTATTAAATGACCAATCATAATTAATGTTTTTAGGTTGTGTGTTCCAGATCTAGTGATTAGACTCATATGCCACCTTGGGTGTATGGATCCCACCTAGATTTCAGGGCCTGATCATGAATATTGCATCAAACTTAACATTTCTTGAAGTTTATGTCCCAAGTTTAAGCTATTGGGACTCATATGCCCCAACTGGCATAAGAGTCCCACTTTATCTTGGACCTATTTTGAATTCAATTCTTGGTGGGATTTTATTCTCCTAGATCTGATGTTGGCTTGTAGTGTTGCAATTTCAATAAATTTGGCATAAACAAGTACAAATACAAGGTTATTTCACATAATTTCTCCTAACAAGATCTAAGGAATTCAAGTATTCAAGCATTATAGTAAATTTATTATCAAGAGTGATTACAAGAGAATTCAATAGAAAATAATGAAGCATTTGGAGCAACATTCAAGATTCAAGTATCGTGTCAAAGTCATCATGCATCATGTGTGTTTGTGAGCTAACATTTATGATGTATGTTTTTATGATTCAAGAAAGCATTCAAAGACATTATCTCACATCAAGATCAAATATCAGGATCCACATCTATTGGAGCCATTTCACACAAGATTACAACCTTTATTTAAAGGGTTTGGTGAGTTTCAACATTGTATTTGTTCATTCATCATTCCTTCATGCTTTTCTATTTCATTTCAAGGTTTAATTACCATAATGAGGTTTGACCAAGGAAAACCCCTATCCACTAACAAATAAACACTTTTATCTCTTGGTGTGTGATTGTAGATCTAGGTGTTTTAGAGCTTGAAGATTCTTTGAAGAAAAAGTTACAAGATTGAAGAAATTTGTCAAAGTTGTTAAGAAGTTGTCATCTTTATGGAAACTCACCTACAGATTGGAATTCAGACTTTTTGGACCTAAAGATTTTGGAAAATATGAAAGCTACAAAAGATCACCTGAGGTTATAGAAGTTTTAGTTAAACCCTTTTACTAGGACTAAATCGCCCCTCTGGCTATATGAGTCCCAGTATACCTCTTTTCAATAATTTTTTGTAGATCTTGGTTTGTCAGTAGAAGATTCCATAATCTTCCTAGATTCTAGTAATATAACTAAATCAGCCAATCTGGCATATGATTCCCAGTACACATCAAAAACAACAAGTTTTAGGGTTTTCATATCTTAGTCATTTTTGATCCTCCAAGTACTTTTTTGTATCTTTCTATTTAGTGATCCGATTTCATATTTCGAGTTTCTAGGGTTTAGTGTATTCATGTTTACATTTCTCCTTAGAAGCTTCATTTAATGGTGAACCCCTCTATTTAATAACACCTAAGCAAACCTCCCTAGTTCTCCTTCCCTCACTTGAGTCACTTGGTTGAGGGATCTTGGTTTCCTAATGAAGTGAAGTGTGAAATAGGTCTCCTAAGTGTTCCATCTCCTAAAAGGCAGAATATCCTATTTCCCATCATTTCATTTTGGTGAACCTGGAGTTTGGACCCTTTATTTCTGATTTGGATCAGTCCTAGATCTCACTTACATTAACTTTGCATTAGATCTTTCATTAGTTAATTTTCATTTAGGGCTTCTAAACATTACATTAGTGAAAAGTGGATACAGGTTACATTTTTGCATCTCAAATCATTTAATTTCACTGAAATAATGTAATTGAAAATAGTCAAGTCAACATACAAGTTAGAAATATTAGAATCAACTTAGAATTTTTTGAATTTGGTGTAAAAACCTTAATTCGGGACTCATTCACCCACTTGGGCAATTTAGTCCCTATACAGATGGTTTTTCTAGATTTTTGGGAATTTCATGTTTTTTTTTAGTATTTGAATCCACCAAAAACCCTAACTGGGACTCATTCACCCATCTGGGTGATTTAGTCCCATATTGGACCTAAATCTACATTTTACAACATTAAAAACTTCATTTCTATGTTTTTGTTTGCTGTTGTCAGATCTTTGTTCTAGTTTGTTGAGTTTCTATTTCATTCATTTCATTAGATCTAGCTTAATATGTTTAATTTTGTGCATTTCTTAATTTCAAAATTGCATTTACAACATTTAATTTTTTAGATTTTTGCATAGTGTAATCAACAAATTACCTTGTTTAGAATATGAGAATTGTATTTACACATTTCATTCTAGTTTATTGCATTGCAGTTTACTCTCTTTCCATTTTGGGTTTGCACACTATTGATGATGATGTTAGTCACACACCAATAGGGTAGATAAATCCTCAAAGACACACTGTGGGAACCTATCTTTCTTGAAAGATTGCATTGGGACAACCTAAATCTTAGGCTAACTTAGCTTAATCCTAAGGCTCATTTATGTCATGTCTTGATTGTGTTAGGTTCGTATCAGGGTTCATTGCGATAATGCTATTAATCAAGAGGGGTAAATGGTTTATTCTAGTCCTTAAAGGCATCATAAAGATATGAAATAATCTTGGTTTAGTCTTTCAACAACTTCATGAAATCGACAAATTTGCAATAACATTTCATGAACTTCAAACAACTTGCATTTATCCAAGTAGATTTAGCCTTAAGCATTCAATAATATCATGGAATAAAAATATTTGCAATAGAACTCCATGCATTCATCTCTTTTTTTGGAACATTTTCTAGAATTTAAACATCTATTCTAAAATAAAACATAAAAAATTACTAAAAAGAAAAATTTCACCCAGGTATTATCCATGCATGCCTCAAGAAATAACCAAACTAAAGCAAACCATTCCATATGTCACCAGATTGCTTCATAGGAAGGCATAGAATGATGTGATATTTTAAAGAAAAGAGGGATCATTTTCCACCAGATAGTGTTAGTATGCACCCTTAAATAACAAAACACAATCTTTTCTGATAGGAACAAACAATCATCTACATAAGATTTCATATTAGGAAATAGCTTTCAAATTGGCTATGATATTGATTAAATTCTAATGAAACATACAAGTTTTTAATTTGGAATGGAACAAAAAATGAAAAAGTTTTGGTTCTTCAACATCCACAAATTCTAAACTTAACTTAAAATGAAAGATCTCTCAATCTTTTATAAAAACAAGATGCCCAGGAAATTCAACCAATGCATGAGAGGGAATTCAAAGGAAAAATCACAACAAGGCACATGGAATATGCAACTAGCAGGAGAATTGTTGAATAAGTCAATGAATGTCAACCTTCTTCAGCACTTTAAAATCTTTCAGGATCTCCATCTTTAATATAATCAAGATTTCAACTTGGAGCCAACTAGTTTTTTCAAACAACATATAGTCCAACTTCCTGTATATTCAAAATGATAAGGATGAACCTTGTTCCTACACTTAGGTTCTTCCTCAGGCTTAAAAATCCTATAAGTAAATTACACTGGAGCTTGGCACACTCTTTTGTTGCATTTGTAATACTATGATTCCTGATATTACGACATCACAATCTCCTCCACATGAATTCTTAGAGTGTACCACCTAACTTGGCTATGACACTACTTGCAATCCAAATTTTCTTGACCGTCCATACCCTAATACTACATCGTAATATGTTCTTGCACATAAATTTTTTTCATATCAATCTCTTTTTAAAACATTCATAAAGTTGTCATATAAAATTGAAACCATTATTAATAAATCATCATTTTTAAAAAAATCATAAATAACACACTTCTAATACATTCTTGTGTAATTAGATCCTTTTATGTAGGTTATCGAACATTTCAAACTCTTGGGTAAACTTATACAATTAACCTTTTAACATCATGCATTGTTACCTGATACCCGGTACTCGATAACTTCAACTTTTTACCAGAACAAAAATTTCCCAGATCCCGGTCATTACCAGAACCTTCACATTTCCTGTACTGATTTTCAAACCACAACACTTACCAAACCTTACATTGACATTTCAACCACTCTAGCCTTTTGATACCCAGTACCCGATATATTTGAATAATGAAAGACTTCCTTTTAGCATTAACCTTTGGTGATCCTTTTTGCTAACCAATACCTACCATTTAAGTGTTAATTTTTTTCACTTGGGTACCCAAGCTTTACAATCTTGGGGAGTGTTGTGAGACCACACAATAGCTTTTAACCAACAAAATATTTAAAAAAAAAACCCGAATCATATCACCCACTATAAATTATAAATTATGAATATTTTCTAGAAATAACTCTTTACCTTTACTTGAATTCTGGCATAAAAATTACAAAATTTCTCTAGAAAGTATTAGCGTGTGCTTTGATTAATTCCAATCTCTAGAACTTAGTGAAAAAACTAGTTCATTGACATTGAACTACATAATTTAGTAATCGTCCAAAGCCAGCCTTGGATAGAGCCTTGCTGCTAGTCAAGTGTCCATAGCCCCAACAAGGTTATCTCTATAATTCCCTAAAACATAGCTCTACTACTAGCCATGCATCTATAGCCCCAGTAGAGATATTTGGATAGCCTGAAGAGTTTAATTTTCTCTTTTGATATTTATTTGATATTTATTTTTCTTTTTTTCATTTGATATTTCTTTGTAAACTCATTTACTTCAATTTGTAGGTAATGAACCTCGCTATTAGGTTGGGAATTACAGTGGTAGTGAAGGTTACCTTTTGATTTTTCATTCAATGCAAACCCCTTTATCATTTCACCAATTCCCAAAAACTCAATTAATTATTCCATCTAGGTGCAACTTTCCAGCTAAATTTTACCACCCTTATGCCAAATTCCAGCCAACTATGGTTTGCTATCTATCAAAAAAAATATTTATAAGTTAAAATTTAGCAACAAGTTATCAAATCACCAAATTAATTCTAAATTTAGAAATACCAGTTAATACCCTTCCATTTTAATTCTATGGAAACCACTAAAAAAAAATTTGCTAGCACTTCCAATTTCACAGTGCTGCACTAACATTAATGTATCAGAGTTGTCATGATTACACTTAAGTCAGACCATCATACTCTAAATTTAGTTCGCATGCCTTAGCATGCACATATTAATTCCTTCAATTTTTCCACATGTCGACATGTGCCACCTCATCATCTTAATTTTCCTTTATGCAATGCACACATGGGCATCTTCATGATTAATATGGATCAATAAAATAAGCTTAAATGACCACCATTAAATTTTGAAATCTTCAATTTTCTCGATTCATGATCTTCGTACTAGAAAAATTTGAAGTAATGGTCACCAACTTTGTGAGAATTTATTTGATTTAACCTTTAATTCTAGAGAAATGTGTCCTGTTGCCACCTCAACTTGTATTTTCCAAGATTTTCTATCTAGGCAACTATGTACCGTAGATTTCTCATGGCTTTCTATAAATTCCACACTTCTCCTTTGAATTCTTCACTTCTTCCTTCCTTTAATTTTATTTATTTTTTCTTTCTTCTTGTGCTTTGTTGCTTCTAGGCTTATGGATACTCCCATCTACCTGACTTGCATTTTCTGCTAGAATGTATGCCTTAGTTGAATCACGACTCAAAGTCTCATAAAGGTTTTCTTTCTTAGGACTATAGCCACCAAATCAAACTTGTACTTACTCCTCAGGGAAGCTTATGTGAGTTCTAGAGCATACTGTAGGCTGAATTCAGGCTTGGCTTTGAGGTTCATAGCCTCATTACTGGATCTTGACCTTTATGTTGTTGAAGTTCATGAAGTTGTAGACATGATAGTGCAACCTGACTTTCTAGAGAATTTGGACTATGTCCTCTCTAGCACTCACCTAACCATTGGGAATTCCCTCCACTAATGATATTTTGCTATTTCTAGAGAAAGGGGAATTAGTTCCCATTCATCCATTCCTAACTGATTTGCACACCCCGACCTTGATACTCATAGGGACAACACTTGTACTTGGGGTATACCTCCCTCATGGATGAAGCATCTCAAATTTATTAACCAGCCAACCACTGTTATTCTTAGCTCAGGGTAAAAACACAAAACTATGTCACATTTTTGGTCAAAAGAATAATTTCGAGCGACTTACTTTCGGGTGATCAGTTTTCAGTCGAGAAAGTTTCAGACGAAGCCATGGGGAAATGACATGGCGCCTATGTGTCAGTATCTTTTTGGTCGAGTGACTTTCCACCGAAAGCCACTTGACCAAAAATGTACCGACCAAAAAGGTCAAAATAAAATTAAAAAAAAATACAGCCTGAGCTTTTTGCATGCTTGGGAAAAAGTGTTTAGGGTGAGAGGACTAACAACACCCATATATACCAGGTTCTGTCTCTTCTCATTTCAATAATTGATTGAGTTCATTTCTATTCGATGCATTACATTTGATATTTTTTTGGGATGTATTTCATTTGGTTTTGTTGAATTGTTGAAAGAAATTCAAATGTGTATTTTCGGTTAAGGTTGAATGATTTTTTGAAGGAACTTCACTCGAATTACATTATATTAGCTCAATGTTATGAGAATTCTTGTTGTATGTGATTTTAATGAAGGAAATACGTAGATTTTGTTGTTTAAAATTTTGGGGTTTTGTAATACTCCAACAAAGGCTGAATTTTGTTTAGAGTTATTATTGAGTTATAGATATTATAAAACTGAGGTCAAAACCATACTTTACAAAGCCCCAAACTTGCACCATAGACCAAGCATGCATCCTGTTGGTACAATGAAAAAAATTAAAGAAATGCTTTTCTTGCTGAGAATTTTGAAAGTGAGGTCCAAAAATGGCATTATGAAAGATTTTGTTAATCTTCCTTGACAACTATACTGTATGTGTTCGAATCCACCTCTATGCCTACTTTTCAACTCTAAATCTCACAAAATTCAAAGCATTTAATTTGTCCCTTCCTTTCAACCTACAACAAGGATGTGACAATTACCTCTACAGATTGTTAAAAATCTCTCAAATCGCAATTTAGGTGTTAGATTACAATATTAGTGGCATCATATAGCCTACAATACGAAGGGTATGTTGATGCCAAATCATCTTAAGTAGTGGTCATTTACTTGTTAGATGCATAATCTTCCTAGTTGTTGCTGAAGAGCTATCAAGCATTGCAATAATGACAAACATTTAGATATCATTGCAATAATTTAGGGATGTCCCTCCAAATTTACATAGCAAACTTAAGAGGATGTTAGTATATCCTTCATCATCTTTTAATACAATTATTTTAAAATTTTCAAGAAAATGTATAGCTAGCTAAGTAAAGAGGATGCAATCTGGAATTTTAAATGGTGTTACTTTTTAGCATCGACAGAATGATTCTATTTTAGCATCATCTTCATTTGTGTCCTTTTTTTCAATCCAAAATGCTTTTGAATCATTATATTATAATTTCTTAATCTCTAATCATTAAACTATTATATTCTTTCATTATTTGCATCCATGGAGACCTACCACTCTGCTAAGGTTTGTTGCCTATTATTTGTGATGTGCATGCTAGGGTATATCAAAATACTTTACCAAACATAAAAAAATTGTTTATTCTCTGAATTCATAATAGATAACTAAAAATCATCACAATACAAAGTTTTTTAAGTATTCCCCCTCTACAATGCTTCACCATGGGCTTTGTGGTGAAGATCAAAGAAAATATTTTACAGTTAAGACCAAACTAAAACTAAAACTAAACCTAGAATGGTAGCAAGGAGAAATTTAGCGATTTGGTTTTGGTATAATGATTGGGGTACAAGGCTCAATTCCTTGCTTGGATTAGAAAAAAATTCCAAGGTGTTGGGATAAGTATGACATTGGTAGCCATAGGGAAAGCAGTGGTTGAAAGAATGAATGCTATTAGAAGCCACCTTCGTGCATTAAAGAAAAAAATAATATACAAAAATCTGAAGGTAGATGCAAATGAATTAGGCTTCCAGATCTATTCAATTTAATTAAGAGCCCAGGATAATCACACTCTATTCAATTCTTGCTAAACCTAGGTAGATCGATTGAACTCCTTCACGTTAAAGATAAATAGGGAGTTGTGATAAAATCTGAAGTAAAATGGAAAAATTGAAATGTAATAATGGTGATGTATTCGCTGCTCCATCGATGACGTTATGTTCCTATACCTGCAGACAGTCCAATGCATAATAAATAAGTATAAACTACTCAGCATAGTGATGGCCTAGTCATTGTTAGGACAAAGTATTTAATTTGTTGCAAGCATCATAGTAGGGATGGTCATCCATCCCATGCTTTAAACACCTTCCCTGAAGATCAACAACTTGTTGTAGAAGTTTTTGAGCTATCTTCAATGGAGGTAAAAATAACTCACATCGCCTTAATATGGTGGTAGTTGAATTATGTCATATGAAGTAAATGCAACCATCGCTTGCTCTATTAGACCCTCCTTGCGATACTATCCCCCTCATATCACACCATCAAAGTCCTCAAAATGTGAACTACAATGAGGATGAGCGTAAGGAAAGCTATCAACCAATTCTCTACAAATTTATGATAATCACCTTGCCACCTATTGCATATTGTACAACCATTGCATCATTGGGAATAGGAGTAACAATTTCCTTATGTTACCATATGTATCAAAGTAACTAATAGCATGGCTCAATTCAGTTTTCAACATTGTATACTCAAATAAGCTAGCTTTATTTACATCGAGCATGATATTTCTAGAGAAAATAAAACAGTCAGTCAAAATGCTTCCATGAGAGATGTGAAAGGGAAGCTTGAGAAGACAGTAGGCCCCACAAGACTCGCCACTTCAATTTCATGTGAAAATATCCTCAACTACAGGTTTCAAGTGTGACTCAATGTAGGTCATCAATTTCTCTGTTCAGCTCACAGAGGGGTCTAATTTGCATAGATGTTGATCTAGATTTAGTTTTACATATATTTTGAAGGATACTTTTGTAGCTATAAAGTTTTGCATAAATGAAAAACATAATATGTATCTACAAGTTAGTTATTATTAGTTACATGATAAATGTATTAATCTGATAACCATTAATTATAATACTAGTGATGGGATAGTGGTTGCCAATATCTTTCCAATTCATTATTATACATAGTGATGCATTAGGAAATGATATTATTAATATGCTTAATCACTTCTAGTATGGGCATTGTCCTACCTGGATGTTAGGTATCTTATTTGCATTTATCCTTGTTGCCTACGTATGGTAGCCAATTTGCGAGAGAACAATATTTTGAACACCATAAAACTCAATGGTATTAAAATCCCAGCTTTTGTAAAGATTTATTTTAACACATATGACAATATTTATATGGCAGTATGATCACTAAGTAGTTATTGGAAAGAAATAAATAAAATAAATACAATGTAAAAAATTTCCTGTGACGATCTTACCACAACGTAGAATAATTAGCACTTTAATATTCTCATTTAATTTGATCACAAATTATAGATATGATGCTTGTTGTGATTCATTTCTCTTGCTACAGTAAGTTGGGCATTAAAAAATTCCAAATGCCTTATGCCCTTTTGCTTTTTATGTTTAAAAATCTAAAGGAGGTCTCGTATAAATTAAAATCCTAAAATATGGTTAATAAAAATTAGAATAAGTTCTCATCAATCTGTTTGCAATTTCACTTAAAATGCAATTCCCATAATCAAGAAAAATCACATGACAAAAGATTCTTAATGATCCATAGACAACCAAACAATTTCATATGCTATAAATGAAAAGCTTTTACATCTTTTGCAACAAAAAACTAATCAAAAATAATGTCAAAACAACAAATATGATCCCAAAGATAAATCTCTCATCCCCTGAAATTGCACCATGGAGAGGATAACCACTTGCAAACACCTTCTACATATTTGCAAACATTGAATTGCATTATACCTTATATTTGAGCAAAAAAGTTTGGTACGAGAGAAGATTCAGATCAAAGGACATAATATACAAATTAAGATGCCTTCTCCACAGAGAAAAAATGCATTTATATGGATACCAAATAATTCTACCCAAATTGGCCACACAGATGACCCAAGTTCATGTCTCTACCATTGCATATATTCCATACCAAGAAGAATAGAATCTGTTACTCATAGGCATACTACACATCTCAGAATAACATAAATATTGTTTGCATTTGGGCTCCAAAAGAAGATACAAATTTTTATATTCCTGCACAAACATACCCATAATACACCACCAAATTCACATTCAAGTAAAAGATAGGCTTGTGAAAGTCCCAGTCAACTTTGGCAAGTTACATACTCCTTAGCCCTGAATGCAAGTATGTAAATAATGTATATATAAGCTTTTCTTCTAATCCTATTGCCTGGTATGTTTCTAATATATGTGTGCTTTAACCCAATTTTTAGAGATATTTATAGTTATCTATATGATAAAATCTCCAAAAAGAATAATGTTAGTTGAATGTTATCTTGCCTGCTTCCCCATTTTTAAACTGTTTATCTTTAAAGTTTAAAACATTTCAAAAAGATGGACATAAAGCATTACCAACATAGTTTTGTGAGCTCTTATCTTGGAACCATCTTTAACTTGAAGAGTGATGTCAGTACGTTCATCAAGCATGGTTTCAGGTGACCACATTTTCAGAAAAGAAATCTTTGCTCTCAATTCTTCAATCTCTTTCTTGAGCTCTTCCTCCATTTCACTTGCCTCTTCATAGCATTCTCTACAGGTTCCAACATCAGATGTTTTATATTGGTCTTTATAGGAATCACAAGTCATAATTACCGATTCCTCATTATAACCCCTCACCATTGTAACCAAACAAGTAGAAGCAACAATGGCAAAATTATCAAAGACCTAAAAACAAATACACCTAAAACAAACTGTTACCAACTTTGCTCAAATGACCTCAAGCTAGTGATCCCACATCTAGATAAGACATTCACAAGTACATAGTTCGATGGAGACAACTAGCTTTGATCTTTCTAGGTTGGGTGGTCCAATGAGACATTCAAAACCACAAAAAGGGAAGTTTTAGATTTTTTTCCTAAAAATATTAAATAAAGATTAGAAACACTATTCAGTTTGAAACTTTTGAGCAGAAGTTGGAAATAGGTGTGCTGACAACTCCAAAATTGAATAAGCAAAACTATAATTTGCATGGGAAAATATTAGGCAAAATGTTTACTTTGACATTTACAACACATGTTTTATTTGGGGCAAACAAAATATTCAATTTAGTCCTCTTAGTCTAGAAACCACATGATCTCTTCAAGCAAACAAATGCCTTTGGAGCTACCACATAGTCTTATGTTCCCTAAATAATTTTAAATGGTTGTTTGACAAAACATTACTCCTTATATTTATGTGAGCTCTTCTTAATTTAAAATTAAATTCCCACATGAACTCATCACTCTTCCAACTTTATACCATGTAGCACTTGAAACAAATCACTGGCTCAGAATAACTTAGGAAGATCTGAAGATTAAGGAAATATTAACCTTTTTATTTAGTGTTTGATTAAAATAATCAATTGATTACAAAGAAAGGCTATATATATGTGACTAATTGTAATGAAGAGTATTTTTTTATTCTGATAGATCTAATTTTAGTATAGAGTGGTTGAAAGGATAAATATATTTTTTCCATATTTATTCTGATCTATGATTTTATAGGTTCACATAGAGATAGATATAAAGTTTGAATTAGATCTCATTAGATACATTTCAATTTAAATTTGTTTAGTTCTTCATGTAACTATGTTTTAATGATATTCAGATCTCTATCTATTTATATATATCATGGACAATGAGGGATCTCATCATTCCCCTTGTTCTGAGTGAGAAGCTCAAACTAGATCAAATATGTTTTAGGGTGGTATTGCTAGATTAGACAATGCTATAAATTTTTTAGAGCAAACAACTCACAACTCCCCCAATTTGGCTAATCAAGATAGATTAGTCACTATTAGACAAGAGATTATTAAAATGGTCGAGAAAATTCGATCATACAATCCTTATGATGAAATCAACATTAAGTACTTTTATTTTTCTCTTGCTAGGAGTGTTACTGGCACAGTGAAACATAGAGAAGTTTCCAAATTACCTTTAGGTGAAAATGTGTTATCCATTTTCCCATTTTATAGAGGAAAAAATAAAATTAGAGGATATGTGGTTATGAGGTGTGAAGATCCTCTTGTTGCACCATTCATATACCCTAGATGGTTGCAAGCGCATCATAGGTGGCCTCACAATGATGAGCTGCCACTGTATTTTGTTAAACAATTATATGCAAAATTTTATTTACATATAGAGGTGGACTACATATCTTATCCTGAGCATGCTGGCTAGGGTAAAGGCCATTTTTCTGACAAACCACAGTTTAGACCTTCAAATTTGCCACCGCCTGTGGACAAGAGGGCATTAGCTGGCCCAAATCTTTTGGTTTTACCTAAATGTTTGGAATTGGTAGCAGCAGGGGAGGCATCAATAGGCTCTACTCAGAGTCAGAACACATTTAAATTTAATAAAAAAATTAATTACTTGATGTTTAAGTTTGAACACATTGAACTCAAGTACATTGTAATTTTAGATAATTTTACATATATGTACTTGAATACATGCAAGGGTTGGGACAAGGCTCAGGAAACAGATTGGGAGATCTTGGATTGGGACATGGATCCACACATCTTGGACTAGCAGAGCGATCGGTCGATGGATTGAGGGAGATATCAAGCTATGGATTGAGGGAGAGATTGAGCCATGGATCAAGGGAGACGTCGAGGGAGAGATAGAGGGATAGATCAGGCCAGAGTGTGAGGACCACCCCTATGCCACATCTAGAACTTGGAGTATTTTGAGTTTGGTTATTATCTATGCCTATTGATAAGATTGATGACGAGATATTTAAATTTTTAAGTTCATATGATGATTGATCAAATTTTATGCTAGTAATTGAGTTTGTTTATTTTGAATCTAGAAACTTAATGATGAATGAATGAAATTGATGGTGGGAACCAATCGTGTTCCAATTGGATGAGTATGAAAGTTATGGTTAATGAAAAGGGGATAAGATAGGTGGCTAATGATTTTTCAATTATGTTATTGGATATTTATGCTATGTGAATTATGAATCTTGTGTAAATGCAATGGTTTTATTTTTATATGAATATGATTTACTTGGATGTATTAATGTGTGCATTGAGTGTGCAGGTACACTTTCCATGGCCAATGGAAATTGGAGGTGACTCTTGGGAACCCTAAGTAAATTAACCAGTGAAACCGAGCTAAAGTCCATATGAAGGGACTATAGTTCCATCATGTAATTATTTATGTTATTTGTGAATGTTTTTAATTTAGTTTTTATTGCCACATCAGTCCATCAAGGAGGTGAGTTGTCTATCCAAGTGGAAAAACTCGGATTTTAACTTTTAGGCACCTTTTGGGGATTGAAAAGTGATATTTTTTAAAGTGTTTTAATGGGTTTAAGGTCCCTAGGGTAGGTACCTATGGGTTAGGTACCTTTTTAGCTCAAAATCATGGGTCAGTCTCAAGATAGGGCACTCTTTTTGAGGCCTTAAGGAGGTTTGACGAAAATAAGGTTTGGGAAGTGGGATGGGGACTAGTCCTTTTCCAATCCCACTTCTCCATGTTGTCTTGGAAGTCTCCCAAGTCCTCACACATGTGTGAGAACACATGGGTGAGTGTGCCTGGGAGAGTGAATGGGAGGTTGACAAATGTCAACTCCCTATTCAAAGGAGTTCATACTGGAGTTCCTATAAAACAAACTCAAAACAAGGGTTAGGGGATTCTTTTGCATTCTGAATTTTGGTTGAATTTTGGGGGAGTGAGGAGTTTGAAGAAAAAGCTTGGAAGAAGAGGAGTTGTTTGGATCCTCAAACCATCTTTCCTTGAGCTTGGTTTTAAGGTAGATTCACCAATTTTGTTTTCTACTTCTTCATGTTTGTATCTAAAAGATTATATGTGTAGGTGAAAAGATGTGCTTGAAGTTTTATCTATTGTGTTTGATTTGTATGTTTATTTCAAATTGCTCTTGGAGAATATCTACTTGTTTTTTTTTTATGTATTATGTGTTATGGGAAAAAGGGTTGTGTAGGGATAGGCTCACCCAAGTTGGGAAGAGCATCCCTTGTTGGGGATGGTATGGAGTAGGAACCTCCATGGGGAAGTTTAATTCCTCCTTAAGAGGAGAGGCTCAAAAAGGGTATGAGTACCCATATGTAATTGTGAAATGGTAGAAATGGTTTTGGTGGTATGGGTTTTTGAGAAAGAGAAGATATTTAAGAAGGGTTGCATGTGAAATGATGGGAGTATGATATTGACTCATTCGTTTTGCTATTATTATAAATCCCCATATGGAGTGCATAGTCCACCCCCATCCCCCACTTTGGATTCTTGATGGAATCCTAAAGTTATGTGAAAATCCCTTGGGTGGGTGTGAAAATAATCTTATATGTATCATGTGTGTAAATATTGTTTTGCTTGGGTTGTTTGTACCCGATTCCCTTTGTTGCCTCCTAGCTCGGGGGTGGTTGGTATTCCAACCAAAGGTTGGGAGGTGAGCACTACCTTGGCTATGGAAAATATGTTTGTGCTTTGTGTAGGTTGATGACAATATGAGGATCTTACAAGCTTTGGAAAGGTTACCTTTTGTTATATCATTATAGGGTGAAGATAACCTCACTAAAATGCAACTATCCTTATGGTAGGGGTGGGAGAAAAGTGTTTATGTATGAAAGTGGAGTATATTTAGCATGATCTTGTAACCTTAAAACTATTAGTGAAAGAATGCATGTTAAGTTCAATTTTCTTTATCCTATTATTTAAAAGAATAATCTTTTCATTATGAAAGGATGAATGTTAGTTTGAAATGAAACAAATTTCCTACTTCTATTCATTTTCTTAAGAAAAGAAAATACATTATGTTGTAACACATAAGTATATACGTATAGATTCGTGTTGTTGAATGGAAATATGTACATCTTTGTTTTCTATAAATATCTATAGTTACATTGCATGAAAAATAAAGTGGAATATTATGGATTTAAAGATTGCATCATACTATTCTCTCAAAAGAAAGTGACATATGTTTTACCATTAAAGGAGAGAAAATATCCTCCTTTGTACCAAAGAACGAAAATATACATTTGATTTGAAGGAATAAATATTATCTTGTTATAAAACTTTACATACTACTTATTAGTTTTAATGAAATATGGCACAATATCCATAGACTTTATGCATTTGTTTAAGAGATTCTAAGGATGATTATTATACTATCTATGTAATTTGTTGAAAATAAAATAGGTGGTCTTTCATGAAACATGTGTTATTCTGATATGTTAAAACTTATTTTATAAAATGGGTTTGACAGTAATATAGTATTCTTTTTTCTTTTTGTTTCTTTTTTTTTTTTTAAGTAGGGTACTTTTATTCAAGAGATATATTGCTACTGGCAAAACTCTGCAATTACTATTCTAAAAATAATATTGTTTAAATGCATTCGCACATGAATCATTTGGTCAAATAAATTTGGCTATAAACTCATCCTTCACCCCTTTGTCTCGTAATCGTTGTACAGTCTGTTATGTCCTATTGATGTCTTGCTCTACATAATTGAATCTGCTGTATACTATGCCTGTGAAGTAAACTTTTTGCTGCATCTATAGTTCTGCATGTAAGAAGCTATCAGTTAATGCTAGGTTCTAAGTTTAAAATACTCTGTCAAAAGAAAGAGTGAACATAGAATAAATAATCGTACAAAGGTATTGCCAGTCAGAAAAGAGGTTACTGTGTTTACCTTGATATCTCCAACAACCCACTCAAATTTATCTCTTTAGAAGAAAGGAATATTCTATAGTTGAATAGTTCTATAAGCAAATGAACCACGCTAAATGGAAAAGAAAAACATAAAAAAAAAATTACTTCTTCTGGACTGAATTGTTTTACACTTTGTGAAGAATTGTTGGAAGCAAAAATTGTTTTAATGAACTATAAGTTAGGAATTTTGAAAGGTTACGAACAACACTTCATACATTGGTGGGGCATACTTCCCATATTTACACGAAGGAAGTGAATCTGAGACAACTATAAAATAAAATAAATCAATTCACACAAGATCCTACGCTGTAAAAGATAAATTTGAGTTTAGAAACAAACAATTTTGAGTAGAGAAAATTGCAATATTTTTGTTACAGTAGGAACAAAGTGACAACATCTTAAAAGTACAATATTTTCTCTACCGATGTGAGTTACAAGACATTCTAGTATGAGCAAGTAATCCTGTAGAGGTTCACGAGTTGCCCCTCTTCACTTAAAATTTCACTGCAACCATATTATTGCACCGCCTAGCCTATAGCTAGATTTGCTCAACATAGTGATTTGGGATGAAATTTTGTACAGGTATATAAAGGAAAATTTGAACGGTAAGGCTTTAATAAATCTTGAAGATGCTCATGGACTGACACCCTCTCCTGCTAAATTATGACCCATAGGTCTCTAGGCTCATCCTCCACTACTTTGCACAGAGGAATTACACATGATGGCATTCATGGAGGGAGCTTTGTTGCCTACAGTACAGACTATTCATTACACGAGAAACACCTTAACACAGCTTGCAGTAGCATCCCGAAGTTGCTCCTTTGTCATGTCTTTGATAGGTGTCCCTCCCCATTGCATCTGAAAATGACAATACTCTCCCTTTCCTGTTGGCTTGCGTAGGAGATTGGCACTCTTAGGCATTAAAATAAATAAATAAATAAACTTGGTCAATGTCCCATTTCTTCTGATTGCACACCCATCTAAATGTTCCACTAATGGAAATGAATCTTGATTGCTCATTTAAATTTTTGGTCTTTGCCTAGTGGGTTGCTCACCGCTGCATATTCCCCACTTAATGCTGCCACTTGAATATTTAAATAATCACCGCATTAAGGGAAGATGACTCTTGAGAACATCTTGGGTTCAATCATTTATGATTAAAATAAGTGGCATATAGATGAATTTATTACCTTGTTTGACACGTAGCTTATCATAAATCACTTTCTAAGATGGAACGGGAATAAAATGCATCATTGCTAAGACACTGAATCACTGTACTACTGGCATAGCAAGTGATTGAACAAATTCTTGCTAAATTCTGCCACCTTAAATAGAGTGTCCAATGAGATATTGGGCGTCTGAGATTCTTTGTTAGCTTGCAGAAATATGAACTAGTACAAGAGAGCCCTTGGGACTAGAAATACTCATGTTCGTGGACTGGCTTAAAGAAAAATAAAAATAAAAATCTGAATTAGTGTTTTAAAATAAATGCATACAGGCACCATCTATCATTGGCCAGTTGACTACCTTTCCAATAGTATTGCCATAATTGAAATTTTAATAAAGACTTAACTCCATCTGCCAATATATTATGCTCAATAGAAGAAGATTAAGCACTTTTGATATCACGTGCAAGCTCAGTAGAGGTTGCCAAAAGAAAAAAAGAATCCAAGGAGAATAAGAGTAATTTAGTGTTTTGCGATCAGTCTATTTTTAATTATTTCTTTCATTCTCAAAACATCTTATTAGGATAAGATTTAGATAAAAATATTCGTATAAGTTAGGACCTATGAATCATTCAAGTAAATCTTAAAAAGAAAGATATTAAAAGTTAAAAACAAAAAGGGGTTACCTGGCTTGTAAGTAGTTAAAAATAAAGAAGATAAAAAAGATGATATTAATATAAGAGTATGTATTAAGATATAGGTTAGGTCTTACATAAAAAAAAGAGAGAAAATAAACTCTTTTAATGTGGGTTTCTTTTAAAACAAATAAAATAGATAATATATTTAGAGGAATAGGGTAATGATTATTATTATTATAAATTTTAAATGCTTCTTAAAGTAAATAGGATATATATTATATATAATATAAATTAAGGAGAAAATAAACAAGTAAATAAAACAACAATAATTTATCATATCTAAAGAGGGAAACATTAGCTCCTATAATCCTCTTATTAGCATAATTAAGGGTATAATAATAAACTTAATAATGATGATAGTAATAATATAAAGGAGTGGTACTAATGTAAGGTCGAGCAAGCGGTGTTATAGTAAATGAGAAATCCAATACGAGGCTTGAATTGGCTATTAGAATTATATTTCACACAATAGTTATGTGTATATAACAATTATAACATTTAAGAAGATACTATGGTTAACGTTATCTTAATCTAAAATACTAATATTGATAATAGGGTCATGAGTAACATTGATAACAAAGACCGACCTTAAAACTTACATGGGGGAATAATATGAACATTTGTAATATGTGGTATTGTTACTCTAATCATGGGATTTAGCTTGAAATCCATAGGTTGGGGTAACTAAGTGACATTAGAGATAGTATCATTATCAATAATCCCAAGTAAGATAATGTCACACTTTGGAATGTTAATGTTGGAAATTAGGCCCCTTCTCATCTTTTCTTGAGGGAATGTCCAATGGACTCCGCACACATATTTATTGATTAACATCATTCCTTGCTCTCGATTAGCTTATCGCTATTAACGTTGTATGAGAAATGTTGTTAGACACGTGTAATTTATTTCTTGACAAGTCTCAAGAGTAGTATGGTGATTGTTTGCACGCGTTAAAAAAAAACAATAACAAAAAAAAAAATTAGATGTGTTTTTGCCTATAGTCAAATTATGGGCATTACACAGAGATCTGATGATTCTATTCATACTAGACATCCCTCTCTTTGAGATTTGTTTTATAGTATTACATGTTTGAGATCATATTATTACATGCTGGAGACACTTTTTATGATTTATGTATTGAACATTTGCACGTGTTGTACTTATGTTTTATGGTACACATATATACTTGTTATGATTTACATGCCGCATTCATACATTTATGTTTTATGGTTTGAATCTAGGTTTGTTATATATGTGCATTATTATGGTTTGATGTTCACTTACATTACATCTATAAATGGGTATGTGCAGGAACATGATGGGCCAAAATGTGGCGATATGATGGGTATTTGTAGGGTATGGGGCTGATGACTTTTATTTACCCAAAATTGATGAAATGAAAAGGGTTTTTAAAGGAGATTCTCAGCTTTCCACCAATATAAATTATGCTTTACTTTGAATTTAATAAATAATTATTATTCATTTTCTATTGGAATTACAATTAAAGTCCTCATTGATAGGATGATTGAAAAACATCTATAGCTTTCAAACGGTATCACATTTTTGGAATCCAAAACATGCATCACATTCTATGTTTTGCATACTATAGGATTAAAAAAAGAAAAATTGAATTTCATGAAGTTTTGACAAAGTTAAGGTGGTCGACATACGATTTTTTATATTTTTTAAAAGTTGTAATAAAAAAATCATAATTAATTATTTACTTGGAAAAATTCACAAAAATATGCATCACATTCGACATGAGTCCTCTACTTATGTCTAAAATCTTATAAAAATATTATCATTTTATTGTGGTTAGGGTGGTTAGACAAACACCTACTTATTTTTCCCCGATATTTAAGTACTATTGCATTGAAATTTCAAATTTTCACCAATTAATTTAAAAAACCTAGTAGTTTAGAAACTACATTTAATTTGCTACAGATTCTATTCTTACATTTTTCTGAGATAATATAGATAACTTATTCAAATTTTTATGTCAAGTTGCCTAACTATGATTTTTCTAAATTTTTTACCACTTAAGGGCTTATTTTTTCCATGATGATCCTATACATACCCAAATACATCGTGCATTATTAGTTTATGGTTTTATTTATTTAATAAGGAACAAGTACCTTTATTTAAATTTAAATTATGGTTTGTTCAAATGCACTTGTTGTACATATCTATTTACATCGTGAAATCAAAATGTTGTCCACTATCTAATGGTTTCTATTTGTAAATTTGAAAAGATTGACATGTACACAAAATTAATTTAAATAAATAGTTCAAATGAATTTGTCTTTAATAAATAGGGACCAAGAAATAGAAAATATTGAATGCAAATATGCTTGAGATTAATGCTATATTTTAAAGTAGAACATAAAAATGCAATTGGAAATAGATGATAGTTCTTGAATTCTTTAAAGCTCTAAATGTTCATTTTTAAAGTCAGTCTAGCTTAAATACATTTAAATTGTGCATATATCATGCTATACATGAACCTAAGAATTCCATATAATCTAATACACATGTTCATTTGAATGAGCATGCAAATAATTCTTGAACTAGATGATGAGCTATACTTGTGTCTAGTTGAATGTAAATGAAATCAAATATATATATATATATATATATATATATATATATATATATATATATATATATATATATATATATATATATATATATATATATATTCAAGTGTTCACTTAAGAATTCCATATAATTCAAAGAAAGCATGTAAGCTATAAGTGGAGTTGAATGTAAATGAAATCAAATTTCTAGTCTTGAAAGTTTAAGAATTCCATGTGGAACATTTATATATATGCAATTGGAAATTGATATATTTAAATCTTGAAAGTTATGCACATTTAATATAAGTATCTAGATCTTCCTGGATGACAATTCTATATAAATTAAAAATTGATCAATCCATATTTAATTGTACTAGAAATATGGGCCATTACATACATGGTCTCAAGCTATACATGGTAAACAAAGTTAAATTGATGCCAACATGTAGCTATCTCAAGCACCCCAAACACCATCACTATGATTCACTACAATGTTCATATATTCCAATGCACCTTGAGGTGAACAAGAAAGACCAAACCAAGAGAACCTGGATACAATCTAACATTAATAAAATGGATTTAATAACTATACAAGTAAAAGATAGGAGCTAATGTTCTTAAGCAAATTTGGATTAAAGATGAAATAAAATTATAAGGTCAAGTGATTTTTTATTAGGAGATTGGATTTGAAATGGATGATAGTCTAAATTAAGGATAAGGTCCCTAGATGTTGAAAGCTTTGGGTGATGACGAAAGGAAAATATGATGTATGGACTAGATTGAGACCAAGTAACCAAATTTTGATGTTCAAACTTGATGATTTTTTTATTATGGAGAATGGATGTATGGTTGAGATGGATCTAGATGGATAATTTTTAAATGATTCTAGGATGATTATGGTTAAATGGGTTATTACTTGATAAAGTGATCTTAACTTGATGATTAGGACGAGGGATGGATTTACCTGGTGAAAATAATAAAATTAGGATGTGATGATTAGGATACATGAAAATCTAGATGATCATTTAAAATTATTGAATGTCATGCATTAGTAATGTATAAAAAATAAATAAAACTAGAGACAACATTTATGTCTAGATTCTTCACCACTCAAACACCAAATCAACTAGATAATTATATAAGTTTGTGGAGTTGAATGTTCAAATGAAATGAAAGATTCATGTGAACTTAAGAATTCCATGGAAATTTTAAATTTAAATGCAAAATTGGAACATAAACTCGGTTTTGTACAAATTTTTGCACGCATATATATATATATTCAATCTAGCTCATGTATATAAGTGGAGTTGAACAAATATTTAAATTCAAAGATTTGAAAGTGAAAGTTTAACAATTCCATGTCAAACATAAAATACAATCAAGGAGATGATATAAAGGAATTTCTAGAGATTCTTGAGTGAACTTAAAAGAATGAACTATACAGTCCAACATGTAAAAATGCAATTGGAAATTTAGATGATTTAAAGGAATTTAGGAAAAATGTAAATGAAAACATTTTTAAAGTCACTAGGTTTTGTATCAAGCATATATATGATCCAACATACATGTCACGTTCTAAAAAAAGGACCCATTCTAAATCATGTCACATGTCCAATCAATACAAATGTATATTATAGATCTGAAGTCATAAATGTGTACATATATCCAAAAAAAACTTAAAGCTCCTAGTACATAAAATCTAGATCCTCTCTATCTTTAATTATCTCTAAAATCTTTTCATGATCTTCAATAGGCAACCTCCACTTTTGTTTGGCATGTCCTCTTTTAGGTAAAGTTTCTAAATTTATTTTTGTTGCCAAAACTAAGTGACTGTAATGTAGAACCTTTTGTCCTGGCCTATAATCAACAAATATAATACCATTTTTATCTAGCTTTATTTGTTGATAATATGTGCCTTCAATAATGACTGATCCAATGTGATACTCTTGTCCATCACCATCTGTCATCGATTCGACCAATTTTCTTTTTGGTTGCATACATCTTAGTAGATAGTAGTCTACACCTTTCACATTTTCAGGATCTGCAACTACAACAAAAATATCTCCTGTACACACACCACATATATACACAAAGTAAATTATACATTTAGGTTGTAAATATTTATATTTTATATTTGAAACTTAAACATAGAATATACATACATACATACATATATATATATATATATATATATATATATATATTGATTTTAACTAAATTAATCAATTTCCATACCTATAACAACTAAATCAGATACACGTTCATAATCAACTGAATATAGTGGATCATAGACATCGACATTGTCATCTTCAACAAAAGGAGGCATTGATATTAATTGTTTCATTTCCCATTGTGAAACATACCCATGATCTCTAATATTCTCACATTGATCAATATTTTCATTGTCCTCAATGCAATCAATACAAAAACATGATTTTTCTCTCACATTAATTGCATAAGGCCTACTACTCCCTATTGTCATGATTTGATGCAGATTTCTAATACCATGAATTGCTTGACAATTATAAGGATTTGATCGATCAATATCTATTTAAATTCAAACTTGAGAATTCAATTTGAAATCATGTATGTACTTGAACTTTGAAATTCAATTTTTAACAAATCTTGACTAGACATGTACCTGTAACTTCCCAAAAATACAGTGTGTTGTATGTTGAGTCGCGAGCAGAAAAATTACTTTTGTACCATTCAACAATTTCGTTTGCATTCCGTATGTCATTACCTACAAGTTACACACAAGTTGGCACAATTTGTCACCTATTACTTTCAAGGAACTTAAAATAATTTAATTTAGTTTTTAAATATATATATCTAATCTTTTAAAAAATATCAAGCTAAATTGGACATATATATGGTGAAAACTTTACATATCGGAAAGTTCATGTTGACAAAGTGCACACTTCACACATGCTCCTACTCCATCGTGATCTCCTTTTCCATGTCCACTCTCATAAAAATTCCATAAAAAATTGGTGTTGCATCTAGCATGTTGACTACTTAACCAAACAAAGGCTTTTGTAGACTTAAATTGTCCTATGAAGTTACAAATAATTAAACACTTGAAAACCAGATTAGCTTCAAAAAAGTAATTATATATATAGATTTAAGTAATCAAACAATTTAAGTCTCAAAGTTAAAAGTAAATATAAATTAAAAAATAACAATTTAAAAAACAATGTACTTACCAGCACATCCATTAGACCATATCCAGTGTTGTTCTTGATTTATGCCATGTCATCTTAGGTCTTCAAATTTTTTTTTAAAACAATGAGCTACATAGCTTCTATCACAATTCGTATCATCACTAATATAAAATTGAACCTCTTTGATGATAATTCTATCATCTTTGCTACTTTGTATTCCATCGACCGCTAACTCTGCATGCCTATAGCAAACTTGCACAAAGATTGTAACTTGCTCTGAATGATAATATTGACTTTGGATCTTAGTTTGAGGACTAAATGTATAGTTCTCAGAGAAATCTACAATAGAGAGAATACAACCTGGTGGAAAACAATTCTTTGAATAACGAAATTGCTTAGCTTGCCATCTTGCACCATGATAATGTTGGATATGTGGATATATGACATTGTGAAATTTACTCATGAATTCATTGTAAGGCAATCCACTCTCTTTGAGAACAATTTTGTTGGCCTCAACTCCTGACTTCGTTAAGTATGTTTCATATTCAAATAGCTTCCAAGTAACTTGCATTTCATTATTGTCAACATGTAAAAGATTCTTCAAATCTCCACAATCATTACAAACATTTTTTATACACTAAACATTGAATTCATCCGAATTTTTTGATTTTTCACATAGAAGAGACTTCACAAATTGTGTTGTGCTTCTAGGGATGGCTAAATTTCATTCAATTTCCACTATAAGTTTTCTATATGATTGTAAGTGTAGATCAAATTCAACATGATTTCAACAACAAGAAGTTTCACATACTTTATTTATACGTACAAATGATGGTAGTAGTGTTTCAAACATCCTTTGACAAATCTTCACATTTGAAAATTCTTGTTTAAATGCTTCAACAAGTTCACTTTGTGTTGTATCTATAAAATGTTTTGGATGAGAAATTTTTGTACCATCATCACCTATTATTTGTATAGTATCCCTTCTATTGGAAGAAACACAAGAGTGGGTGGTCCAATATTCAACTACTTTTTTCTTTAAATCTTCTAAAATTCTATCTTTTCAAGGAACCCTATAAATATTTACCCATTTTTTCTCAATTTTTCCATCTATTTTATTTCTCTTTTCAATATACCTTTGAACAGTTCTCCTAGAAACATTTAGTAATTCAAAAATTGTTTGAACTTGTCTTCTATGTGATAATTTCTTACTAGAAATTATAGTCATCAACACTCTACGTGCAACACTTAAATCACTAGATCGACTCTTCTTTTCAATACATTCTAATGCTTCTTCCAAGTTTTCAACAATTGTTTGTTTTAAATCTGATGACATTTTCCTATTATCAACCTCTAACAAATCCAAAACAAGGGTCATTTCTTTTCATCTAAATAACTTTGCAACTAAATGTGCTCTTCCAATTAGAGATTTCTCTTCAAAACATTTATCCCATATTTTTTCAGAGTGTAATTTTAATGTGCTTTTAGATAACATATCTTCAAATGAAATATTATTGAAAAGAGAATCTTCATCCATCTCCATCATATTTTCCATACCATAGTCCAAAATTTTTAAATTAGTACTAGGTTTTGTTTGTTCTTGTACCTGTACATCACCTTGATCATCAATATTTTCCATGGGTTTTTGTTCAATAGATGTTCCTTCATCCGCTTTTCTCTTTCTTTGTCTTACTCATGTTCAATCATACTTCATCGATCTAATCCTTGGATTTTCCATCACAAATTACACTCAAATTTGAATTCATGCCTACATACAAATTTGTACACATATGAGCTTTCCATGAAACATGTACATGTAATATAGCATAAATATTTTAAAAAGCTTGTAACTAGATGCAAAACATAAACATAAAATATTTAAACAAAAGTCTTTAATAAACATAAACATGCAAAACATAAAATATTTTTAATTGAATAAGACATACATGTGTATAAAATTCTATATAATTCTCAAATAAAATTATATATAATTCTCTTGAAATAATTCTTTATAAATATATAATTTTATATAAGAGACACTTAAAATTCTTGATAATGATATCTTTGATGTTTTTTATATAAATTTACTAGTTTCATAAGTATGCTAATTTTATGTATATATATTGGAAATAAAAGTAAAGACAAAGGTAAATTTAATAAAACATAGGCATTTAAGGAGGACATGTAAGAACAAGAATGGAAGAACATAGAATTGATGATCAATAATAATGAAATCTAAGAATTTAAATAGTGAAAACAACAAATACATTCATATTCAAACAATTTTTAAATAAATAAAATAATTTTTCAATAAATAATGTAAATAAAATAAAATAATCCTCTTTTGATATATAATTCTTTATAAATATATTTTTACAAATATTTCTTTGATGTTAATATTTTAATAAAAAGAAATAGTGAAAACAAACTTCAAATGCATTTTTCATAAAAAACATAATCAATTAAATAAGTTGAAGATCAATACATACCTTAAAAATATCTCTCCTATTGTCCCAATGTCTTTTCTTTTGGCTAAATAAGTCTTCTAAAATTTTGAAATTATAAACCTTCTAAAATGTCAAAATAAACCTTCTTTAATAAAAAAATAGTCAAATATTTGGAAATATTTGTTATTTTTGAATTTTCTTAATTTCAGAAATTACAAAGAAAATAATTTTTTTTATTCCAGTCATTTTCAACCGAGTTCTTATCGGTCGATAGGTTTTCGGCATATTTATTTTCGGGTGAGCTAGTACCGACCAAGAATATTTCTGCCGAAACCTTCTCGTCTGAAACCCTCTTGGTCAAAAATGCCTAGTTGGCATCCTACATGGTAGCCAACTCATCATTTCTCAGAATTTTCTGAATCATTTATCTTTGACAAAGTATTTCTCTAGTCAAATTGATCTTTCTGCAAAAAATAAAAATACCCTTTTGTAGAGCTTAGAGTGTAGAATCCAAATATATAATTTTTTATAATATTTTGATTATATTTTATTTTTGAAATAATGCAAGTAGGTTTTAAAAATAAAAAAAAGAGGTTGATTAGATATTAAAAAAAGAATAGTAAAACTTATTAAAATATTTTAATTCTTATATGAGGCACAAGAGGAGAGAGTCTACTTCAAAAGGGTATGTTTTGTTTTTTGAAAATGATTAAAAAAAAATGAAAATAGTTGATGGCCTGTGAAAACTATCAAATTCTAATATGTTTTACTTTAAAACATTATTACGAGAAAATAATACATCAAAATGTGAATTTTTTTTTTCCATGCACAAGATATTGAAATTACCTATTTGGAAAAAAAGGAGGGAGAAATGAAGTTTTTTTCAATTTGTTTCTTGATGGTCTGTGAAGTCACTCTTTTCTGAAATTTTCAGCATTCCAAAATTTGTCCTTAAATTGATAAAAACACAATGAAAACATTTTTTTTTTAAATTTGAAAAATTATAGGAATAAACTACACCAAAAGTTCTATATTTCATTAGTTTACACCATTTTGAAATTCAAAACATAAAGACCACTTTTATGTGGTCAAAGTTCAGAATTTTTTTTGCTGTTGGCCAATTCCTTTATAAAGTGTGATGTACATGTTTGTGCTTTTACCCATCAAATCCTTTTCTTCCTTTTTTCCTTTTGATGATAAGAATTTTGGCATTTCTATGTACATATGAAGTATAATAATTTTTTGTAATTTTTCATACATCAAGTGTGTATTTACTTTGCATGGTTTTAAATTTATAGTGCAATGCTTTAAAGGAAAATTTCTCATGTGTTTTAAATTAAGTATAATTTATTGATGTCGGGAAGAAACCAAAAAACAAAACAAACCCTATGAAATAAAATTACCCTAACTAACTAGAATTTACCCTAATTAAGCGACTAACCCTAACTGGGTAATTTACCTTAATTTCTACTACTATCTTCATTGTGTTTTTCATACAAATTATAGTAGGCTTGTATTTAAATTTGCTTGAATACACTTCAGTTATCCTACTATAACAATGAATTATCTTAACTTTTCTATGTTTGAAAAATTTAAATTCAAATGCGTACTTACCAATGAATTGGCTCACAGGTATGGAAAGGACCTCATTAATGGTCGATTGTAGAAACCTTTGCTGGTTCCACAATACTCTACCTTCTTCTAGTCCTGGTTCATGGTTTTCCCTTTCACTTTGCTCTGCTCCATGAATGACTATACTCATTTCTTGATTCACTTTCTCTCCAAGATTTCTCAAGTCCTTGGTCTTTTCTTTAACCTTACCATCACTATTCACTTCATTAGACCAAGTATTAATGCAATTTACACTATCATCAAAAAGAGAAAGTAAAAAATTGATACTCTATTATTTACTTAAAATCAAGGATTCCTTCCTTTTTAGATTGTAGATTCACAATTAGGGGTGAAAAGAACACATCTCCTGATTGTTTTCCCCACTCATTCTCTTCGTTGTCACCTTCCACATGTGAGAAGATCAGTGGCTCATCACTTTCACGTTCGTGCTTTAGATGTCTTGTTTCTATATCTTGATAACTTTTCTTATTTTCCTACAAAACCTCAAGGATTTCTTCAAGACAATTACAGTTAGTGGATCCATTAGATTTAACAGTTAGTTTTTTAATATTTTGACTTTCACTAGGGTTAGCCATTTCTTCAAAATTTAAACTTCTTTCCAATAGCGATTCTTTCCTTATAATAGTTAAATACCCTTCCGTTGACAAAATCATATTATAAGTGGCCAAACTTACCCTAGTTAAAAAAATTCACAATCAAGTTCACCATGATCGGTTTTATCATGCATTATACACTTGGTAACCAAAGGTGAACAAACTCAAGGGATAAAGCCTCCAGTTGAGGATTTTCTAGAGCTCATCAACTCCCATTTCACTTTCCATAATTGGATTGCTTAGACTTTCATCTTTACAAGAAAAATATCCAACTTAGAACTAGGACAATAATACTGATTCCAAAGAAGATCGAAGGTTTCCCTTCTTCTAACACTAATTCCTATTGACAACGATGTTAGTCGCATACCAATACGGTAGATAAATCCTCACAGACACACCACAGGAACCTATCTTTCTTGAAAGATTGCACCAAGACAACCTAAATCTTAGGCTAACTCAACTTAATCCCAAGGTTTGTTTATGTCAGGTCTTGACTGTACTAGGTTCGCATCAGGGTTAGTTGTGATAATGCTATTAATCGTGAGGGGTAAATGGGTTTTTCTAGTCCTTAAAAGCATCATAAAGATATGAAATAATCTCAGACCAATCATTCAACAAATTCATGAAATTGACAAATTTGCAATAAAATTTCATGAACTTCAAATAACTTGCATTTATCCAAGTACATTTAGCTTTAAGAATTCAATAATATCATGGAATCAAAAGATTTGCAATAAAACTCCATGCATTGATCTCTTTTTTTGGAACATTTTCTAAAATTTAAACATCTATTCTAAAATAAAGCATAGAAAATTACAAAAAGTAAAATTTCTCCCATGTATTATCCACGCATGCCTCAAGAAACAACCAAACCAAAGCAAATAGTTCCATACAACACCAGATTGCTTCATAGCTAGGCATAGAATGATGTAATATTTTAAAGAAAAGGGGAATCATTTGCCACCAGATAGTGTCAGTATGCACCCTTAAATGACACAACACATAGTATTGTCCAATAGGAACAAAAAATAAGCTATGTACGATTTCATATTAGGAAATAGCTTTCAAATTGGCTCTAATATTGATTAACTTAGAGCTAATGAAACATACAATTTTTTAATCTAGAATGGAACATAAAATATGAAAAAGCATAAAAATTGATTTTTTTTTGGTTCTCTAGCATCCACAAATTTTGAACTTAACTTAAAATGAAACATCTCCTGACCTTTTATAAGAAAAAGAAACTCAGGAAATTCAACCAACATGAGAGGGAATTTGAGGGACGAAGCACAATAAGGAACTTGGAATATGACAACTGGCAGGAGAATTGCTGAATATGTCAACAAATGTAACCTTCTTCAACACTTTAAAATATTTTGGGATCTCCATCTTCAATATAATCAGGACATTAACTTGGAGACAAGTAGATTTTTCAAACAAAATCTTGGAACTTCCCATATATTCAAAATAATTAGGTGGAACCTTGTTCCTACACTCAAGCTTTTCCTCAGGCTTAAAACTCATTTTAGTAAATCACACTAGATCTTTGCACACTCTTTCACCACATTCGTAATACCATAATTCCTGATATTATAGCATCACAAACTCCTCCACATGAACTCTCATAGTGAACTATCCAACTTGGCTATTACGTGCTACTTGTAATCCAAAATTTCCTAACTGTTCATACCTGAATACTACATTGCAATCTGGTCCTCCTACACATACAAGTTCCACATATCAATCCCTTTATAAAAAATTCATAAAACTCTCATATGAAAACAAAACCATCATTAATAAATCATCATTTTAAAATAAATCATAAATAACATGCTTCTAATGCATTCTCACATAATTATCCTTTTAGGTGGGTTATCAGACATTTCAAACTCCTGAAAAAACTTAGACAATTAACCTTTTAACATGCATTGTTACCCAATACCTGGTACTCGACAACTTCATCTTTTTACTAGAACAAAAATTTCCTAGGTCTTGGTCATTACTAGAACCTTGACATTTCCCAGACTTTGATTTCTGGACCGCAACACTTACCAAACCTTACATTAACATTTCAACCACTCTTGCCTCTTGGTACACGGTACCTAGTAACTCCAAATCATGAATTACTTCAAGAATTCCTTTTAGCATTAACCTTCGATTATCTTTTTTTCCAACCAACACTTTCCATAAGCGTTATTATTTTTCACTTGGATCCCCAACCCTTATAGTCTTGGGGCGTGTTGTGAGACCACACAACACACACCAAGTTTGTAAAACTTCTATGTGCTCTAAAAATTGGTGTCCTATTAGCAATACTATTGTGGAACATAGTTCAAGATTCATGCCATTATGTGATATACCACTCATAGTGGATCTTGGGTTTTCTAGCTCTCTTTAGGTAATAGTGTTGATAATCAACCCCCTATGGATTATAGTATGCATACTTCATTTCCCATGACTTCACTTCCTATAACCAATGGGAATAATGTTAACAACACTATCCCTACTATCACTAGTTCTACTCAGGATTTGGGGTGCACTCAAGGCCAATGTGGAACTTCAATACCTGCTTCTACAATACCCATTTCCATTCCTACATACACTAGTACTCAAGTTACCGCAACTATTCAACCTACTAGAAATGTGAACACTTAGGTATTTCCATAGGGAATCTTTCTAGTTTTGTGCATTCAAAGACAATATCTCTTCAAACATCCTCCCTCACAAATTTACAATTCACTTCTCCTCTGCATACATACCCCACTCCACCTTATACTCTTCCACCTTACAACAATAATGATGCTATCATTAACACACTTTTACAAAGAATGGCTACCCTTCAACAACAATTCACAACCCTAAATCAAAACAACAATGGACAACCTTTACAATACATCAAAACGAATTGTTTATCCTTGGAGATATTGAGAGAAAAAATGCCACAAGGTGTAGAAGTACACCGATTTGAGAAATATGGTGGGAAAGAGACCTTGTTAGCCATGTTTATGCTTTTATAGCATTATGTAGTGATTTCATCTTTGAATATAAGCTCTTGGCTAAGCTTTTCCCTAGGTCCTTGAAAGATATCGCTTTAGAATGGTTTTCCTCATTACCAAATAACTCAATTCATTCATTCAATGAACTTATTGAGACATTTATCAACCATTTCCAAGTGCACTTGACTCCTAAGATGACTTTAGCTGATTTGATGAGATCTAAGCAAATGGATGATGAAGAAGTCATTTACTTCATTTCACGGTACCAAAATGATTTATTCCCAAATTGACATACAAATTCATGATCCTCGCCTTCAATGAATGGTCATTGAAAACTTAAAAACTAAGAAGCAAGATAAGCTTGGCATGATGAATTTTCCTTCCTTTGTACACTTGTGTACCACTCTTCATGATGATCAAAACTCGGTTAGTAGTTATGAAACAAATTACACCAAGATAGCTATCTTGAAAAGTCTAAATATGCAAATCAAAATAATTACCAACCTTTTAGGAAATAAAATAAAGGTTTTCTTCAACTAAATACCCCTCTACAAAAAACCCAACATGTTGATACCCAACTGGCTGCTATAAAGAAGAAAAATCCCTTTACATTTGGGGATCCGAAAAGAAAATTTACTCCCTTACCCGATACCCTCCATAACGTCATGATGCAACTTCTAGAAAAGAAATTGATTTCCTTACCTCTCGTTAGAACTCCTGGTCCTACTAAGCCATTGCCTCTAAACTTTAGATCAAATTCCTATTGTCATTTTCACCAAAAAAATAGAGATGATACAAAATATTGTAAGCTTCTTAAACATCTCATGCAATACCTCATTGATTCCAATCATATTCAAATTGGAGGTGTCAATGATCAAGGTAATAAGTCCATTGCTCCTCCTAACCAAAACCTACAAATCTTTACCAACCCCATGCCAAATCATAATATTTCATTTGTCAAAGCTAGTGAAACTAAGAAGAATGATGTGATGAATGTTGACAAGGATGATGACAACATGGATACTAATGAACAAAGTCCTATGGATTGTATGGTTGGATTGATCAAAGTTCAACCTCATAAGGGAAGAACTAAAACACCTCTTGAAATTTATTTCTCATCAAAATATATAATTAGAAACACACCTGATGGTCCTCTTTACATAGCCAGTCGAATCAATGAAAATCCCACTAATGGGATATTAATTGATCCCATTTGCGGAGAGAATGTGATCACTGAAGAATTCTTACTTGTGCATGAACTCTATCAAGATACATATGATAAACTGAAAGCATGGATAAAAACACATAATGGTTTTTCTCACCTTATGATGGGTTTGATCATCCTTCCTTTAAAAGTTGGAAAAAAACAATTAGATGTATCATTCTCCATCATCCCAATGTTCAATCAATTTCGTGTGAATCTTGGTTACCCATGGCTACACTCCATGGAAGCTGTCTCGTCGGTTGTGCATAAATGTTTAAGGTTTCCCTTTAGCAATGAAATATTTACTATGTACCATAGTGGATTTAATCCCGTGTCTTCCCATGGGATCTTTTCATTGGATTTATTTTGGCTCGAGCCTATTGAACCTATTTAACCTTGTGAGGAATTATTTTTCAAATCCTATCAAAATTTTAAGGTGAAACACATAGAAGAATTATCCCTTTGAAACATGCCTTAACTTATGATTGAGCCTCTTATCCTTAATGAAACCATGATAGATCCAAAAACCATTCCAAATAACCAATACTAGCCCAAGATAGAACCTTTGCCTATCTCCTACAAACAACCAAGAGACAACCAAAATAATCTCGTCATGCATCCTAAGATAAAACACGTTTACAAAGGTAAAGAGAAAGTGGTTGAACAACCTCCCATGGTTACTTCTAAAGAAAACAAACCTATGGTTGATAAACCCACTCCTACAAAAACACAACTTCAAAATCATACCAAAATAAACATAAATTCTAGAGAGCATAGGCATAGACATCGTACTATTGCTTGAAGGTTTTAAAATGAAGAAAGCAACAAACAAAATCAACATCCAAACTTAAGTGAAGCAATACATGACGAGTCTACATCTTCACCACAAAAAAAAGATCCTATATCACAACCACAATAGGGATTAGTACCTTCTTTGTACATTATCATTCAACCTCCTATTGTGATTAAATTAGATGAAAATGATGAGATTGCTAATATTGATGAAGAAGTGCATGATGAACTGAATACATTTTTTTCCTCTTCTATGACCTTAAATAAAAATTCTCCTAAGAAGGGTGTTGAACTTGGTGCTCCCCCTAATTCAACACTTGTTGTTGTCCCTTTGGATAGTTGTCTACCTTCTGTATGCGATGAATAAGATTAGGATGTAGATGACCTGCTATAGGTTGAATCACATACTAGGCTTGTATTTGTTTCTTTTTTCATGTTATGTATGTCCATAATGTGATATCCTATACCGTTTGGTTTGATGCATCTCTCTCTTTGTAATGCTCCTCTATTTGTATCTACATTATTCTTTATGTCATAGACATTTATCTTTTCATTGTCTTGTGTCTTCCTTTTGGGGATGACACAAGGTATCAAGACATTTAGGTCTCTTCCATGTTGACCCAAAGGATTTTGTTTGTTTTAGATCTCTTTGTTTCATTCTTCCTATTCCATGAGTATTTGGGGAATGTTGATAGTTCTGAGCTCTCTAAAAACATTGTAGAAAAGAAATACTTACCCTGAATCCATGGATCCATTATGTGATTGTGGGATTTAATTTTAGGGGCAACCCATTTCATGACGTAGCTTCATTTGGAAACATATGACTTGGCATAGGGATTTCCAAATAAGCTCCCATGTCTTCTTTGTTGTTAGAATTTATCACTTGCTAGTTTAAAGTAATTGCTCACAACATGGTGTTTAGCAACTTCTTTAAAGTTGGGGCATACATTGGCATTATTATTTGACAACTCATGTTTCATTGTGTAGTCTTCTTAATTCATGTGATGCATATTTCTCTTTGTAGTGACATTAGATGTGATGTCCTTCAAGAGTGTGATCTCTCTTAGCATATTATATTCCTCTGAGTGGCTTGATGCGACACACTACATCCCCTAAGTTGTGAATCCTCTATTCTTTGATAGGTCCTCTCTTGGAGACATAATGCACTATAATGTTCTCTAAGTTAACACCTCACATGAACTAAGAAAAACTTATTTGAACGTACCTTACAGTATTTTTCATTTATAATAACTATTATATGGCCACCTTGCATAACACACTTTGCTTGCCTCTAGAGCCATCTTGTTTTTTCATGGGTGTTAACATCCAAAGTTTTTCTTGCATCTTGGATCTTGTTGTTTGTGTTTTATGGTGCCTTATCAAAGTTATCAAGAGGTATATCTTTGGTATGGTTAGCATATGGGAGCCAAAATTAGGTGTGGCTTTCCTATATTTGCTTGCTTTTGTGTGTGAGTGCATATCGATCTTGTGCATATGTGTCTCACCTCTTTTGGGGCTCACCTAGTGGATGAATTGAGGTTTCAATAGCCTTTGTGAGAATGCATTTGGTTTGCATAGTGGATATTGTGTTCCACTTGTAATTTTTTTTTGGAAAAATAACTTAGACGTGGTCCACATCGTGTTGGATAGACTGTTGAGACTTGATCCACCCTTTCTTTATTTTTCCTTCTTCTTTATGTCTTTGGTGGTGTATGCTTGTACCTTTTTGTTGCTTCATACATAATTCACATGTGTTTTATTTTGTGCTTATGTTGGTTTTCCATATGATCTTGATCTCAGAGGCTTGCACAACCCTCCTGATCATTGTCATCCTATCTCACTAGTATTGGTACACTTGGACCCCTCTTGATGTGAGTTTTTTTACTTTAGTGTGAGTTTGAAGCAAGTTCCTCCTCTCACTAAAGTGGGGGATAAATTTATTGTAGGAAAATGTATCCCTTTACATTTTCACACTTGTTTGGGCCCTCCCTACTAAAATTAGGCTTCTTTATGTCTTATTTGGTCCTATTTTGCATCCACAAGCCTTATTTAATGCATTCCTATTAGAATAATCCTGACATTTATTAAATAACCAATCATAATTTCATTTTTTTGGGTTGTGTGTTCCATATCTAGTGATATGGGACTCATACGACACCTTGGGCACCGTATGGGTCCCACCTATGTTTCCGGGCCTGATCCTGAATATTGCATTAAACTTAACATTTCTTGAAGTTTGTGTCCCAAGTTTAAGCTATTGGGACTCATACGCCTCAACTGGTGTATGAGTGCTGTTTTATCTTGGACCTATTTTGAATGCAATTCTTGGTGGGATTTTATTCTCCTAGATTTGATGTCGGCTTGTAGTGTTGTAATTTCAAGAAACTTGGCGCAAACAAGTATAAATACAAAGTTATTTCACATAATTTCTCCTAAGAAGATCTGATAAATTCAAGTATTCAAGAATTATAGAAAATTTATGATCATCCTCAGCTCGGGAACCTTCTAGTCCCACCCAACCCTGGCAACCCCCCCACCCGCCCTACTATTCTAAGGCCCGTTGATCTGAATTGAGATCATGCTTAGAATAGTAGGGCGGGTGACCGAGTTCCGCTTCATTGGCTATCACCCTCAACAGGCCAACCCTATCTAGCCCTAAAATTCTATGGCGACCGATAAAGCCTTCAACCGAGCAACCCCGAGAAAGCCCGATCTGTATGGCTTTGCCAAGCCGAGTGATTAACTTCCGACCGAACCCTCATTTTCTCCATCAAGAGTGATTGATCGACAGCAGGTCGGATCAAGTTAGGCATTTCTAGGTCATTCCCCCCCTGGTTCATCCGCTAGAAGGGAGTCGGAGTCTACCGATCAAGTGGGATTCCTCAACCCACCCGAAGGTGTGGGGAATCGGAGCTATTTATTCATATGAGTGGACATTAGAAGCAGGTGGAGCTAGCTATCTATCGGGTGGAGTCCTTTCTCGCAACCGACAAGGGCCCGAGGATCCGGAATGAGGAAGTGTTAGCGGGTCCCTCCCGCCCAGATAAATGGATCGACGAACTAACTATACATGCTCCCTCACTCGAATCGTAGGCCGTAGGGGGAGAAATAATAATAATGATTCGATACGATTTGAGACAGAAGATTCCAGATGTTCCCTATAGCCTTTTTTCCATTCATTGAGATGATTTCACTAGGGTGGAGCTAGGGTTTACTAGCCATTTCAGTGCTTGGAATTCCCAATCAGATAGGTACAAGTGGACATGAGAGGTGGAAGGGAGATGACAAGAACAATGATTGGTAGAGACATGGATGAGAACAGTTCGGGTAGGCTTAGTTGTTAATACGTAGACAATAATCGATTGGGGTGGGCAGGTCGACGATGTTGGGGGTAGTTAAGTCCTCTATTCCTGCCTACCTCTCCTGACCCAGTTGGTTTTATTCTCTCTCGGGCTCTCGTGCTCTTTAAGGCGAGTTTGGACCTCCTGGGCTATCTCAATCCAATCAATTGAACCAGTCGAGTGACTGAATAAAGAGCATTTCCAAGAAACCTGGTCCAAACAAGTTCCTTAGCATTTGGAGACATCCCGAATAGGGCCAGGTGCTGGCCGCTGGGTCCACTACTCTATATATGTATCGAGCCACATGAAAGCTCTTTCCCTTTTTCACTACGAAGTACCAGCCGCCCCTGCATGGGAACTATAATCCCCACCACAAACCCCACCGTAAGGCCAATATGGTCGGCGCCGAAGGCACGCCTGCTAGGATAAGCCTACCATAGAAAACTTTTAGGGGCCCGGGCCCCGCCCCCTGGTGAATAGTAGGGCGGCTGGTAGTCGGGCCCTTCGTGCATGCAGGACCGACCCCCCGTATATTCTAAGGGGCCCGGTAGATTATATTCGTGGGAGGATAGCCGGGATAGGCCTTGGGTGGGAGGCTATAGTTGGAGATAGAGCGGGTCTGATTCTCATAGACATAATTATGGATAACTCATGGCATCTTGATACACGGTGGAAAGATGTGCTTCCCAAGCAAGATACATAGGGGCGGGTAAGGAATCCGATTCGTAATGGGATGGGTGGGAACTGGCACGCTTTCGATCAACACCTGAGAAAGGCCCTAGGGATTACGCGGCAGGCACGATTATACCACGGCACTGGGAGATGGGCCCTTTATCTATCTACGGAGGGATGAGATAGATGCGTTGAGCTCACAGCGGACCCATCCCTTTCTCTGTCCCATGCTGTCTCTGGTGGCTATCCCCATCTACATCCGGATATACATGGGTGTTACAAATATGTATACATCCGAATCTACACCAACCAATGGAGTTAGAACTCCCTGCTGATGGCAGCCCCTAGAGACAGCAGCCATGAAGGCCTTCTTTCCCCGAGAAGGTTGGTGGGCTCGGTTCATGATTAATTCCCCTTATTTCCTATCTTCCTTCGGCTCTTCTCGGAGAGGGCTTTTGGTTGGCATCATATCACATACGCCCTTAGAATAGTAGGGGCCCTAAAATTCTATGGGCGCCCTAAAATTCTATGGCTCAATAAATGAATAGAAGGGCTCAGTGGAGACTTAACCCCCCTGGGGCTGCAGGGTGGGAGGCCGGGGCCCTATTGCCACCCACCCACCCCCGGTGTGGAGGGAATTATAGTTCGGTGGGCCCTACTATTCTAAGGATCAATGCTTTAGAAGCAGTGCTTGGTCAAGTGGACAGCTATCACTCGCTTGATAGATCAATTCCTTAATCTGTATGGGAGATACCCATCACTGGTGGACCTTGCTCCTTTTCCCTTCCCCCATCCCTTCCGGACTTAATAAAGAAAGGTGGCCCATGCTTCCCAGCAGGGTGGGAAAAGTTATAGCTTATAGCATCTCGGTAGGGCCCCCCTCTCCTAAATGAGCACTCGCTTTTGAATCCTGACCCGGCACGGAATGAATCAACTGCAACATCGACTACTATCTGGCAATAAAGCAGGCGAAAGCATGAACCCATCAACTAACACATGCCTAAAGCGAAGCTAACACCCACTCAACCATGCATACACAGGGCAGATACTGGCCGCTGCACTCGACACTATCCCGATAGTGGTCGTAAAAGGCTGATCGGTGCTACTACTAGATACGTAACATGATGGTAACATCCATCATGCTACGGAGCATATAATGCTAAAGGTCCGCCCTGAGGTCCCAACCTCACCACCCATGTTCTCCTCAGGTCGGTGCTTGAAGGGCAGGTTGGCACTCTTTCTTATCTTTCCTAACAACCCGAAACTACTCTTCTCAAACCATACCACCAGCGGTCCGTCTTATCTGCTTATCATCTGGTGTTGGAGGCCCTATAATTCCCCCCCCCCACCCAACACTCCATTCATGTTACGGTCCAACCATACCATATACGATCGAGTGGTATGTATGCTTGGTTGCCGGGAGAGGGAGAGCAGACCTGACTTCAGTCGTTGGGTCGACTATCGACTATCGACTGTTTACCAACCACTCAACTGGGGCATTCATGCACCCTTTCCTATAGACGTAACATGATGCGCATCCAACTAGACCCAACACCGGGTAGAAACCAACCATACTATATGATGGGTCACTCTCCCTCCTTTCGGACCAACACTCTCCACTCGACCTGCCCTTCGGGACCGGGGGGCGGGAGGCTATAGAGTTCTTGGAGGTAGATTATAGAAGTGGGAGGGGTAGATTATAGTTAGTTCTTTGAGGTAGATTATTATTATAGAAGTGGGAGGCCCGGTAGATTATTGTTGATACGCCTCAGGTCGGTCCCGCCTACTATTCTAAGGGGGGGCTGGTCGGTGGGGTTTGCAGAGCCAACGTATTGGATGGATATCTACACTTACTCTTTTTACTAGAAGGAATGACTTATGGGACCGAAGGCCATAGATATATAGGGCCTAAAGAGCGGGCAGTTGTCGATTCTTCTCTTTGGGGGCACGAGAGCGATCTCTACTCTATAATGCTCGACGATTGATCTCTATCGCTCGACGATCGATCTCTATATTCCGTCAAGATCGATCTCTATTTAGAGGATAGGGGCCCACGAGTTGAGTCTTATCTAAAGCTAAGAACTTAATTGTTGTCGGGTAGAGAGGAGATGGGACCCGACAACAATTTCTATATCTATCTATAGATAAATATAACGGGGGGAGTGCCGACTATAGATAGTTTCCCTCGGCCTCCCCTGGGAATAGAGTAAAGGCTATCGCCGTATATGGATATGAAGGGAGCATGACTATAGATAGTCTCCCTCGATCTATCAAGAGCATGAGATAGTCTCCCCTCGGGCTCCTCCCCCAGCTATAGAGAGTAGGCCGTCGGGGCCTATCTGAAGAAGACTTTGGGAATAAAGGAGTACCAGTATAGGTAATATTTTATCCTTTAACTAATTTAAACATTTACTGACTTGTTTTTATATATATATTTTTTTTCTCTCTTCAACTAGTATTAAGTAGCATATAGTTTCTACCCTTATTCATGACTTCCTTTTGGCCCCATCAAACACCTACCAATGAGAGAATTAATTGGATGGAACAAGATATTTTAAAAGGTGTGCGACACATCAATATTAATGTATCTACTTGTAACCCAAATGATGATGGGGGAGGAAACTCAATGTTGCATCATTGATCCTTGTTTGTTGGACACAAGTTTACAATATTAGTAGTAGATGCATTCATGGACTATGTTGATAAACTGAACCATATTGAATGGCATACCAAATGCACTAAAGATACATAATTGTATAGTAAAGGATCCTTGTTGGTATTTTACTACAAACCTCCTTTGGATTTAAAACTTGTTTCATATTTCCTCCTTTGTAAAAACTTCCATGAAAAATGCATTCCCATCCTAACGACAATAAGTTAATCATCCAAAACCCCACCAAGCTTTCCATGTAGAAAATAATTGTTGAGTACTAGTTTTCTCTTTAACCTTGTGGTCACCAAATACATTGAAAAATATGCAACAAAAGCTAAACATTGGCTAGAGACCTATTTCTATATTCCTAGTTATATCTTTGGTACAATCAAGTTTAATGGCTATTGAAATTAATTTTTTCATGTTCAAGGTAGAGAGTGTGATTGATCCTAATATGTATGCCCAAAAGCATTGTCACTTATTGTTAAAATTCCTCCTTGTAGTATGTAGTAGGTCCTTTGTGTATTTGAATGGACCAAGAAACATTGTGTCATGTTATTGCATATGATGATGTGTGTGTTACAACTTCAACATTTATTGATAGATGTATGGATAGACTTTAGTCATTCAAATTGATGACACTAATTGAAGTTAAAAAAAAAAAGAATTTTGTAGCATCTTGCACAAATAATAATTGAGGAGAGATGTAGTTTTAGCAATTATTTGTGTCAAAAATTGGTTCATAGACATTCCTATTAAAGAATTAGATGCTTCTGAGTCCTTTTGTTATGATGAACTCCTTTTATATAAACAATTCTACATCATTAAATTGAAGATTTATATAAGACATTGCTTAACTCAACATATTAATTATTATATTGAACAATATATTATAATCATCTTTACAAATCATAAAAATCTGATTCCTAGTATACAAATATTAATTAAATAAATTAACTTGAATTAAAAAGGTCCATAAACATTGTTAAAAATTAACAACATGAACTTTCCACTGTTCATGATATCAATGTGCATAGATTTCTAGATTTGATTGTGTAACATTTTTCAACATGATTTATCATTTTCGAGTTAATGTTTATTGGGACATAAAAGATATTTAATGCTAAAAAAGATTACACAATCAAATCCAAAAACCCATGTACATTATCAAAAAAGTTTACTTCCACTTATATAATGACAATAGAAATTTACATATCGACAATCAAATTTTGAATTGACTGTTCAAAATTCCACACCTCACTTAAAATATTTAAGGTGCTTTTTTCTATTTATATTTTAACTACCATTTCTTAGCCTTACTATTATATCAATTGAATAATGCCAATATGATCTGATCTGAAGAGATATATCAGGTGATACCTTTCCTTACATGCCTGGTACTGGAACAGGCCAAAAGGGAAACGTTGATTTTGTTGCAAGTTGCAGGCCATACAAGTGAGATCTAGATAAGATCAACCCACTTGCAAACTGTGTGTGTGGTGGATAAGATTTCAATCTCAACGTCACATTGAAATTTACTCTAAACTCCAAAGAACGTCACCACTCGACATTTATTTTAGGCAATTTGTGGACCCTACCTCAACACTAAGATCGTCTATTTGCATACCATGTTTACCTCTTTTTATACATATCAATAGATTTTGTATGCGGAAGGCATCAGATTAAGAGAATTTCTAAGTAATATTAGTGAACTGAGTAAATTGGAAGTGTTAGAAATAGAGAGTGAATTCTTGACAAATTACAGCTACATTTAACCCTATTCAAGCATTATTGGGCATCATTTTATAACCTGGAGAGAGATGAGAGGATTTACTAACTTTGGACACAATTACAGCTACTTCTCACCTTGTTCACAATCTTAGATATGAAAAAGAGAAGAGACAAATTAAGGTGGGTATGATGAAAGGGATATGGATCAATAAATTACATTGTTCGTTTATTTGAAGAGTCCACCTGTATGACATGAATAGAAAGAGTTAAAAATAAATAACTTGTAAGAAAATGAAAAGTTTGGGAAATTTCATAAGCGACATAAGAAAGGGAAAATGAATAAGCAAATTTCATTTGTATTTATGTTGTAACTTTCCTAGTTTTTTCATGTCAAGTTGAAATAAGCATATCCCAGCTATAGTGTTGCACAAGGTATCGAGTTTATGAAGTAAACATGAATAAAAAAGAAGATATCAAGTTTACAAATCAGTGCTCAATTTGTAGAGGATTTTTTCAAATATGATTTTTTTGACGATTTTTTATTTTCACTTGAATCTCTTAAATCTGATGGCCAAATTAATGTCAATGGGGATTGTCTTAAATTTGATGGTCAAATGAATGTCAATGATGCTTTCAATGATTATCCCAATCTGCCAACATCTGGTTGCATGGGACAACTACTTGCCAACCACTAGGTGGCTTAATTTTGGCCTCTCAAGCTTTAATTGGGAATTTTTTCTAGAAGTAATAATTTTTGATTTGGGTATCAAATTTTGACAAGCAAGATATTATCAGAAATCTAGTTCAAATAACTTTCTATTATTGTAGGTCTTATTATCATATTTTATTGTTGGTGACTTATATTTCAATTTGAATTCAAATCTTCCATTTAGACTTTTGAGCTCATATAATTTTTTTTCTAAATCTCCAATTTTCATGAATATTGTGGCATTGGAGAGGTATTTAGGAGATCTATTATTGTATCCATCCATTTTTTTAGAGTCAGCCCCAAGTATATTCTATTGAATTTTTTCTAATATCACATTATGATTGATTACTTGGATATCTTGACTCTTGGAGAGTTTCTATCTTTCTATGATGGCTTCATTTCTAGTATTCATCAATTTTGGGAGTTTCTAATTTGTCTTGAAGGTTTATTATTTTGTAATATTGAAGATATCTCATGGTTTATTATGAGTTTTTCATTTCATCTTTCTCAAAAGGAAAACTATAAATATTGGAGATATAACATCATAAAACATCTCTATCAGCTTCATATGTTGCCACATTTTATGGTCTTATTCCCCCTCCAAGTACACCTAGTAAGAAACTTTCTTGGAATTGCAAAAGGGATCATGTATTAGGAGTTATTTTTATGCATGTAAATCTTGAATGCTATTGTTCATTTTGAGTATCCCCATTCTTTTTGGAATAAAATTTGGGAGATATATGGAGATCTTGGTACTCAACCATTCCTAGATGATCCTATTTCATATTGTCTTGTGTCTCTTCATATTTTAGATAGGATACCATATGACTATGATGTTGGAGTAATCAATAATGAATTCAATATTAAAACTACCATGAAATGAATCAAGCAAAATGAAAAAGTTATAACTATCATAAAATGTGTAGAATACAATTATCACTCCTTGTTTATATAGGATAAGGAGGAGCTAGGAAGTTGTAGAAAAATGTATCTTTGGAAATTTTCATGCTCATTTGGGTCTTTCTTGTGGATGTTGGCTTAGTTTCAGCTTGATTTGGTGTTGTAATGTGGTCAACACATTCACATTAGGTCTTGGACCCTTGTGAATTAGTAAGAATTTTATGATGCCTTGCAAAAGTGTTGTAACCCACCTTCACACTTTTATAGGATATTATTAATATATTCACCTATAAAACTTATTTTTATAACTTACCAAGCCTTATTTCAAAGTGTTGTAACAAACTTTCACACTTTTCTAAGCTTGTCATCAATATTTTAACCCTTTATTATGCTTTAATTGGCCCCATTTTACACTTACATGCCTTAAGTGTATTTTTAAAAATAATCTCGATAAAAATAATTTACTACATTTAATTTCTAACACCCACTTAAAATGCCTAAGTGGGACCCATTCGACACTAGGGGTGAATGAGTCCCTTTGGCAAAAAAATCATAATAATTTTAAAATTTTGGCAGGTTATTATTTTCTAAGATCTAAGCTCAGTTTGTGATGTCATATTTTCAAGAATTATTGCATAATAAAATATAAATATAGGGTTTTTCCTTCATTTCACCTCCATTCATTCACTCAATCATTTCATTAGTCATCAATCAATCACTTAAGCATTCTAAGCATTTCAAGCATCCTCAAGTTTACATCCATTGGAGCTATTACCTGCATGTCTTCAGATTTCTATGTCAAGGGTTTGGTGAGTTGTAGCATTTCTTTTGTTTATTCATCATTCTATTATCATATTTCATTTCATTTTCAAAGGTTTAATTACCAACCGTGGTTTGACCAAGGTAAACCCTGATTCACTAACCCTCAACAATTTTTCACTCTCTTTGCATGTGTTTTGCAGGTTTAGTGTGTATATTTTTCAAAGAGAAAGATTGGAAAAGTTTTCAAAAAATTTTAAAAGTCACTCAAAGTTGTCAAAATGCTAAAAGAAGCTTGGAGGACACCTACAAGTCAAGTTATGTAGTTTCAAATTTGGAAACCTGTCAGGAGCAAGAGTGCAGATCGGGAGCTATAGAATCCACTTTCAAATTTCTAGAAATCCCAAAGTGGACTAATACACCATCAATGGCATATGAGTCCCACTACCATGCCCAAAACAAAAATTTTATAGTTTTGAGTGCCTAGTCTGAAACTTGTTCTAGCATAATCTCTCCAAAACAGGACTAAGTCACCTAGATTGGCGTATGAGTCTCAGTTGGATTCAACAGTGACTTCTTCAAGATTCCAAAGCTTCATTTCATCCATTTCTAGTCTGCAATTGCATACTTTCAATCTCATAATTTTTTTGTTACAATTTGTTTTCATTTTTAGGTCATTTTGCATATCACATGTTTTCAAATATCTTGCTTTTCATAAGTTTTGCATTAGTAGTTAATCTTATTTGTCAAATTTTAGCATCTAGAACATTCCCCTTTGACATATTTCAATCTTGTTTGCATTGGAATCTCAAGGGCTTATTCGTGAGTGATTCATTAAGGTTTTTGTTGTACCTCTCTCCTTTTAGGTGCAAAACCCTAGAAGTGTAAGAGAGCCACATACCCAAAAATCATTGGTTCATTTTGGTGAACCTAACTTTAGAACATCATATTTATTATTCAAAGTGCATTTACATCCTAGGAACAACTTGCATTATCATTGCATTGCATTTTGCATTGTTTAATTTGCATTATAGGGTTTCAAAATTTGCATTAGTGAAAAGCTTATTTAGCTTGCATTATTGTATTTCATTTTATTAAAAATTCATAAAATTCTACATTCTCACATCATACCTGCATCTAAAAATATCAAAAACATAAAATTCATCTTAAAAATTCTAAATTTTTTCAAAAAAATCACTACTAGACTCATTCACCACCTTGGGCAAATCAGTCCAGTTGCACATTTTGCAATACATTTTATATCAATTCTAGTTCATTCTCTACATTTTTTTCTTTTGTTGAACTACCTTTTGGCTTTTGTTTCTAAATTTGTTTTTTGATTCAATTTCTTGCATTTAGTTTACCTTTCACTCATCTTATGCAATCTAAAATTTGCATAATGGATATGTGTTTTAATAATATTTGGATGTAATTAAATTCCTTAGTTATATGTCAAGTTGTGCCTTTGGAACTGATCCTAATGACATTGAACTTACACAAGCTCCTTCAACTCCTCATGCATGTCCTCCTTGTGATGTTGCATCATTGGAGAAGACGATGTCAACATGAATAAGTTCCTAAACGATTGCCTTGACAAAATTGAAGCTAATGCATCCTTTTATCCATCCATGAAACAACAAGATCTTCCTATTGTAGAACCTCCTGAGATGTTTGGTTACTTACATCTTGAAACAAATGTAGAACCTAAGTTCCCTACAACAGGTAAATCTAGTTTTTCTAGACAAGTTAACACTCAACCATTTTATGATAAAAAAGTAACAAACACTTCAATCAACCTTGAACAAACATATGGAAAAAGTTTCACAATTTGGAGCAAGCAATGATGTGACACAAAAACTAAACATGGAATTCATTAACTCTTAGAGAAAACTTTAAAAGATGAAAACACATTAGGGATAGGATATCTAGATCCCTCTCATAACAACAAGCCTCCTAGAGAATATCTAAGGCTTTATGATGATGGAATGGTGATATTTGATTCCCCTCCTAACCTGAATATTATTCTTCCTCGTGAGCAACCCTTGAATAATAACAATGACAAGGATGAGAGGATCACTTTGGTTCCTCCTCCTTCAATTCAAGAGAAGGGTGAATCTAGCACAATAAAAATTCCTTACATGTTACAAAAAAAAGGTTTCCTCTTTGTCCACCACCTGAAAGTGAAAGGAAATTATAAATACTTTTAAACAAAGGACTCATACTATTACCACCTATGAATAGGTTGTGATATATCCTAAAGATTCCAACTTTCCACATTGTGCATATCATTGTGCTCTTGGACATTGTAGTGATGAGTGTTGTACATTGAAAGAAATACTAAGCAAGTATCATTTCGATGGTGATAATTTCAATCCATTGAACCCATAAAAAAATTTCCAACTCCTTGTCATGTTAGAGTTATAGAACATTCCCTTCTCACAATTACATGACCTTTCCTATCACCTACCTTGGCTCATTCTTTCCTTGCACCCAGTGGAGGAAAGAATTTTCTAGCCTTGTCCTAGTAATGCATTTATCATTGTCCCTTTGGTTCATCATTCACTTTCCACTTATATAGACTGAGATTGGGAGGTGGATGATTTGCTTGATGGTTGACTCACATTTTCCTTGCTAGTCTTTTTCAATTGCTTTTTCTTTTTCTTTGGGTGCTTGCATGTGTGTAATGTGATCCCCTATGATGTTTTGTTTAATGCCTCACTCTTTGTGACATTCCTTTATTTATACCTTCATTTTTATCTATGTCGTGCATCACTTTCGCCTTTTTTTATTTTCTCATGCTTTCCTTTTGGGGATGATGCAATGGATTGAAACACCTTACGTCTCTTTCATTTTGACCCAAAAGGCCCTTTTCTTTTACCCTTTTGCTTGTCTTTTTCCTTTTGTCTTATGTTTTCCTTTTGGGGATGATGCAAAGCATTGAGACACCCTATGTCGCTTTTATGTTCACCCAAAAGGCCCTTTTCTTTTACTCTTTTTAGTTGTCATTTTTCTTTGGTCTTATGTTCTCCTTTTGGGGATGACACAAGGCATTGAGACATTCATGTCTCCTTCATATTGACCCAAAATATTTTCCTTTTTCTTTCACCTTTTCTTTAACATTTATCTTGTTTTTTCCTTTTGTGGATTATACAAGGCATCAAGACACCCTATGTCTCTTCCATGTTGACCCAAAATATTTTTCTTTGTTTTCACTCTCTTTGTGTCATTCTTCTAGTTCTATGTATTTGGGGGATGATGATAGTTTCGAGCTCTCTAAACAACATTACAGCAAAATCATACTGACCCCAAATCCATAGATCCCTTATGTGTTTGGTGTTTTTATTTTTGGGGCAACCCCTTCTTTTTCTTTTTCCTAAATTACCATCACATGACGTAGCTTTACTTGGAAACATATGAATTGGCATAGGGATTTAAAAGATAGCTCTCATGTCTCCTTTATTATTTTAATTTTCATTTGCTACTTTAAAGTAATTGCTCACAGTATGGTGTGTAGCAATTCCCTTTAAAGTGAGGGCATACACTGGAATTATTCTTTTGTATTTTTCCTTTTTGTTGTTCTTAGTGCAGCCTTCTTACTTCATATGATGTGTTTTGTCACTTTTGTATAGTCATAAAATTGCACCCCTTGCAATTTCACATACATTATTGTGTCTGCTTTAGTGTCCACTCCCTTAGCACTTGTGTAGGATCATTTTATCCCCTACATAAGACTTTTTACCCTATCAAGATTCTCAACACCCCTTTCTAGTAGTTTCCCTTCACATGTTAGCCTTGTATCAAACTTTATGCCTTTCCCATTCATGCCATTTTGGAGTGTGACATGTCGAGACACTAGCATGTTGTGCAGATGTCTGTGCACTATGCTAGTGTCTTGTGACATCTCAAATGTTGATACAACCATTTTTGTGCATGTTTGCCGCTTTTCATCTAGCTTTGTTAGTGGTAATGGCTCGGGATTCCTTGTAACTACCCGAGAAGCTTCTTTTTGCTTCCTTTCTATCCTTAAATGCTATCTTTTCAATTCTATTACTTCTTTGAAGTGCTTCTAGCTTCACTCCAACTTTATTCTAACTTCTCTCTAGAATTGGCTCTAGTCTTCTACTCTCTAGTTTTTGCTTGCACAACTCCATACAACTTGTTTCAACAACACTTTGAAGATTTTACAACCCTCTCTACAACTCCTTTGGCTCTTTAGCTTCATCTACCTTATTTCATGCTTGTGAGCATCCTGGGATTCCATATCCCCCAACTATTGCATCCTTACTTCATGATACAGGTTCTCCTCCTCGAGTGGGGATTGCTTTTATCACCTACATTTAGTGATACGAGTTCTCCTCATCAAGTGGGGTTCTCTTTTATCACCTATTAAATATCCAAGATACTGAGAGGGGTGTTGCAAGTATGAGCAAGTCTTGGTGGTGTTCCCATTAACGTTATCATTGGTTTTAACATAATTCAGTACGTTGCAAATTGTACATGTATAGTTGAGATGCTACTGAGATGTTGTGAGTACATGGAGCTATCTTTATGGTGTTGCAGATGTGTTGGTTTGATGAGTTTCCAAGTGCTTTTAAGAAAATTAATAAAGAAGAGAAGTCAAAGTGATGAAAGTGTTCAGAAAGTGCTTCGGTATGTGCTTTGCATTTCTCCTATGTTGATCTTCTACCTGTGTAGATCTGAAGGATTGGTAATACTGGCGATATCTCCTAATTTTTAGCTTCTGGTTTGATGGTACATGAAAGTTACATTCATTGCTATGTGAACTATTTTTGAAAAGTTGGTCTTTTGTGGACTAGGATAAATATATTTTCTCCTTATTCCTCCATTGTTTGGTTTTAGATCTTGGGGATTTGAGATATGTCTTGTGAAGGTCTTTTCTATGCTCTAGCAAAGAGGTTTGAAGTTTGGTGATCTGGAAGTCATGTTTCAATATTTCAGTGTGAGTTTGTACAGTCTAGATGGATTGTTGAAAGGTGTTTAATGTTTGAAGTTTGTTGTTTTGCTGCAAACATATCAAGAATATTTTGAGATGTATTCTCATGCATAAGGTGTGTTGTGGTGTCCATGTCATCTTCTTGTTGTAAAGTGTGTATATCAATGTTCTTTTGTGTTTTCATGAGGTTTGGACAACCTGGTGCTTACACTTCATTTGAAGAATAAAATTTAATTAAGGAAGCATGTGGATGATTCAAGATATTATTTTTGATCTTGAAAAATGTTTCTATTAGTCCACTCTCATTCCTTTCCACCATGGGAATGTTGAGTTTCTGACCTAATTTGAATTTATGAAATGAGGTAATTGTGGCTGACCTTTGAAAAAGTTTCTAAGGTTAAGGATGGTATAAAAGCAAGTTGAATTGTTAAGGGTTGTATGATAGTGTGATTCAAAGTGATGAAAGTGAGCCACAAATTATAAAAGCAGAAGTGTGAGTGTGAGTGTGTTGAGATAAAAATTCTTCATTGTATTTAATACATTGTGCTAAAGGTTTCTACAATCCTATGGATGTGTGTTAATTGTTATGGTGGATCTTTCTTTCTCTCTCAAGTATCTATAGGCAGTGAGTCCCCCCTGTTTGAAAGTGAGTCCTTTATCTAGGTAGTGAGTCTTTGTACTTGGACAATGAGCCCTTTATGTAGGCAGTGAGACTTTGTATTTCGATAGTGAGTCCTCTCTTGGGAAGTGAGCTCTTGGTAGTGAGCCTTTATATTCAGTTTTATAATCTTTATATTGTGAGTTAACCCTCATAGTGGTTTTTCCCTTATTGGGTTTTCCACGTAAAAATATGGTGTTCATTGTGTTGATTTACTTTCTATTATTTATGTTTCATGCTCTTAATAACAAAATAGTGTGGTTGTGGAATTAATAAGTGTTAAAGTTTTAAGTTTGAACTCTGGGACAACTCATTCATCCCCCCTCTCAGTTATCCTACACATGTCTAACAATTGGTATCAGATCCTTGATTCCTTGGTGTAGAGCTTAACCACTTAAGGAAGATCTGATGGTGCATAAGTTGGTGATCCCTATGTTCAATGGAACTAACTACAATGACTAGAAGGGCTAGATGAAAGGATATATTATCTCTTGGTTTCAAGAGTTGGAAGGTTGTTGAGACAAAGTATACACCCATGTGTGGTGGTCTTACTACTACAAATGAGATCTCTACTTATGAAGAAAATGAGGACAAATATGCTATTTGTAGTGGGTTGTCTAAAAATGAGAGATAAAGTTATTTCTTTGGATATTGCACATGAAATCTAAAAGAAGTTGGAAGACATGTATGAAGGAAATGAAAGAGTGAAATTGACAAAGAAGTTGGTGACAAAGTGCAGATTTGTAAATATGAAAATGGAAGAAGGTGAGGAATTTACAAGTTTCTTTCAGAGGGTTGAACTGACTACAAATGAAGTTAGAAATCAAGGAGGAAAACTATCAGATGAAGATATAATTGAGAAGATCCTAATCACCCTACTAGACTGCTACAATGATAAGATCTCAGTGATTGAAGAAATGTATGATCCTAAGAAGTAAACATTGGAACAGTTGTTCAACACCTTGCACGCATTTGAGATGAGAAAGTTCTAGAAAGAAGATAAGATGGAAGAAAAGTTAGAAACATCATTTAAGGAAATGAAGATTGAAGATGAACTGGATAGTGATGGTGTTGATGAGTTGGAAGCAAACTTCACTGGGAAGTTGAATAAAGGAACCAAAAACTATCAAGATATGTTTCCCTTTAAATCTTTTAGTTGTGGTAATATTGGTCATTATGCTTCAAGATGTCTAAATAGAGCTACACATAAGAAGAAAAAGGATTATAAGGATAAGGATAGGAAGGATAAGAAATATAATAAGTTGTACTATGTTAAAGAAGAACCAAGAATTTTTGATGATGAATCAAAGAATGAGGTTGATGATAGTGAATTCTTATTCTTAGCTTTGGAAATTAAATTTGTATTTGCTAACCCTAGAAAATGTGTAATCAAGAAGGCTCCAAAGAATAAGAGAAATAGGATGGAAGGTACTTTGGTTACCACTTTTCATGCAAGACAAGATGAAGGCTACTGAGTAATTAATAGTGGATATTCTAATCACATGATCAAAGATAAGAGTAAGTTCACTAAACTTGAGAAATATGATGGTGGTTTAGTTATGTTCGGTGATGATTCAGGAGCTAAGATCTATGGGAAAGGTTAAATTAGTTTTTATGGAGTGCATAGTATTGATGATGCATATTATGTGAATGGTTTGAGGCATAACCTTCTAAGTGTTGGTTGGATGTGTAGCAATGGATTTAAACTTGTGTTTCAGAAAAATACCTATGAAATCATAAAAGGATTCAGAAATGGAGATATGATTTCTACTGGAAGAAGAAATGATGGAAACATCTATTAGCTAAAGAGAGTTGATGGTCATTGTCTTGTATCTCAAATTAAAGAAAGTTGGTTATGGCACCAGAGAATGGGACATGTAAATTTTGATAACCTAGTCAAGATCAGTGTAAAGGAGATTGTTCAAGGGATTCCTAGAATCAAAAGACTTGCTAATGCTAATTGTAGAAGTTGTCAATTAGGGAAATAGACAAGATGCAACTTTAAAGGAAAAGAGCATTCCACTATAAGAATGTTGGAGCTAGTTCATACTGATCTTTGTCATCTGACTAGAACTAAAAGCCTGAATGGTGACATATATTTCATGCTGCTTATTAATGATTATAATTGAATGACATGGGTTTCTTTTCTCAGAGAAAAGACTTAGGCTCTAGATAGGTTGAAGGTATTCAAAGCAAGAGTGGAAAATGAAGTAAATTTGAAAATCAAGTGTTTGAGATTTGATAGAGGTGGAGAATTCACTTATGGTGAGTTTAATGTATTCTATGAACAACATGGCATAAGAGGACAGTTTTCTGCTCTAAGAACCCCTTAGCATAATGGAGTAGTTGAAAGGAAAAATGGAATAGTAAAAGGAAGCTGCTAGAACCATGATGAAAGAATCAAATGTACACCGGATGTGTACTAGAGAGAGGTGATATAGATTGTTGTTTATGTTCTTAATAGAGTTTAGATTAGATACAACAACACAAAGACTCCTATTGTGAAGTATTTCAAGTTATTTGGAAGCAGATGATATATTAAAAGAGATGATGAAAATCTTGGAAAGTTTGATGATAGATGTGATGAAGAAATCTTTCTTGGATACTCTACTACTAGAAAAGCATATAGATGCTTGAATAAAAGATTGAGAAAAAATATTGAAAGTGATAATGTGAAATTTGAGGAAGACATAGAAAGACCGATTGAGATAAGTGAAGTTGAACCTGATGATCCTATTTGTGGACATGTACCTAAGGAAAATAAGGAGAAGGAAGAATGAGAGAAAGAAGAAAAAGTGGAAGAAAAAGTAGAAAATGAATCAAAACCTACTGTTAGGACTCCTAAGTATGTACAAAAGAATCATACAGAGGATTAGATAATTAGAGATAAAAGTGAAGGTGTGAAGACAAGAAGCATAGTTGCAGCTAAGGTAAATTTGTATCTACTTTCTAAAATTGAGCCCAAATCTATAAGTGAAGCATGTGAAGATGAAAGTTGGATGAGAGCTATGAAAGAAGAGTTGCAACAGATAGAAAAGAATTAGACATGGGAACTAGTTCCTAGGCCTATCAATAAAAATGTGTTTGGCTCGAAATGGGTGTTTTGGAATAAGCTAAATGAAAGTGGAGAAGTTGTAAGGAATAAGGCAAGACTTGTATGCAAAGGATATTCAAAAGTTGAAGGTATAGATTTTGAAGAGACATTTTCCCCTATGGCTAGAATAAAAGCTATTAGGATATTTTTGGAATTTTCTACCCATAAGGATTTCAAAGTGTATTAGATGGATGTCAAGTCAACATTTCTGAATGGTGAATTGGAGGAGGAAGTGTACACGGAACAACCTGTAGAGTTTCAATTATATGACAAACCAGACATGGTTTGTAAGTTGAAGAAAGCATTATATGGATTGAAGCAAGCTTCCAAAGCTTGGTATGAAAGACTGGACAAATATCTGACAAAGTAAGGATTCAACAAAGGTTTTGCTGACAAGAATCTCTACTTCAAAGTGCAAGGTAACAAAATTTTGATAGTGGTTGTTTATGTTGATGATATCATTTTTGGTGGAAATGAAGGAATGTGTAAAAGGTTTTTTTGAAGAGATGCAAAAAATAATTTGAGATGTCTATGATTGGTGAATTGAATTTCTTCCTTGGTCTACAAGTGAATCAAACTAAAAAAGGGATATTCATTTCACAATCTAAGTATGTAAAAGAGCTATTGAAGAAGTTTGGGATGGATGATTCCAAACCGTTTTGTACTCCTATGGTAACCAAATGTAAACTGAGCAAGGATGATGAACCTGCTAAGACTGATAAGAGAAAATATAGATCTATGATTTATTGAACTATTGTATCTTACTACTACTAGACCAGATATTATGCATGTAGTATGCTTAGTTGCTAGATTCCAAGATGATCCTAGAGAAGCACATGCTGCAACTATAAAGAGGATATTTAGATACCTTAAAGGTACACCAAATTATGGATTATGGTATCCTAAGAGTGATGATTTCACCTTGAATGCTTATACAAATGTTGATTGGGCCAGATGTGTAGATGACTGGAAGAGTACCAGTGGTGGTTCTTTCTTTTGTGTTAGAAGATTAGTTTCATGGATGAGTAAAAATCAAGATTTGGTTTTTTTGTCCACTGTAGAGGCATAATATATTGTTGTAGCATCCTACTGCACATAGGTGTTGTGCATGAAGCAAACAATGAAAGACATTGGAGTGATATGTGATGAGCCTATTTCTATTTTTTGTGATAGTGCAAGTGCAATAAAAATTTCAAAGAACTTGTTATGCATTCAAGAACAAAACACATATCTATCAAGTATCATTTCTTGAGAGAGAAAAGTACTATAGAATGAAGTCAGATTGGAGTATGTGACAAAAAAGGACCAAATTGCATAAATATTTACTAAGGATCTTCTGAAGAATACTTTTGAGCATCTTAGGGAGAGGTTGGGGGTCATTGGCCCTTCGTACTAGGTGCACATGAAGGTGCATCAATCCAATGAATTCACAGATTCTTCATTTATTTGGACTGATAGATGGGTCTACTCTTCAAGGGGAGTAGAAAAGGTTTCCATTGTTGCAGTATGAGTGTACTCCTAAGGGAGAGTAATAAGAGTTGTTGATCTTTTCCATTGAGGTCAAAAGGGGAGAGAAAGTAATGTGAAATATAGTTTTAGAAGAAGAGAAGGTGTTCTCCTAGGATATTGTGTAAATTATTTGTCTTTGATGGTTTTTCACATCATGTGTTGCCATCAATGAAAAAGAAGGATATTGTTGCAAGTATGAGCAAGTCTTGGTGGCATTACCATTAATGTTGTCATTGATGTCAACATAGTTTAGTATGTTGTAGATTGTACATGTATAGCTAAGATGCTACTAATATGTTGTGAGTACATGTAGCTATCTTTATGGTGTTGCAGATGTGTTGGTTTGATGAGTTTGCAAGTGATTTTGAGAAAATTAATAAAGAAGAGAATTCAAAGTGCTGAAAGTGTTCAAAAAGTTCTCTAGTATGTGCTCCACATTTCTCATGTGTTGATCCTATTCCTATGCAGATATGAAGGATTGGTAATGGTGGTGATATCTCCTGAGTTTTAGCTTTTGGTGTCATCATACGTGAAAGTTACATTCATCGGTATGTGAACTATTCTATCATAGTTGGTCTTCTATGGACTGGGAAAAATATTTTTGCTCCATAGTCCTCCACTATTTTGTTTTAGATCTTGTGGATCTAAGATATGTCTTGTGAAGATATTTTCTATGCTCTGGCAAAGAGATTTGAATTTTGGTGATCTAGAAGTCATGTTTCAGTATTTCAGTGTGAGTTTGTACAGTCTAGATGGATTGGTGAAAGGTGTTTAGTGTTTGAAGCTTTTTGTTTTGTTGTGGATGTATCTAGAAGATTCTGAGATGTATTCTCATGCATAAGGAAGTGTGTTGTGGCATCTGTATGTCTTCTTCTTATTGGGAAGCATGTACATCAATGTTATTTTTTGTTTTCATTAGGTTTGGCTAACGTGGTGCTTACAATTCATTTGAAGAAGAAAATTTAATTAAGGAAGTGAGTGAATGATTCGAGATATTATTTTTGATCTTTAAAAATGTTTTTATTGGTCCACTCTACTTCCTTTCCACTGCAAGAATGTTGAGTTTCTGACCTAGTTTAAATTTATGAAATGAGGTAATTGTGGTAGAACTTAAAGAATGTTTCTAAGGTTGAGGATGGTATTAAATCAATTCAAATTATTACTTGAGTTGTATGATAGTGTGATAAAAAGGGTCAAAAGTGAGTTACAAATCATAGGAGTAGAAGTGTGTGTGTGAGTGTGTTGAGACAATAGTTCTTCATTGTGTTGAACATAGTGTGCTAAAGGTTTTTGCAATCCTATGGATGTGTGTTAATTGTTGTGGTGGATATTTTTTTCTCTTGTATCTATAGGCAGTGAGCCTCCTATTGGATAGTGAGTCCTTTTTGTAGGCAATGAGCCTTTGTACTTGGATAGTGAGTCCTTTCTGTAGGTAGTGAGCCTTTGTACTTGAACAGTGAGTCCTCTTTTGGGTAGTGAGCCCTTCACATTGGTCCTTTGTATTCAATTTTATAATCTTTATATTGTGAGTTAACCCTCACCATGGTTTTTCCCTTATTGGGTTTTCCACATAAAAATCTTGTGTTCATTGTGTTGATTTACTTTCTGTTATTTATGTTTCATGCTCTTACTTAATAACAAAATAGTGTGGTTGATAAATTAATAAGTGTTAAATTTTTAAGCTTGAACTCTAGGACAACTGATTCACCCCCCTCTCAGTTGTCCTATGCCTTTCTAACAAGGGGGGTGAATCAATATCTTCTTAAATTTATTGAGAAAACACCATCCAATTATTCCAATGCATATCACATAAAGTATAAGGAAGAGCATTAATAGAACATGGAGACACACAACACATGAACACCAATATTTTTATGTAGAAAACCAAAAATGGGAAAAACCATGGTGAGGGTTATATCACAATATAGTATAACATGTTATAAGAGATTACAAAAAGGGTGGCTCGCTATTAGGACTCACTATCCAAAATGGAAGGCTCATGCCTATAGAAATACAATGACAAAATGGCTTACAACCAGAAAATGAACTGATAAAGTGCACCTAACAAGTGCTAATTCAGTTCCTTTGAAGCTCAATAAATTGCCTTAACACACTTCATCATTTTCACACTTCTTATCAATCACACCATACTTCTTTCTAAGTTCACACAAAAAATCTCAAAATGATCCAACATATATAGCTGATGCATTCACAAGCATCAATTGGGTCAGCCTAATTAGATGCAACCATTATTCACTAAAAATCAACTATCAGCTCCAAGCATTTACAAAAAAGTTTCCAAAAACAATTTAAACAATTAGCACACTACATCATATTGGTATGGACCAAAGATAGGTCACTCATACATTCACACAACAAAATTAATTCACCATAACACCAACTATCCATTAGGTTGGCTAGAGATAGACATAATAGAAAAATGCAACAATAGAATAATGCCAACTCATCATATGAGCACCTGTGCATGTGATATTTTGAAAATATAGCCTTCCAACATCCAAAAACCATTTCCCAAAACTGCAAACAAGGATGATCATCAATAGAAAATTGTGGACCCAAATACTAGAGAATAGTAACATTATACTAGTTTAGATACCAATCCAAAATACTAGAAAAATCTAGAAGTTGAACTTATAGTTGCAACTCATATATCATGGTGACATCAATGAAAATACATAACCTATAAAATGAGGTGTTCTTCATTCTTCCAACAGTCTTCCCCTTTGTCATTGATGGCAACATGTGTTAAAATTTACAAAACTTTCTATATACAACACTTCAACATTATCTTCATAGCATTATCTCCCCCTTTGACATCAAGGACAAAGAGTGGCCCAAAAAGAAATATGAAAACTAAAAAAAATTACCTAGAGGATGGCAAACCTTGAAGCTCCTTAAGAGTACCTTTCCAAGCAGATTTACCATTCTCCCAACTCTTCTTTACAACAACCAACATTTTGTTCAGGGATTCCAATTCCATTAGACTTTCCTCTACATCATCCAAAGTACTAGGGGTTAGGTTTATCTTCTCAAGTTTCTTTGGACTTGCCAAAGAATTGGCAACTAGAGTGTACTCCATTCTTACAAGGTCACCTAACTGACTAAATTTTTTGATGATTTCTTCCTCCTACTTTTGAAAAATAAAGAATTTATCTCTATGTCCAGAGATAACATTCTAGGTTGATATGTCTCTATCCTTAGAAGCATTGTAGGTACCAGAGACAATAGTCAACTGGGACTCAATGGAGTCCATAAGATCCTTAATATTTTGAGTGGCATCTGGCCACTTCAAGCAATATGCAACGAGAACATTTTCCTCAGACTCACAAGTTTGCACAACTTCTGGGTTCTTCTCAGCACTTGTGTATGTAGGAGCACACTTTTCATGAAGTGCCAACAACCTTTTCTTTGCCAACTTCTCCTCAACTTCTTGATTTTTCTTCTCACCAATTCTAGAGGCATACTCCTTAAAGGATTTCAATAAAAGTCTCAAATTATCTACCAAAGTGAGAGATGTATCCATTGAACTACTAGGGGTGGAATCCTATAACACTTTAAGAGAATCTTTAATAAGCTTTGTCCCCTTCTGGTGATTTTCTAGAATTTCTCTTCTACCGGTTGCATGTAATGTATCCTCTAGTGCCAACTTATGAATAGGATAAATTTTATCTAATTCCACACAACCTTGAATCATAGGGAGTTGTAGAAGCTTTGGAGGAATCACCGACTGGAAGCTGATCTACTTGGATAGCAATCCTTTCAATATATCATCACTAGAGGAAGATTCTCTGAGAGATCTATGAGATTCTATAACCTTCCTTTGATTTTCTTCATTCTTCCTGACATATTCCTCATTTTTCTCTTCTTCCTCTTCATTTTCTTTTTCCTCTTCCTTCTCTTCTTCATCTAATTTCTCTTATTCTTCTTTCTCTTCTTCCTTTTCTCTATTTTCTTCTTTTTCATCTTCATCTTTGTCTTTGATTCCTTCTTCTTCATCATTTCCTTCACCTCCAATTTTATTTTTCTCTTATTTAGCATTATCCTTTTCTCCTTCATTGTTATTCTTTTTTCTTCAACATTATCTTTTTCACCTTCAACATGCTCTAATGGAACATCATCATGTTTCTCTAGCTTACCTTCTCCCTCATTTTGTTTCTCCATATCTAGGGGATCATTTGAAATACCTATATCTAGATGGATATCTACATCACTTGTTTCTAAAGGAATACTTGTATCCCCTATACCAAAAGGAATATCTTTCTCAACTTCTCCTACAAAAGCTTCTTCTCCTATCTTAAGAAGTGCACCAAGCATGCAGTATTTCTCAGATGTATCTCTATTTACTTTTGTAGTTTCCTTACTTATTTTCTTTATCTGCTTCTTGTCCCTTTTCATTAAATTTTTTACTCTTTTCTTCATCTAAAACATTTTTGCACATATCTTCTTTAGGGTTTCCAAATCATTCGGGGTCAAAGAAAACCCAATTCTCTCAAATGAATCATTTGTGATCTCATATAATTCAACAACCTCTATTCTCCTCTTCATTAGGGCTACCCACATTTTATCAGGTACATTATTCTTTACATTATTCCAACTAACATCCAATGTGATAACATACTAAATAGTAGCCAAAATTAATGTTTTTCTATCCTCTTTACCTAATTGATCATAGTACTTTGTTGTAGGCTTCAACATATCTTTAAAATGTAACAAGGAATTAAGTATTGCCTCTAATTTGAAACGGGAACCAATTCTTACCAAAGATTCCTTTTGTTCTACCTAGTCTAGGGAGGTTTCTTTAGAAAATTTTGATTTCTTTGATTGCAGTTTGGTGTGCACATGAAAACCAAAATAATGTTCTTCATCTTTATCAAAGGACAATATAATATGCAATCTATTGGAACCAAAACTAGCTTATGGTGAAGCACCTTCAGAGGATAAGCTTCCTTTACTCTTCCTTACCAACATTACTACAGGGTCCTCCTCTTCTTCCTCTTGATCATCAATGATGCTGAGGTTTTTCTCTCTTGTAGAATTTTCTTTCTTTCCTCTCTTACTTAGTGCCACTAGAGTAGTCTCCTTCCTTTTCCTACATCTTGTATTAGGCTTAGAAGGAGTCGGGCCTTTTCCTTTATCAGGAACACGGGGTTCAATATTCACTACAAGAGCTATAGAGGGTTTAGAAGGAGTAGTATTATTAGATATCCTTGGCCTTGATAATTCTCCCTCCACCTACTCTCTCTTAGCCCTACATTGTGCAATCTCCTCATCAGTGAAGCTTGCCTCTAAGCTCCTTATCCAAATTCTTTCTTATTATAGGCTTCTTGTGCTCCAAGTGAACCTTCATGGATTTCTCTACATAAGTCTTGATTCTAGGTTCATTAACATCTGTAGGATTTTTCAACAATACTTGCACATAGCCTTTGATTTCATCTTCAGTAATCTCATAACCCAACGATTCAGAGCACTGGAAAAAGTCAGAAACCAAGATCTCATTGCAAACCAGAAAAATCACCTTCCACAGAAGAGAAAAATGAAAAAGTAGAGATTTGCAAAAGATGTGCAAATTGATATATTCGAAGTACTTTGTGCCTTGAAAATTGTGCTTGGGGGCCGTACAGCCCTTGGGCAAAATTTTTTCACCTCTCTAGATGACTTTGCCCAAATCGAACAAATTTTATATCAAAATAGGGGTTTTTGGGTGCTGTGAATCCAACGACGAGGTCTGTTTTGGCCCAAACTGCTCTAAAAATTAGGTGACCCCTAGATCTATCAAAAAAATCACTGAGCTTGAGACCCTATCTGGAAAATGGTGACCAAAATGAATGAAATAAAAGCCATTTCTAACTTTTTCCAATGCTCTGAATTGAACAAAAAACCCTGATTTGATCCAAGACACTGCATAAATGTGCTCAAAGAATGAAACCCTCTAGGGACCCTGAACGAGCTCTGTAATGAAATCGTCCAAAAAAGCTAAGAAGGGGTTGCTAATCGAGGCTCTGATACTTTGTTAGAAACCAAGATCAGATTTTCAAACCAGAACATCCTTCCATAAAAGAGAAAAACATAAAAAGTAGAAAGGTTGCAAAAAGATGTACTCCTGAATAATATTATGTTGCACATCTTTTTGCAACCTCTCTATTTTTTCTATTTTTCTCTTATGTGGAAGGATATTCTAGTTTGCAAATCTGATCTTGGTTTCCAACATGGTGGCTCTGATCACTCAAATAAGATAAAGATGAAAACCTATAACTTAGGAATTAAATATGCCTAAGTAAACTTATGCAAAGTGTAATTAAATATTAATTACACCAACATGTTAGAAACCAAGATTAGATTTGCAAACCAAAATATCCTTCCATAGAAGAGAAAAACAGAAAAAGAAGATATTTGCAAGAAGATGTGCAAATAATTATTATTTGAGAATTCGATAATTACAAGATAACGATTTGCTTTATAAAAGCAAAGATGCATAACCCTAATCTTATCTTGAGCAACAAGATAGCTCAACAAGATAAGTATGAGAATTAATTAACCTAGGAAATAAATAATTACCTAAGTAAACTTATGTAAAGTGTAATTAAATATTAATTACACCAACACCCCCCATAAGTGCAACTTAGGGAGAAGCAGATTATTATGCAAATATGAGTCCCAACAACAAGGCTTGATCAGGTATTCATTTACAAATGCAATGATGAGGTAGAGAAGGAAAACTGAGTGGGACAAAACCCCCTACAATGAGATGACTGTTGCAAAGAAGCACTGGAAGAACACTATGGAGTAACACTAGAACCATAATCTGACAAGCAAGGAAAGATACTTTTTTCTACAATTGAAACCAAAAATAGAATCATGATAATGTGATAGTAGACATGATGCCATAGAACACTGGAAAACTCACAAATTGGAACAACCCCGGAATCTATGAAGCAACAGTAGATGCGATGATGAAAAAATCTGGAAACTGTGTATCTCGATGTCAATGCCAAACTGTGACTAAAACTCTTCCATGGGAAGGAGTACCAAAAAGAATCTGGAACATTAACCATAAAAACATGGCCCTCAAACTAAGAAGAATTTGAACCAATGAGGATCAAGAACCATAATCTCTCAACTAAAGTGTGAACCGATGAATCCGATATGTCTCAAGCTATAGCAAAAAAAGTGGCCAAAAGAAACTAAGAAACCAAATATAACCCATGTGAGCTATCATCAAATCAAAATGGATATGGAGATCAAAGTGCATGCACACTCTAATCAGATTATTATGCAAGAAACCCCCCTAATGGAAATTTATCTCAGTTCATTTATTATAATAACCCAACTATTGTAAAAGGAGAGAATCCTAAACATGCATAAATAGAGAATAACATGATGTGCTAATGAAATGAAGTAAAAATATTCAAGTTTCACCTTTCCAACTACCAAAACATCCAAGTAATCTCTAAAACACCCATCGAGACAAATCTGGAATAATGATAAACTTGGGATAGATATAGAAAAAAGTGCATGGACAACAAAATAGAGCTCCTCAATACCTTTCCAATGCCTCAAAGAAGACGAAAATCAAAGATTGTGGCAAAAAGTTATGATCTCTGAATCCCAAAATGAACATCTGACTTTAAATAGAAAAAATAGTAGATAAACAGAAAAAATCTAAAAAATAAGCTACACCATTGGAAAGTGCTTGGAACCATCTTTCTGGCAATATCTTGTTTTCCCGATTTTGATACTGTATGCCCAAGTTATGCCAAAAAGAAAAAAAAGGCTTCTTTAGGGCAAATCAGGGCTAGGAGGGGGCAAAGAGGGCCGACCATACCAATGATGTCATGCTGATGTCAACACTTTACGATGTTAAATTTAATGGCCATCTGGCCATCACAGGAAAAAAAGCCCCCTGCAAAGAATTTGATGGCAGTCTGGAAAGACCCGATTACCAAAAAAAATGAATATTCTTATGAGGGGAATATTCCCCTGCTGTTTTGATTTCGCCGCCGAATATTTTTAATCACCGGATTTTGTGGCATGTGGTTGCCGGAGTTGAAGGAGGGCCACCAGTGGAAGGCTCTCTAGTTTAGAGGAAAGCTGATGACTTCCATGTGTTGCCGACCTATCCTCGGGTGGTAGGTACCCACCCTACTAGTGGCAACGTACTGCCCTGCCGCAACAAGGTATGGGGTACCCTCTATTGCAGGCATTAAAGCTTGTAAACGCTAATAAAAAAAACTTTGAAATTTGTTTTTTATTTTATTTATTTATTTATTTTGATTTTCAGAAAAACAAAAAATAATAATTTTTTTTGACATGCAGGAAAAAAATATTAAAAAAACCTAATTTTTTTTTTCGAGAATCATGCACAGGGGTCGTACACAGACTGTATGGCCTCTGAAACAAAAAAAAATTCCTCAAAAACTTGAAACACTGAAATAGGGTGTATTATATGTCTTTTTTTGTCTCTCGGATGCTCTGGATATGATGGCAAGCTTCGATCTGCTTGAAAATGCACCAGAAGCTTTGCAAGTCCCATATCTGACAAATCTTCAAACCTTCATAACTCTGGCATAAAATGTCATATTTAGGCAAAACAAAAGTCGATCTTGACTTTTTTGACAGCCCTAAACTCGAATATGACCTTATATTTCCTCCAACATTCACCAAAAGTAACCATGCAAGAGCACCCAAATAGAGAGACAAAGTCAGGGTATGAAACCCTCAAGGAATTGCAAATGAACTCTGCAATGAATTTCTCAAAAAAACTAAGGGGCTGCAAATCAAGGCTCTGATACCATGTTAGAAACCAAGATCAGATTTGCAAACTAGAATATCCTTCCATAGAAGAGAAAAATAGAAAAAGCAGAGATTTGCAAGATGTGCAAATAATTATTATTCGAGAATTCAATAATTACAAGATAATGATTTGCTTTATAAAAGCAAAGATGTATAACCCTAATCTTATCTTGAGCAACAAGATAGCTCAACAAGATAAGGATGAGAATTAATTAACCTAGGGAATAAATAATTACCTAAGTAAACTTATGTAAAGTGTAATTAAATATTAATTACACCAACACCTTCGACTTCATCTTCAATAATCTCATAACCCAATGATTGAATCCATACATTTTGGGGTTCAATAACTTCAATCATACATTCATTAGAAGAGACATGAAAGATGATTTCATCCTTTTATTTCTCAACAACTTTCCTTAGAATAATTTCTCTCTCATCCATGTTGCTCTTGAACACAATAAAGAATTTTGTTAGAGCATTTTCTTGAACCTTCATATCACCCAAACTATGCATATAGTAAAAAATTTGATGTGTAACTGATTTGGATGAATCACAAAATACCATACCATCCCTTCTAGAAGTCCCTTAAGGAATTAGAACAATAAAAAAACAATCAGGGAGCCAAATTTAAATGCATACTTCTTTTCCTTGGTCATTCTTAAGTTCTCAAGCAATAATTGTTGGAGAAGCTCAAACAGATCATAATCTACACCATTAACTACCATATCAAAACTAGTATAAATAGTTGTAGCAGATATCTAGAGTTATCTTTGTTAGTGAAGTAGATTTTATGTCTGATCATTATTGCAAGATACTTCACAATAGTATTATTGATAGGTTGTGTAGTTAAAGCTCTCCTATCATATGTGGCTCCTGGGAGTTCCATCACCACTTCATTCTTCATGGATTTCAACACAAGTACTAAACTGGTATCACAAAGTTTGGTAATAGCCTTAATTTCTTCCTTAGTTATCAAATGGGGTCTATCAGTCCACAAGAATTTATCATGCATTATGTTGAGAGCTAGTTTTACATACTTATCATCAACAACAAAGCTAAAATTAGGAAAGTGATTCCATCTATCCAATTTCTTCACAAAAATATTCAAATATTCAAGTTTTACTAGGAAATTATCCCCTATGAGCTCATTCTACCAAATTTCTATCAATTTATTGTGATTGAATTCATTAGTCTTTACTTGAATGTACATTCTTGTATCATCAATCGGCATAACCCCATGAGGAATATATGAGAAGGTGCCCATAGGGTCGTCTTCGAAAACCTTCATAGAATACTTCCCATACAATGGTCTAGGCATTTTTGACACATTAACAACTGCAAATGTTTCCATTCTTCCACAAATCAATCTCAAATGATTTCAAACAACAATTCACATAAACCCACAACAACACATATAAGCAAAATACCTTTTTCTTCGCAAAGAACCAAAACTAGGGTTTGCATGGCTCACGCTCTAGATCACCTCAAGAATGCTCCAAAATTCTCTCCAATTTCTTCAAACATGCAAGTGAACAAAATCCCTTAATCTTCCACTTTATAAACAAATGATTTTCCCTAGTTTACATTAAATGAGGAAAAATTCAAAAAGCTGCTAAAATCCCTTCTTCCTACACTGAAAAACTCTAATTTTCTTTGGAAATGATCATGTCTACTCATTTTATTCTTTTTCCTTTTGTATAACCTCTACCTATTCATTCCTCACAACATATCCTCACATCAAAGACTAACATGCCAAATATCCAAGGAGTTTGAACAATTTTATGTTAAAGTTCCCCCTTAGACTATACTAGGTCTAGTTTCCATAGGAATTGTCTACATTGGATGAGGGCAGAAATGCATTAGATGTTTCAAGTTCTTCTTTCTTCCATATCATGTTCATTTCTTGCTTAACCTCATTCTTATCAATTTTATTCACTGGTTCATTCTTCTCTACCGAAGTAGACTGCTTTCCCTTTTTACTTTTACAAACTCTTGAAATATGTCCTAGTTTATTGCAATTCTAGCAGACAATATTTTTTTGATTTTTCTCACCTCCATTAACCCTTGATTTGTACTAATTTTCTTTATGTCCAAACTTGTTAAATGTATAGCAATAGGCAACAAAATATTCATTCAATCTACCTCCATTAGAACAATTCATCATTTGAGTTATGCATTCAATAGATCCAAGTAAAATTTTCTTGCTCACAAAACATTGTCTAGAGAAGGAACTAGCAAACTGAATCATCCTACTTTTGCACTTAGTTTCCCTGTTACCAAATTTATTACATGAAAAGAAAACACCATTGAAGGATGGGTACCTTTGATAATTTGTTTGTTTGATAGGTGGTCTCCTAGCAAACTTCCTTGGATTTCTTTTCTCATTCCCTTTATTCCGAGTCTTCTGATTATCCTTATAATTTTCACCTCCTTCCATTCCCAAGATTCCTTTGTCTTTACTTGGTTTCTACCCTAAAATCAACTCATCAACCTTGTCAGAACTAGATTTGAAAGATTTGAAATTATTTTCATAGATTTTTTTTCTCCAAATATGCTTTTAGGTTCACCACTTCTTGTTCAAGTCTAGTGCATTAATCAGTCTTGCTTTGCACCATAGTATTCAAAAATTCTTCAATTTTTTTATTTTCCTCCACTAGCACTTTCAATCCAATAACCTCTTCATTAGCTTGCTTAAATTATTCACTTACTTTTCTATGTTTTTCTTTGAACTTCCTCAATTTCTATTTCAACTTCCAGACACATTCATTTGCTTCATCAAGATTTTCCTTCAAATCTCTATTTTCACTTTCAACCTTGTCAAGATCTTCAAGAGCAACCTGAAGCTCTTCTTTTTCATCCATTTGTTCAATCTTCAAAATTTTCTTGAAGTTGTTAGGCTTCTTTAGAGGAACCAAGATCTAATACCAATTGTCAAATATCCAAGATACTAATAGGGGGTCTTGAACCAATATCTTCTTAAACTTATTGAACAAACACCATCCAATTATTCTAATGAATATCACAGTAAAGATAAGCAGAGCATTAATAGAACATAAAAACACACAACACACAAACACTAGGGTTTTTATGTGGAAAACCCAAAATGGGAAAAACCATGGTGAGGGTTAGTTCACAATATAGTATAACCAATTATAAGATATTACAAAAAGGGTGGCTCACTACCAAGACTCACTTTCCAAAATGGGAGGCTCACTATCCATAGAAATACAATGAAAAAATGGCTTACATCTAGAAAATGAAATGATAAAGTACACCTAACAAGTGTTGATTCAAATCCTTTGAAGCTTAGTAAAATGAATTAACACACTTCATCATTTTCACACTTCTTCACATTCGCACCATGCTTCTCTCTAAATTCACACAAAAAGATCTTGAAACAATCCAACACATATAGTTGATCCATTCACAAGCATCAATTAGGTTGGCCTAATTAGATGCAATCATTATTCACTAAAAAATAGCTATCAACTCCAAGTATTTACAAAAAAAATCCAAAAAAAAATGAAACAATTAGCACACTACATCATATCAACATGGACCAAAGATAGGTCACTCATACATATGCACAACAAAATTAATTCACCATAACACCAACTATCCATTAGGTCATCCAAAGATAGACTAAATAGAAAAATACAACAACATAATAGTGCCAACTCATCATATGAGCACCTGTTCACACGAGATTCTAAAAATACAACCTTCCAACATCCAAAAACCATTTCCCAAAACTACAAGCAAAGACGATCATCAGTAGAAAATTACAAACCAAAATACTAGAGGATAGTAACATTATACCAGTTTAGATACTGATCGAGAACCCTCGAAACACTCATTGTGGTTTCTCCTCCTCAAGTGGGGTTTTCTTTTATCACTCATACTTGGTGGTGTGGGTTCTACTCCTAAAGCATGTTTTTCTTTTACCACATGCTTTGTCTTTTTTAGTTTTTATTAGTTCAATATCTAATTTTTTCCAAAATTTTAATGATATTCCATTTCATGCATGTGATGGTTACTTGGCTTTGCCTATGTCACTTGATACCTTTGATCCTTCTCACAAAAGTCCTCTTGCTTTGGAGGATATTTTGTTACAAGAAGATGAAATCATTGATACCTTTCTTAATGTTTTGTACCTTTCCTTCATTCCAATGCACTCTCTCCTAGAGATGATGCATTTGTGAATGATGAATCTACCCTTCATTCTAATGTGCTCTCTTCTAGAGACATTGCATTGGTGAATGATGAATTTCATCTTTGTTCTAATGCACTCTATTATAAAAATGTAGCATTAGTGAATAATTAACCTCCTTGGATCGATGTTAAGTGATGAGTCTATTTTATGGTCTCATTTTTGGGTAGAATTTGTGATCTAGTTGCTAAAGTTATCATGGAATTTGACATTAAGTGTTGATACTTTTATGATATTTTCTCAAACTATAGACATTGGGATTACTCTTATTTCTACAAACCTTTAATGATAATGGCATGTTATATGGACTGTCTATATTAATTTTTCATGTGGTTAATCAATGTTCCTTAAGGTGGTTATAGATATGCAATTATTGTACATACTAACATTTCCATAGAGATTTAATTTGAGGATGCTAAGTTGAGGAAGACACCGCCAGCTGGACATGCACCATAATGTCCATCAAAGGAATTGCTCTAAAGTCAAAGGAGGTTGATGGTAGGAGATTCCTCATGCAAACTAAATGTAACCACCTTGTAATGGTCATTATTGATGTTTAGAAAATGTGCACATTACTGCAGCACTAAATTTGTGGTTGGACATGCATGTCTGACTAGATTCCATGCATGCATAACTGCCACCCCACTTTCTCTATTTTCCCTAAATGGTGTCCTCCTAGTTCATGGAGTTGGTTTCCTTGTTTTGTTTTTTAGTATAAATAAATATTAGATGCTACTTCTCTAAAGGTTGCACGATTTGACATTATACTTGCATTCTTAAGTTTTCAGTAATACAGTTATACTACTCTTTTCTACTCATGATCTATAGTGAATAAAATGAATTTCTAAGTCTAAGCATCTAAGTTCTCATTAGTTTTAGAGGATTCTTATCCAAGGAGGCCTACTTGGTGATTAATCCATCCTTTAGTTTAGTATTAATTTCTATTTAGTAATTAGTTAAAAATCTAGCACCGATTATTCCTACAGCCACTAGAATTTCATTTTGTGACTATTCCTGCAGCAAAAACAGATAGAGTAGTGCCTTGTTTGTTAACTCAGATTTTCATTTCTATCATGTATTTTGACTTGGTGTAGTTGTTGATTGATGATTAGCATTTATGTTATTCCTTTCTAATCAATTTACTTTCAGTATTGTGTTTTTCTTAGCTATAGAATGAAAATGGCTACTCTGGGTTCCTAGTGCACATACTATGCTGACCCATTTCAAGTTCACATCCCTGGGTTGAGAAGTTAAATGCACCTTCATGATGATTGGAATAGCTATTCAAGTTAGATGTCCAATCTCTGAATCATGGCTGTAAAGGCCTAGTTTTTGAGTCATTGTAGGAGGCAAACATTTTTGGGTCCGTTGCTGGGGAGGGTGTCAAACTAGGAAGTTCTTTGGAGTCATTGATATTTTTCTTGTTGTGGTATTTATAAATTTTTTTCTTAGCATACCCCTTATGTAGGAAGTAATGGCCCTCCTTATTCTTTATTGATTCTTTGTGTGAGCTAGCTGATAGTGTGTTGATACCGTATGCATAAAGGAAGGAGAAGAGCTTCCAAATTTTCCCAAAAATAAAGAAGAAGAGCTAAACCAATTTGCTAATGAATTTCCTAATTTGATTAGTTCTGAAGCTTCCACCAAATACCAAAATTAGTTTGAGAATCCCTTTGTTTGGGAAATCCATCCATCCGGCATGGGTGATGCAAATAGAAACAAACCTAACCAACTAGTTTTTCCTTTCCCCATTTCCCATCAGAATGAAGTGGACAACCTCAAAAATATCCCTGCTGCAGTACTTCCTAAGTTTTATGGACTTGTTATAGAAGATCTTGATACCTTCTTGTTCGAGTTTGATATACTCTGTAGGAGTTATGATTATACCACCAATTCCCATAGACTTAAAATATTTCCTAACACTCTGAATGGAGTTGCATTAAGATTGTTCATGAGCCTAGGAAAAGATACTATGGAAAATTGGGAGGACATGAAGACAAAGTTCCTTGAGAAATACAGGGAATATTGCAGGGACAGTGACATGAGAGGAGATGACATTTTTTGGGATGCAAGAAAAGGAGGATGAGAGCCTAGAAGATTATATTTCAAAGTTTTTGTTTTGCTTACAGAAATATCCACACCATACCCTCAATGAAGAATCACATAAATTTTTTTCTTAAGAGGAGTCAATGAGAGTTGCATTGATGCCTTAGACCTGATGGTAGGAGGAGATATCACCCAAGTTCCTTGGGAAGACATCAAGAAAATATTCCAAAACTACTCTAGGGCAGCTTCAAAGAAAGGGAGAGCCTACCAATCCTTTATGGGTAAGTCATCTACCAGTGGAGTCTCAAGAATGGAGATAACACACTTGTTTGTAGATTTCAAGAAAGACATTATAAATAATCTAGGTACTTAGCTAGATACATTTCAGGCCAAAAAGAAACAAGAGGAGGTAGAGGCAATGTTGGCAGAGTATTACCCCCATTATAGACAAAAGAAGAAGGATTGTAGATGCAAGATGGTAGCTAATATTGAAAGCAAGTAGATTGCATCCGAATTCAAGCCAATCTAGATTGAAGAAGGTCAAGTCTACTATGTTACACAAAGGAAGCCTTGGGCTCCAAGACAAGGTATACCACCTAATCCACTATCTTATATTGGGTGATATTTTAATTCCTATTCATCTAGTAACCAATGGAAGCCCCCATATCAATCCAACTATGGAGGATATCCACCACAACCTTGGGGTAACCCTCCAAATGCTTGGCCCAATCATCAAAACTCTCCACCACAGTGGCAACAACTGCAGGGGAATTGGCAGCAATATCAAGAGCATTAGTAGCCACCTCTAGGAAATTGGCAGCAAACAAATAAATGGAGTGGAGGACAATAATGGTTAACCTAGAGAACTAGTTACATGCAACCATCTTCTTAGCCCCAACAGCCTACTATAATGCCTTCACCTGCTTATTCAAGCTCAAACCCACTTAAACTTACTCAGCTACCAGCTCGGTCCACACCTAATCCAAATAACAAACCACAAAAACAACCTACATACTTTGCTAATTCAAATAAATTCCCTACATATGTTGTGAGTGTAAGTGACATCCACTTGCATTCAGGAACTACTTTACCAGCCCCTTCCATGCCCATTATCATTGAGCTTCATATGAAAGAGGAAGAGTAACCTCTCAATTATCCCATTCAGCCAAGTGCACCTAAAAATCCTAAACCAATCCTATCCAAGCAAAATGAACAAGAACCACCATTTCCTAAGAGATTGGAAGTTGCCAAGAAAATGGAAGAAAAATATGATACACCTTTTGACATCCTAGATTAGTTGAAGCATATATGTGTCCAGATCCCTCTATTCCAGGCCATAGATGATGTCCAAATCTATAGCAAGGCAATCAAAGAAGCATGCCTCAAGAAGCCAAGTAGGAAAAAGAAAGACCAAACTATAGTTCATGTGGTGGGACAACTAGCTGACATCATGCTTGGAAAAGTGACTATCCCCAAGTACAATGACCCAAGTGGTCATGTGGTAGCAGTTGTTATAAACGGGATCCAAATTAAGAATGCTCTAATTGATTTAGGGGCAAGTAATCAATGTAATGACCAAGGACATCCTACAACAACTAAACATTGCAAGCATGAGATCTACTCCTACTGTATTGCAACTTTTTGATAGTTCTACTGTTAAGCTTGATGGTATAGTGGAGGATTTTGTGGTAGTTTTAGACTCTTGGGAGTACCCAATAGACTTCATGATTCTTTCTCCTAAAGCTACACTAGGCAGGTATCCCATTATTCTTGGAAGACCATGGTTAGCAATTGTAGATGCATATATTGGATGTCAGTAAGGTGACATGACCATTTCAAATGAGAAGAACACTAAAATGTTTTCTCTTTATCCTCCTGCTTAGCCATCTCATGATGAGGATGATCCCATATGGCCACATGTTGGTGAAGAAGCCGAGGAAGTCAATTCCATGGCAGAACTTATGATGTTAGGTAGAAAATTCTTCATGTAGCTTCAAGAAAAAGATGAAGTATTGGTTAACATTATTCAGAATCATTATTAAATGGAGGGAGCATCATATTCTCATTCTCCTATTCTAATCAAGACACTTTTTCCTACTCTTCATATAGCCACTATTCATGTAGATTTTCTTCCTGCAACCACTCTTCCTGTAGCAACTCTTCCTATAGCTAGACTTCCTATAGCAATAGGTATGACCCATACATTGCTACCATATGAACTAAAGGTATCATGCATTAATGAAGCATCCATGATAGAGTTGACTACACAAGTGTAGGTGTCAGAGGTAAGATATCTAAATGTTAACAAAAATCTAAGTGAAGAACAACAATTGTTATTGGCACACTTATTAAGGACACATCAATATGCATTTGCATGGGATTCTCATGATATGAAGGGATTGGACCCTAAAATTTGTACACACAAAATTTACATCAAAGATGATTTCACCCTAGTGAGGTAGCCACAAAGAAGAATTAACCCTACAATAAGAGAAATTGTTAAAGGATAATTATAGAAATTGCTAGACGTAGGATTTATCTACCCCATTTCAGAATAGCTAGTGGGTGTCTCCATTAGTGATTATGCCCAAGAAAGGAGGGAAATGGTGAGTTTATGTTGATTATAGGGAACTTAATGCTTCCACCAAGAAGGACCATTTTCCCTTACCCTTCATAGATCAAGTATTGGACACACTTGTAGGAAAGCAATAGTTTTCTTTTCTAGATGGATTTAGTGGCTACAACCAGATCCAAATTACACTAGATGACTAGGAGAAGACCTCCTTTACTTATCCATGGGGGACCTATGCCTACTCAATACTCCTATTTGGCTTATGCAATGCACTTGCAACCTTTCAGAGGGGAGTCATTAGCATATTTTCAAATATCTCTCTTGATTGTATGGAAATTTACATGGATGACTTTACCACTTATGGTGCTGATTTTTATTAAGCATTAGAAAATCTCAGGAGAGTCCTACACAGATGTGAAGACCAAAACATGTCCTTAAATAGTGAAAAGTGATTCATGATGATGCAGGAAGGTGTAGTTCTTGGCCACTACATCTCCCACAAAGGAATTCAAGTAAATCTTGCAAAGATTGAGGTGACCACAAATCTTCCCACACCTGCAAAAAAAAGGATGTTAGGATTTTCTTGGTCCATGCAAGATATTATATGTGATTCATCAAAGATTTCAACAAAATAGCAGCACCATTGTATACTCTTCTCACTAAAGATGCTGAATTCTAGGGAAGGCTAATGTTGTTGTAGATTTCCTTTCAAGGTTGACTACATCAAGGGATAATCAAGCCATAGATGAATCTTTTCCTGATGAGCATCTATTCTCTATCAGTGTACAAACACCCTGGTATGCTAGCATAGCTAATTATTTGGTGACAAACCATGTCATGAGGAGATGTGCGAGAAAAGATGAAACACATGAAATTTTTCATGCATGCCATAATGAACCATGTGGAGGAAAATTTGTAGCCAAGAGGACAATAATAAATATTTTGAACACAAGAGATTACTGGCTAACACTTCATAAGGATGCAGGAAGGTATACAAGAAAATGTGGCAGATGCCAAAGAATGGGTAGGCCAACCAAATTTGATGAGATACCACTTTACCCTTAGGTAGTAATCACTCCATTTAACAAGTGGGGATTGTATTTTGTAGGACCCATTGACCCTCCATCAAATGGTAAGTATTATTATGTAACAAAGTGGGTAGAAGTTAAGGCCATGAAAATATGCAAGAAATAACAAAGTTGCATAATTTTTTTATGAGGATATTTTCACAAGGTATGGAGTTCCACGAGAGATGGTGATTGATCAAGGGGCTCAATTTACATCAACCCTTTGTTGCAGCACTAGTCAATGAGTACAACATAAGGCACAAAAATTCTACTCCCTATCACCTCCACGCTAATGGCCAAGTTGAGGTAACTAACAAAGAAATTGAAGCTATTCTAACCAAAATATTAGCTATCCACATAAAGGATTCGGTGAACAGATTACTAGAAGCTACTTGGGCCTACAAAACTACCTAGAAAACAACTATAGGCTTCACTCCATTTTATTTTCCTTATGGAAAGACAACAATGATTCCCATTAAATTTGAACATAAGACTCTTAAGACTGTAGTATATTTGGGGATGAATATTTCTGAGGCATAGAGAGAAAGAATCATGTAGCTAAATGCTTCGGATAAGATGAGAAGACCAGCCATGCATCACACAAAGGTAGTGTAGAATCAAAGAATCAAGTGTCATGACAAATTCATCAAGGACAAGAAGTTCCAACTAGGAGATTGGGCCCTATTCTATGACTCAAGATATCAGGACAATGTAGGAAAATTGCAAACAAGGTGGCTAGGACCATACGAAGTTGCTAAAGTATTTCCTAATGGTGTTGTACAACTCATTACTATTGACCTAGTTAGATTTAAGCTGCTTGTCAATGGTCACTGACTTAGATTGTATCACAAGCCAACTTCCAAGGAGGAGTTTCTGTAACAATTCACTCAACATGCAACATCCAAGCTTCCTACAGTCGAAGGAAGTGGACCTAGTGTCCCTCCTTCTAGTTAATTAAGGTACGTACTTGTCATAATAAGTCTTCCACTTCTATGAGAGTCCATTTCTTCACCCATCTGTGCATCCATTTCCACCTTTCTCTCTCTTCCATCACTTGACTCCACCTCATTCCACCTCATCTTCACTAATTGCTCAACTTATTTCTTTAAAAGGTGAGCGGTACTTTCTCCACAATATTTATAATGAATCCTCCACACATTTAGGTATGTGTGCATTAATTGCTATATCTTAATTGTCTTTAAGTGCATTCATTTAATTGTTGTACATTAGTATGGGAATTCACCATAGCATGCTAATATTTCCTACCTTGTCAAATCATTATTGCACATGTATGGACAAATGCCCAAATTTAGGTTGGGGGAAGGAAAAAGATGTGAATTTTTTTCCCACATGTTAGTCCTTGTTGGTCTACACTAGAAAAATTTAAATTGAGTTGATTTGAAATCTAAGTGAGAGGATGGCTCACATGTGTGAGGTGACACCAACTGCTACCTCCATTTCTCTCATTATAGCTTTCATTTATTACTCTAATTTCCTTTCCATTATTGACCCTTTCATATCTCAAGTTGTGTTGCAAACAAAAGGTAAGTTAGAAAAGGAAAATTTAGTCGACATTAGCATTGGAAAGTTAGCAAGTGTTGTAGCAAGGTGAATTTGATTTTTAGACGAAATTGTAGGAAGGAAACCACAAAGTGTTTGTTTGATTGCAAAACAAGTTGAAAATCAAGAGTTTGAGAAAAATTAGGATTTCCTATAGTTAGAGGTCCTAAAACAAGAGATCCTATAGAAAAATATAGAATAGGAGCAGGAGTCTCTACAACAACAACCCGAATTGGGAGAACAATTAGTAAATGATGGGACAGGCTGAATCCTTGTAGTTAGCATTAGTTCCAGAGAAGATATTGGTGGGAATACATAACCCCCTTGATTTTTCAATGCACAAGGTAGCCATGCATTTATGGAAAGAGATGCAAAGAAGAGAAGAGGAATGGAAGGAGAAAAAACACAGATTGAAGAAGTTCAAAAGAGAGATGAGGAAATTGAAGATAAAGATGTAGAAATTGCCACCTTGAAGAAGAAGGTGAATGATATGGTAGCCTTGGTACCACAGATTTTAGAGTGTTGAACCCCTTCAAGGTTCTATGCTTTGTATTTGAAGGAGAAATATCTCTCTTTTAGATTGGTAAAAATTTTCTCAGGTTTGAACTCTTCTATTGAGACCTCTATTGAAATTTTTAATGCTTATCAAATTGCTTCCCCTGAAATGAAGAATTTGTTGTGTGAGTTTTATTTGCATAATTATGTTGTAACTCAAGACCATGATTGGAATCCGTTGTATGTTGGGGATGTCCAATTAAGGGAATTTATGTCTTGGGTGCAAAATGATATTAGTTGGGGACAACAATATGGGGCTTATAAGCAATTGGAATCCAATATTCCCATATCCATTAGGGCTAAATCAAGGAATTCAAGGGATATTTTTAGGGAATGGCAGAAAATGATTTTCAGACCTAGCTATGGTAATAGGATTATGCCTTGGATAGAAGTAGTTTCTAGTGAATATGGAGCAAAGGAAAAAGAAGAAAAGGAAACTGTGAAGAGATACCTCTCACAAAGATGGAACAACCTAATTGACGATCTCAAGCAAGCTAAGCCTCATTTCATCCAGAACTATGCAACAACTCTTGAAAGGATTGATAGATATATTCACATTGGGAGGAAAAAGGGGCGATTCTGGCTTCCCCTAAATTTTTAGTCACCTATCCTAATGTTGCTTGTACAAAACTTCAGGTTCTACCAATATGATATTACTGCACAACACACTCTGATGTGAGACAATTTTTAGTTGCATATTTCAGAGCATTGACCAAGCAAAAGAACAACCCTTCCCCTACTGGAGGACTAGCAAGACCTTAGGTTGGGGGGAGTGATGAGTCTAGTTTATGGACTCATTTTTGGGTAGAATTTGTGATTTTGTTGCTGAAATTATCATGGAATTTGACATTAGGTGTTGACACTTTTATGATATTTTCTCAAACTATAAACATTGGGCTTACTCTTATTTCTACAAACCTTTAATGCTAATGGCATGTTATATGGATTGTATATATTAATTTTGCATGTGGTTAATGAATTTTCCTTAAGGTGGTTGCAGATATGAAATTATTGTGCATAATAAAATTGAAATATAGATTTAATTTGAGGATGCTAAGTTGAGGAAGACACTGCTAGCTGGGCATGCACCATAACGTCTAGCAAAGAAATCACTCAAAAGTAAAAGGAGGTCAATGATAGGAGATTCCTCATGCAAATCAAATGTAACTACCCTGTAATGTTCATTATTGATGTTGAGCAAATGTGCGTGTTACTACAACACTAAATTTGTAGTTGGACATGCATGTCTAACCGAATTCCATGCATGCATAACCGTCACCCCACTTTCTCTGTTTTCCCTAAATGGCATCCTCCTAGTTCGTGGAATTGACTGCCTTGTTTAATTGGTAGTATAAATAAAGATTGGATGCTCCTTCTCTAAAGGTTGCATGATTTGATATTGTACTTGCATTCTTAAGTTTTCAGTAATACAGTTATACTACTCTTTTGTACTCATGATCTATAGTGAATAAAATGAAGTTCTAAGTTTGAGCATCTAAGTTCTCATTAGTTTTAGAGGATTCTTATCAAAGGGGGCCCACTTGGTGAGTAATACATCCTTTATTTTAGTATTAGTTTAGTATTACTTTTTGTTTAGTAATTAGTTAAAAATTCGGCACTAATTGTTCCTGCAACCACTATAATTCCATTTTGTGACTATTCCTGTAGCCAAAGGAAATAGAGGATTGCCTTGTTTGTTTGATTAGATTTTAATTTCTATCATGCATTTCAGCTTGGTGTAGTTGTTGATTGATGATTAGCATTTATGTTTGTGAAAGAGGAAAAAATGGGTTTTACAAAGACCTGAAACCACAAATTTTACAAAAAAAAGATAAGATCATTAAAAACAGCAAAGTAGAAAGGCTGTAAAAACAACAAGGCAAGTCCACAACCACCAAAAAGGTTGGTGAAGGCTACAGAGCCAAAAAAAAAAGACAAAATTCCAACAACAATTAAATTTGGGCCTTTAATAAATCTATACTCTCAGCTTCCAAATCGTTCATATCCTGAACCCCCTCTTTAAAATATGAACCATCTAGGTAGTAGGAGGCGCTTTCCTTTTAAGGTTGCAATGGGTCCTTTTCAAAATACCTTGGTCCTTGTTCTTGATTTTATCCTTATCCTCTTCTAGGTCAATGACCAGTGAGCCCTGTTGCATATTTTCCAACTTTTCAGACATTGCATCGATGATGATGGCATTGTGCCTAGCCATTTTATGGTTTTGTTCCACAACAATTTTCATGTTATTTTTATTTTGACCATTTCAGCTTCTAGAGTCTTGTACTTATCCTCAGTGTCACCTTCTCCCATTCTAGTATTGTTCTCTTTCCATTTTACTTCTTCATTGCTGAGAGCGGCCAACTTTAGTTCTAGTTCCTTTGACTTGCTATATAGAGCCCTATTTCTTTGATTAAGATCATTAATTTCTTGATAGGCCCATTTAAAAACTGTGAAAATATCACCAATGCCATTTCTTGCAAAGGCAAGAATATCGCCAGACTAAACCCGATCTAAGATGAGGTTAACATTATCTAGGTTGGGGGAGCTAGGAAATCTAGTACCATTAGCTTTGAAAGAGGTAGGAGGGGAGGGCACAAAGTTTCTGCTAACTTCAGGGTTCACAGCTTTGTCCTCCAAAGAGTCTGCATAGTAGGAAACCAACTTGTTGGTAGGGAAGCCCTTAAGAGCTGGATTGTTTAAGGGGATAGGGCAGCTGGGGTAGGTCTTAGGGTTAACTTTAGAAATCTGGGGTTTTCTAGGCTAAGTTTTCTTACCAGACAACTCAGAGGATAGGTGGGCTTCAACAATTCTCTCCTAGGAAAGCTGATTCTTTGAACCCCCACTGTCCATGTCATAGTCCTCAAACATCGTGGAGGCAACATGTTTGGATAAAGTTAGCATGCTTTTATAGTGTTCATATATTAAACTAATAAGATCAGGATGAAGAATAGGGTATCTCCTGGGATTTTTCTTATGGTCCTCAAGACTATTACTCAACGAATAGAATAGATAGCAAGGGAGAGAAATCCATACCTTATGGTGGAAGTGGTTAAGAATGGAAAAATAATGACCATAAACTTTGGTGAATCTCCTATCCAGGGTGATATACTCCATAATAACACGAAGCACATGTCTCCACAACACCTTGATGGTGTCAATTTCAAAATAGCTATTGGAAATTTTAACCAGTTACAATTTCTCCTTATCCTTCTTAGGGAATTTGATTACTGCCTCATCAGAAAACCTTCTGTTGTGATAAAACTTCACACCCTTAGTGGACATTCCAGTCACCTCCGCTATAGTTTTCTCATCCAGTTTCACCTTTCTCCCAAAGAGGATTATTTCACCATTGTTCTGGTTCTTCTCAAAATAGTCTATGGCCATAGTATCAGGCCCATGAAGTTTTTCCAGAAATGGAACTAGCCCACCTCTTACAATCTACTTCTAGACATTATCATTCCTTGTTTGCACCTCATGGATTTTTGGCTCAACTCTTTTCCTATCCCTCCATTTTCATTTGCACCTTACTACAGTCTCTACCAGCGTCGAGCACCTATTGAAAATTTACACAACCATTCCAATGTACCCACAAAGCGTGCTGCTTTTTCTTCCCAACTAAGTAATATGATGTGGCCCCATCAAATCTCTTGATTTTGATATACTTAGCCCTTTTCCCTTTAATCATTAAATTTATTTTCCTCTTTCCCATGCTTAACATCATAATCTAGTAAGGCCCTGACTTCAACTCTCAAGTCCCTACAATTTTTCCACGTGTTCAATCCTTTCTTCCTTACCCCTTCATTCACAAAGTAATCCACCATGCTATTAGCTTCCCTGTAGACATGTGATACATTTACTTTATCAAAAAAAATTAGAATAGAATTTGCTTCATCAATCCAATTATTTATCGACCAAGAGGGGGGTTCTTCCTAAGAGACAATCAATGATATTTTTAGAATCCCCTGGGTGTGTGCAAGAAGTTGAGTTCACTTTTTGGCCAAAAAGTGGAAGTGTTTTATGTGATTTTTAGAATTTGACACATTTGACCTTAAAATTTGAAGCACTTAGAGATGGAATCTTCAAAAAAGTCACTAATCATAAAATGTAGTACTCCGAGTCTAGTTTCCAAATATGTAATTTATTTCAATACCAAGATTGTAAAAAATGAATTTCAATAGGCGTTTCTAAAAACCACTGTTTAAAAGTCACTTTTTTATACCATACCATGAACATGTACGACATCCATATTTTGACCTAAATTATCATATTTTCCAAAATCCTTTTGGGAAAAGATTTGTGACTCATTGAAGCTTGTTTTTTTTGTAATTTTATTGAATTTTTTTTTATTAAATTTTTATTAGGCATATTTATCGTTTTGAAAAATCATTGTGTACGACACGCATAAGATGACCTAAACTTATCATTTTTTGATATATTTTTTTTAAAACTGAAAAGAATTGTCTAAAGTTTGTTCTTGTGCAATCCGTTCGTCAAAATGTTATGTTGATCAAAAGTTATTAAAATACTAAAAAATCCTGATAATTCAAGTTTATGGACTAGTTTCATTAGAAATTAATTGAAAAATAGAAAAAATATTCAAATTATTAAAAAAATTAAATATTTGGAATCTGAACTATCTCATCTATAATGGTTTTAATTTCATAAAAAAATTATGCAAAATAGGTCTTCAAACATATGTCCAAAGTCATTATTTTCTTGTGACATTAACATGACCTTCAATTTGTAGGTCAAACTAGGTCCAAAGCTTAGGTTTGGGTGCCCAAGCCATTTCCCGAACCAAAAAAAAGCCAAAAACCCACCCAAAAATTCATAATTTAAAAAACGGGATCCCGTTTCATAAAAAACCATTTTTTATGGTTCTATGAAATGGGATCCGTTTTGTAAAAATCCAAAAATGAAAATTTCCATTTTGAAAAGTTTTCAAACGGGATCCCATTTTGAAAAAAGTGAAAATGGAAATTTTCAAAAATTGGAAGTTTCAAAATGGAAAGTTTGCATACGAGACTTTCCATTTTTGGAAAATTTGCCAAAAACAAAAATTTCAAAAAATGGGATCCCGTTTATTAAAAAGTCGGGCCCTGTTTTTTGCAAGCCAAATTAATTTTTTTGCCTAAGGCAAAAACTTTCACGTTTCGTGGACTCATCTTCTTGCACTTACCCCCCTCGAAGCCATAAATTTTTTATATTCAAATTATGAGCTAACTTTAAAACTTGAAAAGCTCCTATAGCCTCTGCCACATGGTTGGTTTGATGACCTAGGGAGATGGCCACAACTACCATAAAATTACCATTTGAGTCCCTTAACACACCTCCACTTTTGACCATACCTAGATTTCCCTTCGCGACACCATCAAAGTTGGCCTTAGACCATCCATTTGGAGGAAAGGTCCAACACACACCCTCCATACTTTTCTTGGCTGGCATGGATGTAAAGGAAACATCCACTTTAATATTCCAATCCTTTGCTATCATTAGATCATAGGGAGTACACACCACTGCTTCAAGGTTAAGAGCTTTTTGGGGATCACATTGAAGTTTTCCTTTATAAGCCTAATTTTTTTTCAAAGACATTATTCTTTGACATCTCCTTATCCCTGAAAAGTCTATTATTGCATTCTTTCCACACTCCCCAAACAACAAAAGGGAATATAAATGCACATAACCTTCTAATGAAGGGATTTTGAGAAGGAGCTTTCCATTGTAAAAAGAAATCTTCAATGGACTGGGGAAACACCCAAGATAAATTCCAGAGGACTAATAATTTTCTCCAGATTATGGAAACAAATGGGCAGTGGAGAAAGAAGTGGTTAGCTGACTCTGCCTCACACTTGCAAAGGTAACATCTGTTGGGGATTTGAAATCCCTGTTTACAAAGATTTTCCACCATAAGCACCTTATTCTAAAGCATAATCCAGAAAAAGATATTGAATTCAGGAGTCAAGTGTTTTATCCACGCTTTTGACTAGAAGGGAGGGGGAGCTTGAGAAATGGATAGCAAAGAGACAACTGAAGAGACAGAGTAGTTACCCGAAGGGTTATCCATCCAAACAAGAATATCATCTTGCTGAGTCTATCCCAAATTGACAACCTTTAAGGAAGATTGAAGTTGAGCCAACTCCTGACTAATCACACATAAGTTCACCTAGTCTCCTTCATACCAATAATCTTTGAGAAGCTCCCCAAAAACAACTTTACATAACTCAACCCATCTATTGTATCTTTCAATTTTGATGAGGGGTTCCATAAAAATGCATCTATCCTCCCAAAATTTGGCTTGATTGGCACTTCTAATGTGCCATCCTATCCCTGATTCCAAAATTTTTCTACCAGCAATCATATCATTCCTGCAAGCTGAGCCATGAGGTAGGATAGGAGAGTCCAACAAATCTTTGAGGGACATATAGTTGGCCATATATTTACTTCTTAAAATGTCTTTCCATTCTCCACTAGATGAGAAGGATCTCCATATTTGTTTGGCTAGAAGAGTCTTATTCATAATTCTAATTTTTCTAAGACCTAAACCCCCAAAGGTTTTCGATCTGTAAATCAAATCCCACCCTATAAGAGGAATTCTCTTTCTTTCCTCCACTCCAGACCAAAGGAATATTTTTTGGATCTTTTCAATGGCCTCAACATATTTAGCAGGAATTTTGAAAGGGATTAAAGCATAAATAGAGATTTTCTAAAGAGAAGCTTTAAGAAGTTGAATTTTTCTAGCTTGGCTCAAAAGAGCTCCTTTCCATCCTGCCAACTTCTTTCTGAACTTGTCAACCAATGAACACCAAAAGGAATCCGGAGGTCTAAGGCATAACAAAAGTCCAAGATAAGAAGGTAAGGATTCCACTCTGCAACCAAGGATTCTTGCAATCTTGACCTATCTATGCTAAGGGGTATTGAAGAAAAATGTTAACTATTTTGTCTATTGACCATCTACCCAATCGCCTTCTCATACACATCCAAAGTTTTTTTCAAAGTATTAGCCTCATTCACTGTAGATCTTCCTATCATCATAGTGTCATCAACAAACTATTGGTGAGAACAAATCAAATTAGTGGAAGAAGGGCTAAGACTAGCAAGAGACCTATGTTCAATCAATCTTTTAAGATTCCTTCCCAGGCTTTCAGCCATTATTGTGAACAGAATAGGTGAGATAGGATCACCCTGTCTTAAACCTCTTGAATTTTGAAAGAATTTGGAAGGAGATCCATTCACAATAATAGATGTGGAAATGATAGTAACCAACTAATTTACCAACTGAATGAATCTACTACTAAAACCAAACACCCTTAGAATTTTAAATAAAATCTCCCAATCAACGTGGTCATAAGCTTTGGATATATCCAGGTTAAGAAGAAACCCTTCAATTTTATATTCCACAAGTGAATGGATATTCTCATGGACTGTGACTATAGAATCTAAGATTTTCCTTCTAGGTACAAAATCATTTTGCTAAGGGGAAATTAACGAAGGAAGGATAGAAAGGATCCTTGAAGTCAAAACCTTAGATATGACTAGCGTTTATGTTATTCCTTTCTAAGCAATTTACTTTTAGTATTGTGTTTTTCTTAGTTGTACAATGAAAATGGCTACTTTGGGTTCCTAGTGCACATACTGTACTGACCCATTTCAAGTTTATGTCCTTGGGTTGACAAGTTAAATGCACCTTCATGATGATTGAAATAGCTATTCAGGTTAGATGTCCAATCTCTAAATCACGGATGTAAAGGCCTAGTTGTTCAATCGTTTTAGGAGACAGACATTAAGAATATTTCTTTGAATAATCATTCTATTAGTTGTGATGATTCTATAAATGTAATCAATGTCTTTGCTACCCCTCAAAGGCCTAAGAGATCAATCATTTATGTGGCTCCTGCTAGTCCTTCTCTTAAAAGGGTTTGTTATATTAATGTTATTCCATTTGATGGTGATTCTCCTCATCTTTCAATGGCTCCCTCTTACAGAGCAGTATCCCATACTTATGAGAATAAAATGAATAAACAACTAATATTTCCTCAAGCACCTAAACCTATGACTAAAGAACTCGATGATTGTGATCTTGTCAAGAAAATCCAAGTTACTTTGGCTAAGGTCTCACTATGAGACTTGCTTCAGTATGCTCTAGTTTATCAAGGTTTTCTTTAGGAATCCTTGCAAAAGATCCTCTTTCCTTTTTCTACTAGGCCAATGGATGCTAATGGATTTATAGCCCATATTCATGTGGATTTTTCAAATATTACCTTCTATTTGCAAGAATTTTTTCCCCTGAAAGTATAGAAGCAAGAAGATCATCCAATGCTTATACTCAACATTAATAATATTGACACTAGATGTACTCTCATTGATGCTAGTTTCATGCTCAATGTATGTAGCATTGATCTATTGCCTAAGATTAATATTGATTCATCTTCTCTTAATGCTTCTTTTGTTGTTTTTCATGGATTTGATAATGTTGGTTGATAATCCCTAGGAATGGTAGTCTCGCCTTTGAGGTTGAGACCCATTACCACACCTACCCTTGTATATGTTATGTCAGAAAAATTACCATATAACCTTGTTCTTGGTAGACCGTGGATTCATGCTATGGGTGACCTTGCATAAATATATTAAGTTCATTTGCAATAATCAAGTAGTCACAGTCAAGGTTGATCCTAATACTCTTGAGATAGATGTCCCTCGAGAAGATCCTTTTGAAGCAAGAAATATTAAGTTTGTTCCTTCTTCTTCCCAAAATAATGCATTCCTTGGTGATGATTGGGGTTCCTTAGACTTTATAGATTCCTTCATTTAGGAATATAAAGTTGAACCAATCCACTTAAGCCTTCCAATAAAATCATTGAAACCCACTATCAAAGATGGTTACTCTTTTATATCATGGGATAATGTGAACATAAATTGTATTTTTCTTAGCATTGATCCTCCTTTTGAGGAAGATGATTACACTTCTGCTAAAGAGAACAATGTTGGAAGTCCTATTAAGAAGGATGATTGTGATCCCATAGAGGAGTGTGATCCCCATTGCTGGAATGATGCTCTTTATGAAGATCCTCCTTAGGATTTTCAAACACATTATGGCCTCAACTTTAAGCTTGTCTCTAAATATGATTATGGGAATAAAGGTTGTGGGTGTAACAAACAAGGCATTTAGGTACCTATAAAATTCACACCCTGTAAGCATAATTTGGGGCTTGGTTGCTCAAATGAACGATCTAATTGAAATTCATGGTTGAGTGACATGAATTCTTCTCAACCTCATTCTGTTGAAAAGATTCATCCTCCTTTTTCTTCTATCTTCATATCTGCTTCTTGTGGGTAGTCAAAATTTTCTCCATAAGAGAAAGGGTTGCTTCCTACTCATCCTCTATTTGAGCAAGAGTGTATTTTATTGTGGCTTCTAAAATCCTACTTAATCGCTCTTCCTTCTCCTATACATAAGAAATCTCATGAACATGATAAAGAAGATCATTATTTCTATGCATGCCATCGAGTGTTTGGCCATTCCACTAGTGAATGTAGGGCATTGAAAGATAAAATACAACAAATTTGTGATTTTGGTGCCATCAAACTCCTATTTGATTGAAAAACCCACCTTTTCTTCACATGACAAGTGATGTTGAGGCTTACCTCTATCCTGTATGTTCTAAGAATCTTCCATGGTTCTCCTCCCTTGTATGCTAGGGGTAGTGATAACCCATTTTGGAGATGTGTGTCCTCCTTAAGGATCCCCTCTTTCGTCTTTATACACTTTCAAATAGAACATCCCTTTATTGGACCCCTTTTCTATTGAAGGGTTCCTGAGGGACCCCCTTTAAAAGCTTTTATCTAAAATGAATTTTATGGCATCTAGCTTGGGGAAACCTGACTAGACCTATTTCACATCTTTGCATCTAGATTGGGGGTAGCCTGACTAGACCTTTCTTTTCTATGTTTGTACTACAACATAGCTTGCGGTAGCCACATACTTCTCTAATCACTCTTGCTCTGCAGGACCAAGAACCTATAAAGCTCCTTTACATCATGCTTTCCTAACATGTTTAGAATGTAGATTAACATATTACTTTCATGTGTGCATGTGAAGCCGCTTTCCAATATGAATCTGGGTTTACTCCATGTGAGAGATCTTGGGGGATGCCTCGTTGTAGTTCTACGGGCTTGTGAGGCTCTTTCATCTTGGTTTCCTCCATGTGAGAGATCTTGAGGGTTGCCTCCTTACAGGTCTACGGGCTTGTAAGGTGCTTAGTTCAACGGGTTTCCCTCAAGTGAGAGATCTTCGAGGACACCTCCTTGCAGGTTTGTGGGCATGTGAAGCTGCTTTCCAATATGACTCTATAGAGTCTCCTTCCTTTGGGTTTCCTCCATGTGAGAGATCTTGGGGGATGCCTCCTTGTAGTTCTATGGGCTTGTGAGGCACTTTCATCTTGGTTTCCTCCATGTGAGAGATCTTGGGGGTTGCCTCCTTATAGGTCTACGGGCTTGTAAGGTTCTTACTTCACCGAGTTTCCCTCAAGTGAGAGATCTTGGGGGACACCTCCTTGCAAGTCTATGGGCCTATAAGACACTTTCATCTAGGCTTACCTCATGTGAGAGATCTTGGGGGATACCTCCTTACAAGTCTATAGGCCTATAATGCACTTTCATCTAGGCTTCCTCCATGTGAGAGATCATGGGGGTCACCCCCTATAGGTCTGTTGGTCTGTAGGGCACTTTCTTGGGGTTTCCTACATGTGAGAGATCTTGGAGGACACCTTCCTTGCAAGCCTATGGGTCTGTAAGGTTCCTTTTCTAGGTTTCCTTCATGTGAGGGATCTTGGGGGATCCCTCCTTGCAAGTCTGTAGGCCTGTAAGGAACTTTCATCTTGGTTTCCTCCATTTGAGAGATATTGGGGGATGCTTCATTCTAGGTTTTCAGGCTTGTAAGGTGCTTTCATCTTGGATTCCTCCATGTGAGAGATCTTGGGGGACACCTCCTTATAGGTCTACGGGCCTGTCAAGTGCTTTCTTTTCTAGTTTTCCTTCATGTGAGAGATCTTGGGGAATACATTCCTATAGGCCTATGGGCCTATGAGGTGCTTAGTTCATGAGGATTCCTTTATGTGAGAGATCTTGGGGGCTACCTCCTTGTAGGTCTACAAGCCTATGAGATGCTTGCATCCTCCAGGACTTGTCCATCATTGTTCTGCATTCCTTAAGTGCACTTTGTTCAAAATCTTCTTGGGTCTGAGGACCTATGGATTCATCTCTCTTGAAATTATCATTCCTTTATAGCTTCTCCATCTTTCTCTTCTATTCTCAATTATATATACCAGATCGAAGATCTACATATTCTTCATCTTGAGTATATGCTCTTTCTCTCTTCAACATCTTAGAGTTGTTCTATGCATTGTTTTTAATTTGGGGACAATGCATAGTACTGAGACAACATTTTACATTGAGGTCTCTTTACTTTGTTGACTCAAATCCTTTAGTTTTTTGTTTGCTAACATTGTTGTTTGGTATAGGTTTTTCTTGTCTAATGCATTTTTTTTGTAGGCCTTCAACCTAAGAGCATGCTTCCATGGTTTGAATAGTTATTTGGCTCCTCTATAGTATCCTTTTTACATAACAACATTATTTATGTTTAGTATATTTCCTTTAGCATGCATATTATTGTAGAATCATATGCTCACTAAAGTGGGGGAAAAATGTATAGCCATAAAATTAGATCCCTTGCAATTTCACATACATTCTTATGGATACTTTGGTGTCCACTCCCTTAGCACTTTTGTAGGCTTATTTTAGCCCTTGCATCATCCTTTTTCCCTTCTCAGGGTGCTTAGCACCCCTTTTTAGCAAATTCCCTTTACACATCAATATTGCATCAAACTTTATGCCTTTCCTATTTACATCGTTCTGTAGTGTGATGTGTCATGACACTAGTGTGCCATGAAGATGTCTGCATGCCACACTATTGTCTTGCAATGTCTCAAACATTCAAATGACCATTTCCATGCATGTTCGCCACTTATCAACTAGCTTTGTTGGTGGTAATAGCTTGAGATTCCTTGTAACAACCCGAGAAGCTTCTTTTTGCTTCCTTTCTCTCCTTAAATGCTATCTTTTCAATTCTATCACTTCTTCAAAGTGCTTCTAGCTTCACTTCAACTTCATTCTAACTTCTCTTTACCATTGGATCTATCCTTTTACTCTCTATATTTTTCTTGCATACCTCCATACGGCTTGTTTCAACAACACTCTCAAAAATTTTATAGCCCTCTTTGCAGCTCCTTTGCCTCTTGTAACTTCATCTCCCTTTCATGATTGTGAGCATCCTAGGATTCCATATCCCCTAGATATTGCATCCTTCATGATACGGGTTCTCCTCCTCGAGTGGGGATTGCTTTTATCACCTCAATTAGTGATACAGGTTCTCCTCAAGTAGGGTTTGCTTCTATCACTCATACTTGGTGGTGTGGGTTCTACTCTTGAAGCAGGTTTTTCTTTCACCACATGCTTTATCCATTTCATTTCATTTATCTTTATCTATTTGGCTGTCTGTGGAGGTGGGAACACCAAAATGGGGGTTTGACTAAGGAAAACCCCTATATAGCCCCAACACTTTCTCCAAATCCTACACTTGTAGATATTGAAGAAATTCTCATGCTAGAGGCTTCATCACTTGTGTAGTTGTAAGAATTTCCTTTCTTCTCCTTATCTTTATCATTTATATTTCACTTTATTCCAGTTCTATTACATTTTTCTACTTTATCATATTCTGCCAATTTTGAGCAATCATGTTGCTAGTAGTCACTTAGCTATTTTCTTGTGATAAACTTGCTTTCTAGTCCACATGGATTCCAATGCACCAGAGAGATTCTAGTGTGTCGTGTTATCATCGTAGACTTGCATTGCAGTCCTTTGGCTAAGAACATGTCAATTTGTTTAGAGAATCTCTGTGATATGCTCTTTCCAATTCTAAAACTTTCACATTGTTCTTGAGGTAGTTTAGGGTAGTTCGCCCCATGAGGCTCTTTGAATAAAGAGAACTCATGAGTAGCGGATCCCCCTTCTCTATGGATTTGTGGATAACATTGGGTGTAATGTCCTTCATGAAAAGGATCTATCTTAGCATATTACATTCCTCTTGGTGGCTTGATGTGACACATTGCATACCCTAAGTTGTGAATTTTCTATTCTTTGATTGGTTCTCTCGAGAGTTTAGGCACAATGTTCCCTAAGTTAAAGACCTCACATGAATTAAGCAAGACTCCTTTGAACATCCTTTGAATGTTGCATTTTACATTTGTTGTTATATGGCCACCTTGCATAACACAACTTGCATGCCTATAATGCCATCGTGTTTGTTCATGAGTTCTAAGCATATAAAGTTTCTCTTGTCTCATGAACCTTGAAAAGTCATTTTTTTCTTTTGTGGTGCCTTATTAAAGTTATCAAGAGGTATAATTTTTGTATGGTTGAGCGGGAAGCCGATTCTGAGGCATGAATTTCCCCATAGCCACTTGCATGTGTGTGAGTACATACCGACCATGAGTGTATGTTTCTCACCTTCTAGGACTTCTTACCCAGTGGACATCCATGAGTTCTATTTCCTAGAGTAAGTATGCATTTTCTAGACAAACAACCTAGATCTGATAAACATCATGATGGAAAAATGATCAAAGCTTGATCCGATTCTCTCTTTCCTTCTTTTTTTTTCTCCCTTTCATTCTTTACATCATTTTCATGTGTGTTTCTTTGTGCTTATGTTTGGTTTTCAATGGTGTACTTTTGTTAGAAGATGGAACCCCCCTCAGTAAACTGAAGAACTTAAAGACCAAGGAATAAATGTTGAAGCCTAATATTTTTCATGTCAAAGTGTTCCATCATACTATGCTAAATATCTTGAATCAAATGGGCGAGGAACTACTAGTAAGGATCAAGCCATCAACATATAAGACTCTCAAAAGTTCACATCCATGTCTTTGAATGTAAATTGTGTGATCCAAGTGACAATGAGTGAAATCATTTGCAAGAAAGAAATCATCAATCTTCTCATACCAAGCCCTACGGAATTGCTTGAGATCATATAAAGAATGATGTAACCTAAAATCAAGTGAAGAGTCCTAGACAAAACCTAGAGGCTTCTCCATATAGATATCCTCATGAAGACCATCATGTAGAAAGGAACTCTTCATGTTCATCTGATAAAATTACTATCTCTGTTGGTGTGAATATGTCTTTTACCTTGTAATTTTCCTTACTAGGGGCTCAGAGGAATTATTCACATGTTAAGTTTAAAACTATCAGATTTCTTGCTAGAAAAGATGTGCTCCTCAGTGAAATATTTCCATTTTATGAAGGATGTATGTGTAATACATGATTCTTTTGAGAAGATGGTTAAATAATATTTGGAAATTGATTAGTATTTTTTAGATATTTCAGCTAAAGTCTTATATCCTTGGTTGTTTCATGAACACTCAATATCTAGGGATGTTGCATAGTTTGTGTTTTCTTAAATATTGTGTTGAGAAAATGAAAATTTATTATTAGTATAGTGGATGATGCTATATTTTTAATTTTTGGAAGATTTTCAATTTTTTTGGATTTTTGAATTTATGAATGTTTTTGGATTTTTTTGGAAAATTTTGAATATTTTTGGAATTTTGCAGATGATATAGATGAATGATGAAGAGATACTAAGATGTGTGGATATCAAAGACCTTTTGAGATCTTGTAGCTAGCCAAGCTAAAGTTGATTGATCTAATTAATGACAGTGATAACATTGTTGATGATACACAACAATACAAGGATAGTGCTGTCAAGGTAGGAACAACATAATGATAGGGAAGGATACATACAAATATGATGATTGATTGATTGGATACGATTGATTAAGATTGGTAGCTAGTATAGAAACAAAATATGTTGGCTCAAGATAACCAATTGGAGTGTAAGTGAGTTGCAATTGATGAATTATTTTTGGATTGATATTGATGGTGGAGATTGGTGGAAAATTTTATTCATGAGATGTTGAAAGGTTTCCAAATCAAAAAGTGAGCTAGAAGATATATATCAAGATTTGTTCGAAAGAAGGACATAATCACCTACCCCTAGAGTGTCTAGCAATGTATGGTACACTATGACTTGGTAGCAATGACAATGGATAAGTGAAAGACATGCATTATGAAAATATATCTAGAATAAGGGATTTTACTTCCAAGAATTATCTCATAATAGGATACCATTTTTGACCCAAGAACAATGTTTTGATAATGTTATGTGGGTGATGGTATGACATAGGATAGTATATGGTCAAAGGAAAATGACCATGACAATATTTTTCTAAAAGAATATTTTGAAGTGTATGCCACTAGTATTTATCAAGATCAAGATGAATAGGGAAGATGGATGCAAGTGGAATGAATGAATCATAAATTTTTTATGGATGGAATGGATAGGAGCATCATTTTATTATGGGTAAGATAAGATACTCCCAGCTGGAATGGTGTGCATTGATGTTTGGTTTTATGCATGATGCCTACTTTCTAGGTTTTCATCATGGTACTTGCCCAAAGCACCATAAGAATTCTTTTCACTATTGAATAGATTATATTTACTTTATTTATTTATTTATTTTCATTTTAGTTTTTATTTTTTATATTTTAAATGATCACCAAATATTCTTGAGCACCTAGTGGTGTGGATGTAGTTGTTGTCATAGTGTGCCAATAATGTCCTACCTTGAGGAGTTGCTTCAAAAAAATAGTAGCACTTATATAAAAACCATGGATGTTCAATGATCCTCTTTGATACTAGAGTTGGCTTTATCTAAATGCACACATCATGATAGAGTGTCATTAGAGTCCTTGTTTAGTGTTTCTTCCAAAACATTGTTAATGTGGGATTTGTATATCTTAGATTTTAAGTAGATGGTGGATTTTGATGGAGGATATGAGATGGAGATGAATTATTTGATACTTTGGATTGTGGATATTTTATTCTCCAAACTTTGGATGGTGGATGATAGGATGTGGATATGGGATTTTGATTTTGTTTAGGACCAACAATTTTATACACCTTGTGTGTTGGTATTGAAGTCTTGTTTGAAGGAGGTGGACGCTTTTGATAGTTTCAAGGAATTTTTTGATTTGACTCAATAGTTTCATTGAATATTGGATTTGGATTCAGATGTTGATTGGATGCTTTAAATATGATACAATTTTCTTTGAGATAAATTTTGAATTTATCTGTCTACTTTGATTTTTGTATTTATTATCTTCAAGGGCTTGACTTTGATCTTGTTCTATGTAAATATTTTTCTTTTTGTTGGTCCCCTTTAGTAGATGGAAGGATTTGGGAATAATGGTCTGTGATGTGAATTAGAGGAGTGATGGAAACAACCTTATAGTAAGCACTATTCTTGGCACCTATTTCAATGTTTGCATTAGATGAAGTTTCCTCTAGTATTGTGGTTGTAGCACTAGCATTCTCAGATTTCATGGTCGATGAATAATCAAGTTCTTGATATTTAGGATTGTCAAAAATTTGTATTGCTTCCAAAATACCATATACATGTAGGCCTAATCCTTTTCCTTTATATTTCATATTTGAAAAATCTTGTTTGCAATATGATATGTGTTGTTTTGATAATAAGATGCTAACTCTTCTTTGTGTTGTTTGGAATCATCAATGATTGCCATCTTCTCATGAGTAAGAAATCTGGATTTGACAAAAGTGAGTGATCGTAATTGATATAATATTGGTGCTTTGTGCATATTTATGCTTGTTTATTCAATATTCTATGAGATACCTTCATGGAGTCTCATGAATTCTTGGCTATAACTTCATTCTTTTCAAATATGTCTAAAGAGAAAGAATCTTATTTTTGATGAAAAAGGGAAAAATCATCTATGTGTCTAGTGGTTCAAGAAAGTTTCATATCTATGGAATGGAAGGTGGTTGGTATGTGGATGGGATCATATTTTATTTTGGAGTCATGGAAATGGATAATGGGATCTTGATCAAGAACAGGATGAAATGATAGGATTTGAATAACTTGATCTTGATTAGTTTCAAGGGCTTCTACTAGATAATTTAGATAGTATTCTTCACATAGATCAAGTTTTGATAATGTGGTATGAATAAGGGGATCTTGGATGGATTTAATAGGTTGGTCTTGCAGTAATGAAATTTGGATAGAAATCATTGGAGTGGGTATGATGGGTGATGGGATGGATGATGGTTCTTGGTATAAGATTTCATGATTATAGATTGGATTTGTATCAAACATTAGATTATCTATCATGGATAGCTCTTGGGGAAAATATTGATAGGTGTTATTAGTGGATGATTCAGTTGATGGGGATGATCCATAGATTAATGTTGCAAACATTCCATGGATGAAGGAATAGAAGGAGAGATGGAGGATTATTGTGGGCATGATTTTTCAATATGACCTATTATGAGGTGAAATGACATGGATATGTTATTTCCATTACTAGGAATAGGTGAATGGCTTTGATATTTTTTGGGAAAATTATCTTGATACATGTCTAATTGCTCATCATGTGAACTATGGACATTGTCAATGTGATCATTATTGGATGGATATTTTAGATGATCCTCAATAGTGATGTCACCTTCATCTAAAGATACTGAATGAATTTTTAGTTTTATATAGTTAGGGGTCTTATGTCCTCTTCCCATGATATTCACAGAAATCAATGTCTTTCCACCATGTGGGTTTAACTAGAGGTTCATATTATCTTATTTCTAGTTGTGATATTAAGTTGGAATAGACTCTTTTTTGAAGGAATTATTTGATGGGCTCTCCTAAAGGAGTGCATTTCCATTGTGGGATTTTTTTTCCCAAGGAGGATCTCTCAATGAGCTATATTGACTAGTCATCAATGTTGGAATGTTGGGTGGCATTTGCAAGCTTAATGTGAGTTGAGAATGTTGAGAATGTTGAGCATGAGGAGAAGATGGTAGGGGAATTATCTTGTCAAAAAGATAGAGACATACGTCCTCCATTTTATCTCATTTCAGTTGATCCCATGTGGATAATTGTCACTTCTTGTTTTAAAATTTGAATTTATAAAGGGGTATGTGCAAGATCATCATGGAAAAAATAGGCCCTTAAGCGGCAAAAAATTTAGAAAAATTAGAGTTAGGCAACTTGACGTAAAAATTTGAATAAGTTATCTATATTATTTAAAAAATATATAAGAATAGAATCGATAGAAAATTGAATTTAATTTCTAAACTACTAGTTTTATTTAAAAAATAAATAAATCTATTTGGTGAAAACTTGAAATTTTAATGCAGTTGTACTTAAATTTCAGGGAAAAAATAAGAAGTAGGTGTCTATCTGACCACCCTAACGACAATAAAATGACAATATTTTTTTATAAGATTTTAGATATAAGTAGAAGACTCATGTCATGATGTGATGCATATTTTTTTTGTAATTTGTTTCCAAGTAAATTAATTATGAAGTTTTTATTACAAATTTTAAAAAATATAAAAAACTAGTATGTCTGACCACCTTAACTTGGTCAAAACTTCATAATTTTTTTATTTTTTTATAATCCTATAGTATGAAAAGCATAGAATGTGACACATCTTTTGGATTCAAAAAATGTGATACTATTTGAAAGCTATAGAATTTTTTCAATCAGCCTATCAATCAGGACTTTAGTCATAATTCAAATAGAAAATGAATAATAATTATTTATTAAATTCAAAGTAAAACATAATTTATATTGGTCGAAAGCTAAGAATATCTTTTAAAAACCCTATTTGTTTCATCAATTTTGGGTAAAAAAAAGTCATCAGCCACATGGGCCATCATATCACTTACATATCGCCACTTTTTGGCCCATCATGAATTTGCACATACCCAAAGCTAGATTATTGAGATCTGTTTTGAGTGATGCATTGATTCCTTTATAAGTGGATACAAGATGTGATGATTGTTGACCTTGGAGGTAGTTTGATGAGGATAGGTTTTGATATTGTGGAGGGATGTTCTATTGTGGATATAAATAGTTAGGTGAGGTGAATTATTGTTGGGGATTTATGATGGAATAGGATGTGTGTTGTGAAGGAATGGTTTGATTGGATTGAATCATGTTGTGGTTATGATAGAGTAGTATTTTTGTGATATTGATGATGGCATGATATTGTTCAAGCTCATTTCTCCTAAGGTATGTGACATTTATATGTAGGATTCAAGTATCATATTTTAGTGAATGACGTGTGGCATGTGTTGGTTATTTTTCTTTGCAACCTTCAACCCTAAAGAGGAACATAATGCCTAAACTAGGGGATTACAGATTTAGGAAGATGAATCTACACTACTAGTAGGTTGAACTTAACTTAAAATGAAACATCTCCTGACCTTTTATATGAAAAAGAAACTCAGGAAATTCAACCAACATGAGAGGGAATCTGAGGGACGAACCACAATAAGGAACTTGGAATATGACAACTGGCAGGAGAATTGCTGAATATGTCAACAAATGTCAACCTTCTTCAACACTTTAAAATATTTTGGGATCTCCATCTTTAATATAATCAGGACATTAACTTGGAGACAAGTAGATTTTTCAAACAAAATGTTGGAACTTCCCATATATTCAAAATGATCAGGTGGAACCTTGTTCCTACACTCAAGCTTTTCCTGGGGCTTAAAACTCATTTTAGTAAATCACACTAGATCTTGGCACACTCTTTCACCACATTCGTAATACCATAATTCCTGATATTATAGCATCACAAACTCCTCCACATGAACTCTCACAGTGAACTATCCAACTTGGCTATTCCGTGCTACTTGCAATTCAAAATTTCCTAACTGTTCATACCCGAATACTACATTGCAATCTGGTCCTCCTGCACATACAAATTCCACATATCAATCCCTTTATAAAAAAATTATAAAACTCTCATATGAAAACAAAACCATCATTAATAAATCATCATTTTGAAACAAATCATAAATAACATACTTCTAATGCATTCTCACATAATTATCCTTTTAGGTGGGTTATCAAACATTTCAAACTCCTAAAAAAACTTAGACAATTAACCTTTTAACATGCATTGTTACCCAATACCTGGTACTCGACAACTTCATCTTTTTACTAGAACAAAAATTTCCTAGATCTTGGTCATTACTAGAACCTTGACATTTCCCAGACTTTGATTTCTGGACCGCAACACTTACCAAACCTTACATTAACATTTCAACCACTCTTGCCTCTTGGTACACGGTACCTAGTAACTCCAAATCATGAATTACTTCAAGAATTCCTTTTAGCATTAACCTTCGATTATCTTTTTTTCCAACCAACACTTGCCATAAGCATTATTATTTTTCACTTGGATCCCCAACCCTTATAGTCTTGGGGCGTGTTGTGAGACCACACAACACACACCAAGTTTGTAAAACTTCTATGTGCTCTAAAAATTGGTGTCCTATTAGCAATACTATTGTGGAACATAGTTCAAGACTCATGCCATTATGTGATATACCACTCATAGTGGATCTTGGGTTTTCTAGCTCTCTTTAGGTAATAGTGTTGATAATCAACCCCCTATGGATTATAGTATGCATACTTCATTTCCCATGACTTCACTTCCTATAACCAATGGGAATAATTTTAACAACACTATCCCTACTATCACTAGTTCTACTTAGGATTTGGGGTGCACTCAAAGCCAACGTGGAACTTCAATACCTGCTTCTACAATACCCATTTCCATTCCTACATACACTAGTACTCAAGTTACCGCAACTATTCAACCTACTAGAAATGTGAACACTTAGGTATTTCCACAAGGAATCTTTCTAGTTTTGTGCATTCAAAGACAATATCTCTTCAAACATCCTCCCTCACAAATTTACAATTCACTTCTCCTTTGCATACATACCCCACTCCACCTTATACTCTTCCACCTTACAACAATAATGATGCTATCATTAACACACTTTTACAAAGAATGGCTACCCTTCAACAACAATTCACAACCCTAAATCAAAACAACAATGGTAAACCTTAACAATACATCAAAACGAATTGTTTATCCTTGGAGATATTGAGAGAAAAAATGCCACAAGGTGTAGAAGTACACCGATTTGAGAAATATGGTGGGAAAGAGACCTTGTTATCCATGTTTATGCTTTTATAGCATTATGTAGTGATTTCATCTTTGAATATAAGCTCTTGGCTAAGCTTTTCCCTAGGTCCTTGAAAGATATCACTTTAGAATGGTTTTCCTCATTACCAAATAACTCAATTCATTCATTCAATGAACTTATTGAGACATTTATCAACCATTTCCAAGTGCACATGACTCCTAAGATGACTTTAGCTGATTTGATGAGATCTAAGCAAATGGATGATGAAGAAGTCATTTACTTCATTTCACGGTACCAAAATGATTTATTCCCAAATTGACATAAAAATTCATGATCCTCGCCTTGAATGAATGGTCATTGAAAACTTAAAAAATAAGAAGCAAGATAAGCTTGGCATGATGAATTTTCCTTCCTTCGTACACTTGTGTACCACTCTTCATGATTATCAAAACTCGGTTAGTAGTTATGAAACAAATTACACCGAGCTAGCTGTCTTGAAAAGTCTAAATATGCAAATCAAAATAATTACCAACCTTTTAGGAAATAAAATAAAGGTTTTCTTCAACTAAATACCCCTCTAGAAACAACCCAACATGTTGATACCCAACTGGCTGCTATAAAGAAGAAAAATACCTTTACATTTGGGGATCCGAAAAGAAAATTTACTCCCTTACCCGATACCCTCCATAATGTCATGATGCAACTTCTAGAAAAGAAATTGATTTCCTTACCTCTCGTTAGAACTCCTGATCCTACTAAGCCATTGCCTCTAAACTTTAGATCAAATTCCTATTGTCATTTTCACCAAAAAAATAGAGATGATACAAAATATTGTAAGCTTCTTAAACATCTCATGCAATACCTCATTGATTCCAATCATATTCAAATTGGAGGTGTCAATGATCAAGGTAATAAGTCCATTGCTCCTCCTAACCAAAACCTACAAATCTTTACCAACCCCATGCTAGATCATAATATTTCATTTGTCAAAGCTAGTGAAACTAAGAAGAATGATGTGATGAATGTTGACAAGGATGATGACAACATGGATACTAATGAACAAAGTCCTATGGATTGTATGGTTGGATTGATCAAAGTTCAACCTCATAAGGGAAGAACTAAAACACCTCTTGAAATTTATTTCTCATCAAAATATATAATTAGAAACACACCTGATGGTCCTCTTTACATAGCCAGTCGAATCAATGAAAAGCCCACTAATGGGATATTAATTGATCCCATTTGCGGAGAGAATGTGATCACTGAAGAATTCTTACTTGTGCATGAACTCTATCAAGATACATATGATAAACTGAAAGCATGGATAAAAACACATAATGGTTTTTCTCACCTTATGATGGGTTTGATCATCCTTCCTTTAAAAGTTGGAAAAAAACAATTAGATGTATCATTCTCCATCATCCCAATGTTCAATCAATTTCGTGTGAATCTTGGTTACCCATGGCTACACTCCATGGAAGCTGTCTCGTTGGTTGTGCATAAATGTTTAAGGTTTCCCTTTAGTAATGAAATATTTACTATGTACCATAGTGGATTTAATCCCGTGTCTTCCCATGGGATCTTTTCATTGGATTTATTTTGGCTCGAGCCTATTGAACCTATTTAACCTTGTGAGGAATTATTTTTCAAATCCTATCAAAATTTTAAGGTGAAACACATAGAAGAATTATTCCTTTGAAACATGCCTTAACTTATGATTGAGCCTCTTATCCTTAATGAAACCATGATAGATCCAAAAACCATTCCAAATAACCAATACTAGCCCAAGATAGAACCTTTGCCTATCTCCTACAAACAACCAAGAGACAACCAAAATAATCTCATCATGCCTCCTAAGATAAAACACATTTACAAAGGTAAAGAGAAAGTGGTTGAACAACCTCCCATGGTTACTTCTAAGGAAAACAAACCTATGGTTGATAAACCCACTCCTACAAAAACACAACTTGGAAATCATACCAAAATAAACATAAATTCTAGAGAGCATAGGCATAGACATCGTACTATTGCTTGAAGGTTTTAAAATGAAGAAAGCAACAAACAAAATCAACATCCAAACTTAAGTGAAGCAATACATGATGAGTCTACATCTTCACCACAAAAAAAAGATCCTATATCACAACCACAATAGGGATTAGTACCTTCTTTGTACATTATCATTCAACCTCCTATTGTGATTAAATTAGATGACAATGATGAGATTGCTAATATTGATGAAGAAGTGCATGATGAACTGAATACATTTTTTTCCTCTTCTATGACCTTCAATAAAAATTCTCCTAAGAAGGGTGTTGAACTTGGTGCTCCCCCTAATTCAACACTTGTTGTTGTCCCTTTGGATAGTTGTCTACCTTCTGTATGCGATGAATAAGATTGGGATGTAGATGACCTGCTATAGGTTGAATCACATACTAGGCTTGTATTTGTTTCTTTTTTCATGTTATGTATGTCCATAATGTGATCTCCTATACCGTTTGGTTTGATGCATCTCTCTCTTTGTAATGTTCCTCTATTTGTATCTACATTCTTCATTATGTCATAAACATTTATCTTTTCATTGTCTTGTGTCTTCCTTTTGGGGATGACACAAGGTGTCAAGACATTTAGGTCTCTTCCATGTTGACCCAAAGGATTTTGTTTGTTTTAGATCTCTTTGTTTCATTCTTCCTATTCCATGAGTATTTGGGGAATGTTGATGGTTCTGAGCTCTCTAAAAACATTGTAGAAAAGAAATACTTACCCTGAATCCATGGATCCATTATGTGATTGTGGGATTTAATTTTGGGGGAAACCCCTTTCATGACGTAGCTTCATTTGGAAACATATGACTTGGCATAGGGATTTCCAAATAAGCTCCCATGTCTTCTTTGTTGTTAGAATTTATCACTTGCTAGTTTAAAGTAATTGCTCACAACATGGTGTTTAGCAACTTCTTTAAAGTTGGGGCATACATTGGCATTATTATTTGACAACTCATGTTTCATTGTGTAGTCTTCTTAATTCATGTGATGCATCTTTCTCTTTGGAGTGACATTAGATGTGACGTCCTTCAAGAGTGTGATCTCTCTTAGCATATTATATTCCTCTTAGTGGCTTGATGCGACACACTACATCCCCTAAGTTGTGAATCCTCTATTCTTTGATTGGTCCTCTCTTGGAGACATAATGCACTATAATGTTCTCTAAGTTAACACCTCACATGAACTAAGAAAAACTTATTTGAACGTACCTTACAGTATTTTTCATTTATAATAACTATTATATGGCCACCTTGCATAACACACTTTGCTTGCCTCTAGAGCCATCTTGTTTTTTCATGGGTGTTAACATCCAAAGTTTTTCTTGCATCATGGATCTTGTTGTTTGTGTTTTATGGTGCCTTATCAAAGTTATCAAGAGGTATATCTTTGGTATGGTTAGCATATGGGAGCCAAAATTAAGCGTGGCTTTCCTATATTTGCTTGCTTTTGTGTGTGAGTGCATATCGATCTTGTGCATATGTGTCTCACCTCTTTTGGGGCTCACCTAGTGGATGAATTGAGGTTTCAATAGCCTTTGTGAGCATGCATTTGGTTTGCATAGTGGATATTGTGTTCCACTTGTAATTTTTTTTCAAAAAAATAACTTAGACGTGGTCTACATCATGTTGGATAGACTGTTGAGACTTGATCCACCCTTTCTTTATTTTTCCTTCTTCTTTATGTCTTTGGTGGTGTATGCTTGTACCTTTTTGTTGCTTCATACATAATTCACATGTGTTTTATTTTGTGATTATGTTGGTTTTCCATATGATCTTGATCTCAGAGACTTGCACAACCCTCCTAATCATTGTCATCCTATCTCACTAGTATTGGTACACTTGGACCCCTCTTGATGTGAGTTTTTTTACTTTAGTGTGAGTTTGAAGCAAGTTCCTCCTCTCACTAAAATGGGGGATAAATTTATTGTAGGAAAATGTATCCCTTTACATTTTCACACTTGTTTGGGCCCTCCCTACTAAAATTAGGATTCTTTATGTCTTATTTGGTCCTATTTTGCATCCACAAGCCTTATTTAATGCATTCCTATTAGGATAATCCTGACATTTATTAAATAACCAATCATAATTTCATTTTCTTGGGTTGTGTGTTCCATATCTAGTGATATGGGACTCATACGACACCTTGGGCGCCGTATGGGTCCCACCTATGTTTCCAGGCCTGATCCTGAATATTGCATTAAACTTAACATTTCTTGAAGTTTGTGTCCCAAGTTTAAGCTATTGGACTCATATGCCTCAACTGGTGTATGAGTGTTGTTTTATCTTGGACCTATTTTGAATGCAATTCTTGGTGGGATTTAATTCTCCTAGATTTGATGTCGGCTTGTAGTGTTGTAATTTCAAGAAACTTGGCACAAACAAGTATAAATACAAGGTTATTTCACATAATTTCTCCTAAGAAGATCTGATAAATTTAAGTACTCAAGAATTATAGAAAATTTATGATCAAGAGTGATTACAAGAGCATTCAAGAGAAAATTATCAAACATTTGGAGTAGCATTCAAGATTCAAGCATCATGTCAAAGTCATCATGCATTATGTGTGTTTGTGAGCTAGCATTTGTGATATAGGTTTTAATAATCCAAACAAGCATTCAAAGACATTATCTCATATCAAGATCAAAAATCAAGATCCACATCCATTGGATCCATTTCACACAAGATTGAAAACTTTATTTCAAGGGTTTGCTGAGTTGCAACATTGCATTTGTTCATTCATCATTCCTTCATGCTTTTCTATTTCATTTCAATTTTTAATTACCAAAATGGCGTTTGACCAAGGAAAACCCCTATCCACTAACAAATCAACATTTTTCTCTCTTGATGCGTGCTTACAAATCTAGGTGTTTTAGAGCTTGAAGATCCTTTGAAGACAAATTTGCAAGATTGGAGAAAGTTGTGAAAGTTGTCAAGAAGTTGTCATCTTCACGGAAACTCACCTACAGATCAAAATTAAGACTTTTCAAACCTGAAGATTGGACAAGAAAAAAGCTATAGAAAATCACTCAAGGCTACAAATTTTTTTGTAAAACCCTAATATTGGGACTAAATCACCCCTTTGGGCGTATGAGTCCCAGTATACCTCTTTTTAGGAATTTTCTGTAGATCTTGGTTTGTTAGCAAAAGATTCTAGAATCTACCCAGATTCTAGTAGTAGGACTAAATTTCCCAATATGGAATATGAGTCCTAGTACACATAAAAAACAACAAATTTTAGGGTTTTAGATCTTTCTTAGTCATTTCTGATCCTCCGGGTACTTTTATGTATCTTTTTGTTTAGTGATCTGATTTCATATTCTAATTTTCTAGGGTTTAGAGTATTCAAGTTTGCATTTCTCTTTAGAAGCTTCATTTAATGGTGAACCCCTCCATTTAATCACACCTAAGGAAATCTCCCTAGTTCTCCTTCCCTCAATTGAGTGACTTGGTTGAGGGATCTTGGTTTCCTAATGAAGTGAAGTGTGAAATAGCTCCCCTAAGTGTTCCATCTCCTAAAAGGTGGAACATCCTATTTTCCATCATTTCACTTACAACCAACATTTGGTAGTAATGTACATGCATTTAATAGATTCACTATCTTCTACAAATAAGTATTGAAGAAGACTTTGGGAATAAAGGAGTACCAGTATAGGTAATATTTTATCCTTTGACTAATTTAAACATTTACTGACTTGTTTTTATATATTCTTTTTTTTTCTCTCTTCAACTAGTATTAAGTAGCAGATAGTTTCTACCCTTATTCATGACTTCCTTTTGGCCCCATCAAACACCTACCAATGAGAGAATTAATTGGATGGAACAAGATATTTTAAAAGGTGTGAGACACATCAATATTTATGTATCTACTTGTAACCCAAATGAGATGGGGAGGAAACTCAATGTTGCATCATTGATCCTTGTTTGTTGGACACAAGTTTACAATATTAGTAGTAGATGCATTCATGGACTATGTTGATAAACTGAACCATATTGAATGGCATACCAAATGCACTAAAGATACATAATTGTATAGTAAAGGATCCTTGTTGGTATTTTACTACAAACCTCCTTTGGATTTAAAACTTGTTTCATATTTCCTCCTTTCTAAAAACTTCCATGAAAAATGCATTCCCATCCTAACGACAATAAGTTAATCATCCACAACCCCACCAAGCTTTCCATGTAGAAAATAATTGTTGAGTACTAGTTTTCTCTTTAACCTTGTGGTCACCAAATACATTGAAAAATATGCAACAAAAGCTAAACATTGGCTAGAGACCTATTTCTATATTCCTAGTTATATCTTTGGTACAATCAAGTTTAATGGCTATTGAAATTAATTTTTTCATGTTCAAGGTAGAGAGTGTGGTTGATCCTAATATGTATGCCCAAAAGCATTGTCACTTATTGTTAAAATTCCTCCTTGTAGTATGTAGTAGGTCCTTTGTGTATTTGAATGGACCAAGAAACATTGTGTCATGTTATTGCATATGATGATGTGTGTGTTACAACTTCAACATTTATTGATAGATGTATGCATAGACTTTAGTCATTCGAATTGATAACACTAATTGAAGTTAAAAAAAATTAGAATTTTGTAGCATCTTGCACAAATAATAATTGAGGAGAGATGTAGTTTTAGCAATTATTTGTGTCAAAAATTGGTTCATAGACATTCCTATTAAAGAATTAGATGCTTTTGTGTCCTTTTGTTATGATGAACTCCTTTTATATAAACAATTCTACATCATTAAATTGAAGATTTATATAAGGCATTGCTTAACTCAACATATTAATTATTATATTGAACAATATATTATAATCACCTTTACAAATCATAAAAATCTGATTCCTACTATACAAATATTAATTAAATGAATTAACTTGAATTAAAAAGGTCCATAAACATTATTAAAAATTAACAACATGAACTTTCCACTCTTCATGATATCAATGTGCATAGATTTCTAGATTTGATTATGTAACGTTTTTCAACATGATTTATCATTTTCTATTTAATGTTTATTGAGACATAAAAGATAAATGATGCTAAAAAAGGTTACACAATCAAATCCAAAAACCCATGTACATTATCAAAAAAGTTTACTTCCACTTATATAATGACAATAAAAATTTACTGTCGACAATCAAATTTTGAATTGACTGTTCGAAATTCCACACCTCACTTAGAATATTTAAGGTGCTTTTTCTATTTATATTTTAACTACCATTTCTTAGCCTTACTATTATATCAATTGAATAATGCCAATATGATCTGATCTGAAGAGATATATCAGATGATACCTTTCCTTACATGCCCGGTACTGGAACAGGCCAAAAGGGAAACGTTGATTTTGTTGCAAGTTGCAGGCCATACAAGTGAGCTCTAGATAAGATCAACCCACTTGCAGACTCTGTGTGTGGTGGCTAAGATTTCAATCTCAACGTCACATTGAAATTTACTCTAAACTCCAAAGAACGTCACCACTCGACATTTATTTTAGGCAATTTGTGGACCCAACCTCAACACTAAGATCATCTGTTTGCACACCAACAGATTTTGTATGCGGAGGCATCAGATTAAGATAATTTCTAAGTAATATTAGTGAACTGAGTAAATTGGAAGTGTTAGAAATAGAGAGTGAATTCTTTGACAAATTACAGCCACATTTAACCCTATTCAAGCATTATTGGGCATCATTTTATAACCTGGAGAGAGATGAGAGGATTTACTAACTTTGGACACAATTACAGCTACTTCTCACCTTGTTCACAATCTTAGATATGAAATAGAGAAGAGATAAATTAAGGTGGGTATGATGAAAGGGATTTGCATCAATAAATTGCATTGTTCATTTATTTGAAGAGTCCACTAGTATGACATGAACATGAAAGAGTTAAAAATAAATAACTTGTAAGAAAATGAAAAGTTTGGGAAATTTCATAAGCGACATAAGAAAGGGAAAATGAATAAGCAAATTTCATTTGTATTTATGTTGTAGCTTTCCTAGTTTTTTCATGTCAATTTGAAATAAGCATATCCCAGCTATAGTGTTGCACATGGTATCGAGTTTATGAAGTAAACATGAATAAAAAAGAAGATATCAAGTTTACAAATCAGTGCTCAATTTGTAGAGGATTTTTTCAAATATGATTTTTTTGACGATTTTTTATTTTCACTTGAATCTCTTAAATCTGATGGCCAAATTAATGTCAATGTGGATTGTCTTAAATTTGATGGTCAAATGAATGTCAATGATGCTTTCAATGATTATCCAATTCTTCTGCCAACATCTGGTTGCATGGGACAACCACAAGCTGGCTTAATTTTGGCCTCTCAAGCTTTAATTGGGCATTTTTTTCTATAAGTCATAATTTTTGATTTGGGTATCAAATTTTGACAAACAAGATATTATCAGAAATCTAGTTCAAATAACTTTCTATTATTTTAGGTCTTATTATCATATTTTATTGTTGGTGACTTATATTTCAATTTGAATTCAAATCTTCCATTTAGACTTTTGAGTTCATATAATTTTTTGTCTAAATCTCCAATTTTCATGAATATTGTGGCATTGGAAAGGTATTTAGGAGATCTATTATTGTATCCATCCATTTTTTTAGAGCCAGCCCCAAGTATATTCCTTTGATTTTTTTCTAATATCACATTATGATTGATTACTTGGATATCCTAACTCTTGGAGAGTTTCTATCTTTCTGTGAGGGCTTCATTTCCAATATTCATCAATTTTGGGAGTTTCTAATTTCTCTTGAAGGTTTATTATTTTGTAATATTGAAGACATCTCATGGTTTATTATGAGTTTTTCATTTCATCTTTCTCAAAAGGAAAACTATAAATATTGGAGATATAACATCATAAAACATCTCTATTAGCTTCATATGTTGCCACATTTTATGGTCTTATTCCCCCTCCAAGTACACCTAGTAAGAAACTTTCTTGGTATTGCAAAAGGGATCATGTATTAGGAGTTATTTTTATGCATGTAAATCTTGAATGCTATTGTTCATTTGAGTATCCCCATTCTTTTTGGAATAAAATTTGGGAGATATATGGAGATCTTGGTACTCAACCATTCCTAGATGATCCTATTTCATATTGTCTTGTGTCTCTTCATATTTTAGATTGGATACCATATGACTATGATGTTGGAGTAATCAATAATGAATTCAATATTAAAACTACCATGAAATGAATCAAGCAAAATGAAAAAGTTAAATAACTATCATAGAATGTGTATAATACAATTATCACTCCTTGTTTATATACGATAAGGAGGAGCTAGGAAGTTGAAGAAAAAAGAATGACTAACCCTCTGTAGTGTAGAAAAATATATCTTTGGAAATTTTCATGCTCATTTGGGTTTTTCTTATGGATGTTGGCTTAGTTTCACCTTGATTTGGTGTTGTAATGTGGTCAACACATTCACATTATGTCTTGGATCCTTGTGAATTAGTAAGAATTTTATGATGCCTTGCAAAAGTGTTGTAACACACCTTCACACTTTTATAGGATCTTATTAATATATTCACCTAAACAACCTCTTTTTATAACTCACCAAGCCTTATTTCAAAGTGTTGTAAAGTATTGTAACAAACTTTCACACTTTTCTAGGCTTGTAATCAATATTTTAACCCTTTATTATGCTTTAATTGGCCCCATTTTACACTTAGAGGCCTTACTTAAGTGTATTTTTAAAATTAATCTTGATAAAAATCATTTAATACATTTAATTTCAAACACCCACTTAAAATGTCTAAGTGGGGCCCATTCGCCACTAGGGGTGAGTGAGTCCCTTTGGCGAAAAAATCAAAATAATTTTTAAATTTTGGTAGGAACTATTATTTTCTAATATCTAAGCTCAATCTGTGATGTTGTATTTTGAGGAATTATTGCATAATCAAGTATACATATAGGGTTTTTCCTTCATTTCACCTCCATTCATTCACTCAATCATTTCATCAGTCATCAATCAATCACTTAAGCATTCTAAGCATTTCAAGCATCCTCAAGTTTACATCCATTGGAGCTATTACTTGCATGTCTTCATATTTCTATGTCAAGGGTTTGGTGAGTTGTAGCATTGCTTTTGTTTATTCATCATTCTCTTTTCATATTTCATTTCATTTTCAAGGGTTTAATTACCAAACTATGGTTTGACCAAGGTAAACCCTGATTCACTAACCCTCAACAATTTTTCTCTCTTTGCATGTGTTTTGCAAGTTTAGTGTGTAGATTTGCCAAAGAGCAAGATTGGAAAAGTTTTCAACAATTTTTAAAAGTCATTCAAAGTTGTCAAAATGCTAAAAGAAGCTTGGATCACACCTACCTAGGTCAAGTTCTGTAGTTTCAGATCTTGAAACCTATTAGGAGCAAGAGTGCAAAATGGAAGCTATAGAATCCACTTTCCAATTTGTAGAAATCCCAAAGTCGACTTGTTGTCAATTAGATTGCACCCGACCACTTGAATAATTAAATTCAACAATCTGTTGAAACATTAGATCAAACTCAGGTTGTGGGTGACCTATAATGAGATTAAACCTCTAGATTCTAGGTCGGCTTCCTATATGATGGTCAATTTGATACTTGAATAAATTTTTTTGAGAAAAGGGTAAGAAACTTAATCTAATGTAAAACTAGAAAAGATGGATTGTGGTGATGCACCTATTTGATTTAAGAAAACATACTAACTCACAATTGATTCATCATGAAGCTTACTTTCACAACTCATATTGAACAATTTAACTGCATTAATGATTCACAAACAGGCCTGATAATTCATTCTTTATGAAAGAAAAACCTATTTTCACAACTTAAAGATATGGATATACTTGAGACACAATTTATGACCTTCAACTAAGATTGTTTCTTCCTGTGCATGCATTCACGAATGTTGACAGAAATTTAAAGGTTCTGATATCAAACACATTAAACTTGTATCCAAAGCATTCACAAAATAAGACACCTGAATCTAAGAAGGATAATTTTTAACGTGCAATGACAAATGAAGGAATGCTCTGCAAACGATACTCCAAGATAACCTGTAAAGACTACTGCAATATCTATTAAATTTTGAAAGCTGAGTTACAAGACAATTCATTTTGTAGAATGCAAAGGCTGAATAACAAGAACTAGAGGAAAAATATAACTTTTTCCAATATATACAATGAGAATGCACCTCAAAGTGCATGAACATGAAATTGAAAGTCAATTTCAGTGAGAAAATGATAATTCCAAGGTGAAATCCGAGCAGAAGCAAAAATATCTGAAAGTAAGGTTCAAACTCATGCAAAAATGAGTGAACTCAATCTTGAACTTGTAGTCATAATTTATGCAACTGATCTGTAACTCAAACTGAACTAGAAATCTCTAAATGTGGGCCAAAACATGCAAAATCCACCTTGCTTTAATCAACTCGCCCATGATAACTTAAAGTCCATTCTTGCATGATAAATCTTCAATTGAGTCTATAGTTGTATCTTAGCCTTACATAATGTTTTTTATTTGCATTTTAAGATGATGAATTAATTAAATGGTTTATAATGCATCACTTAATTAATTCACTTACATTAATTAATGCAAATCAGTTTGAAGAATAAAGCTAATTTAGCCAAGCATATTTCTCCATCTCATATATCATACTTAGACTATATTTTTAAAATATGCATCCTCCACTAAATCATCATTCGCGACCACCATCATTAGCTCATAATTTTCATTCTTCACTAAATAATTATCAGCCAACCATGCACATTATACCTGGCATTATTATTAACTCCTCATCACCCTTATATGGCATATATAATATCAATTTATTTTTAAAAAATAAGGGGATGCATCATTGCAAGGGTCGACCACCATGTAATACCTAAGAACCTTTGACTTGAAGTTAAGGTCATCAATAACAAATTGATTATGTTTTTAGGGAAAATTGACAAAACAAAATATCAACCCTAAAAATTATGATGTTCATTTGACTTGGAGAGAAGCTTCACGAAGAAGCTATTGGCCGACATTAGAGCTAGGGTTTGAAGCTCGAACTGCACCTTTCTCTACTAATTCTGATGATTTCTTGAGAGACTCTAAGTAGAAAAGGTAAGATGAATTTCATTCTATCATAGATTTGAATCCCTTCAAGCATTTTAATGTTTTTTTTAGCCTCAAAGCCGCGGCTGTGACTCATTTTCTCTGACATATTTTATCATTCTTTTTTCCCTGTCGATTTTTGCACTTTTTTGGTTCTGGCCACCATCAGAGGACAATTTTTTTGAAAGAAATAAGTTGAGTTCTTTGTCTATCAACCTCCTTATGAATTATTTCTGCCTTAATAGACAAGGTAAGTCTGATACTTAGTTATTTCATGGCTTTTGCTCTATTTCTAGAATAAATCTCGGCCTAAAGACCATGACCATGCTCATTTTTTGATATATCCTATGCTATTCTTTTGTTCTAGACCGCCATTGAAGTCTTGGTTGGAGCTTTTTTGTATATACCTGTTGCTGTGTAAGCTCAACTTATGATTTTAAAGCTCAAGGAGAGCAGGATGGCAAGTTCTCTTTTTGTTCTTGTTTCCTTCATTTTGAATAAAAAGAAACCTCACTCCATTTTGTATTTTATGAAAATAGCACCATGCTTTACAAAAAAACAAGAAACCTAGCTATAATTTGTATATATCTCACTTCAAATGGCTTATACTCTTGATTGAAAGTCACGGCCTCATGTTTGCATTCTGGGTATTCTCCTTTCACTGCATTTTTGTATTTTCTTGATCGCCATGCTAAAACCCTCACATGGATAAAAATAAATCTATATTTTCCTTTCATATTTTAAATAGAAAGCAATGTGGCTTTCATATTTTAAATAGAAAACAATGTAGCAATGCTACAAACAGTGACAAGTCTGTATTTTAGTTGCATACAGAAAACCCAAATGGTTTTGGTTAATTTTTGAAATAATCCTCTAATAGGTTGCGGCCAATCATGCAGCTTCTGAAACATGAAACTCTATACAGTATACAAATTTTTGTACTCTCCTTAGAACAACAAGTCAATACCCAAAAAATTGCAAAATACTTATGTGTCTTCCTCATTGTGATGAGTGAAAAAATTATATATGGAGCATTTACACGTATAGATTGTTTCTCTAGTTTCTTTATGCACCATTGTGATTTCCATATCACCTTATGTTGCCTCAACTTACATTCTTTAAAGCTCTTTCATGCTTTGAACATTAATATATAAAATGAGGAAACAACACTTCAAAAACAGTGTTCTCTTGGACTATTTCCCTTCATTATCAATGTGATTTCTCTTGATTTATCCTTTTAAAAGAGCATCATTGACTGTCCCTTCCTTGATTCTAACCACTGTAGATATTGATACATTCTTTAAAACTATCATTTTATTATTCTTCAAGCACCAAGATTACTTTTAGCTTAAGATGGAAATGAAAGCAGCTTTGGCATTGATAGTCATTATTATCATACCTTGCAAGGCTTTCTACTTCAAGCGTATATTGCTAACACTTTGAAATTAATGTTGTTCATAATTGCTGCTCATTCTCCATGCCATATTGTAACAAATTTCTACTTTCAAAATAAAGATTTTTTCTTCATGTAGTTGTATTTTTGTAGTCTCTCCTAAATACCCTTGTTGAAATAAAAGACTTCAAGCTTTATTCTCCACGGTGATCATTTATAAGACTGTTCCTTTGATGATAAAGATAAAAATGCACTATCTTTCTCTCATGTTAGCTGCCTTTTAGCTTATGCATTCATGCCTGTAAATCTATTGTTGCTTTTACTATAAGAGAACACTTTTAAATGCTTTGATTTGCCACCTATTCTTGCAATGTTCACCTGTAGCATTTGGCACTATAATGAATTTTCTTTATAAAATGCTCCCTTCTTGTTGAATACATATCTGTTTCTTTGTCATATCTTTATTTCTTTTGATTAGCTGAACTCTTGCTGATGATTTGCATTGATTGTAAAATATGAGAATGTTGCTTTTCATTACGAGTGTGTGCTTTGGATTTGTAAGAAACAATTGACTTGTTGAATGCTCTGCTTTCCCTTCAGTATAAAGGGGCTCAATGCCTTATCAAAATGTGAACATAAATGAAAGGTAGAGCTGAAACGAGAGATGATAAATGCAATATATTTTTAATTATTTCCTTTGAATGATGAGAAAAAGATAAATTTTCAATCTATTTCGAGATGTTGAATTAGGCTATTTTCATTATTTAATATTTCTTTACAACAGTCCCATTTGATGACCGTAATACTTGATGAATCTCATGTAATAATGTGACTGAGAGATGTCCTTATGATATGTCGGGCTCTACCCTTGTGGGAGCCCTTTTTACTCCACATATCTGATGAAAATAATCATGAACATGATTAACCTATTCCTACACATTGAAACAAACATGTTAGAAAAATAAAAGTTGAAAGCTTCCATTTAGTTTTGTGTTTCCTTGATTCTCAGCCTTTGTAACTCAATCATCTAGTGAATTCCTGATTTAAAGAAATTACATTTCTATTGGTAGCATAGGCATAAAGCAGAATGCAATTCATGATTGCTTAGCTTACATCTCTAATTCCATTCCTTTATAATTTTGCAAGTTCATGGAGCACAAAAATGAGGCTACAACTTGGAGACGCAACAACTGATGACATCAAGCGAAAGCAATTCATCATCATAGGAAATGATGAGTTTCTCCACTTCTTTGCACTTACGTTATTTTCAATATTGTAGTTTATCTTTGAATTTTGTATTAATCATTTGATTGTCATAATCAAATTCAGTTACTCTTGCGGCTTGTGCGAGATTCAATGTTTTTACAATGGCTCAGTGCAGCTGGCTACATTAGATCCAGTCCAATTCAAACTACTGGTTAATGGAAACTGTCTTTGGTTGTATCATAAGCCCACATCCAAAGATGAATTTATGCAACAATTTTTTTTTAATGTGGCCACTGATATTCCTACAACGAAAGGCTTCGGTCTTTCTCCTGTAGCTTCTCTTTAAATTACACATTGCATGCCCATAATAAAGGTTTCTTTTAAAGGAAACCATGTTCTCTGTTTTCCATCCATCACCGCCATTCATTCTCTTTTCTTCCACATCATCCATACTTCCATACCGCCCTCATTCATAGTTTCTATTCCAGTCGTCATTTCATGGTGTGCTGTGATCTATCCCAGCACATACGAGTATTGATTAAAAGGTACACGATATCTTTTGTTATCACATTGTTTATTTATTTCATTAATTCAACAACTGCTATGTACATATCAATCATTATCACCCATTCTTCGCCTATCCTTTCGTACATGTGTGGACACATGTCAAAATTTAAGTAGGGGGTGGGATAATCCATTTCAAACCTTTTCTTATGTCGTTGTCACAACTAATAAGATATTTTTATTCTTCTTGTACTTTCCAAATATGGCTGTGTGTTTTATCCTAAATAATAATTAAACTGCTTGATATGAGTAGTTCCTAATAATCATTACATGCAATTATCTTTCAAGTCATTCTTGGAAAAGAAGAGAAAGTGATGGTAGGACAAAAAGAAGTAAAAAGAAGCAGAGCAGAAGAATTTTCTTTTGAATTTTCAGAAAAGGTTTGGGTTCTGGAATCTCAGTAGGAGTAATTTGCGAATATGGGTGGTCAATTGGTAAGACATGAGCCTGTAGCTCATGAGCTCTTAACAAAAAATCCTCAAAAAGTTCAGGCATTTAGTAATTGTGGATGGCTAAACTATTTTCTGAGGTTAGATTCTTTTAATGAGAAAGCTGCTGGTGATTTTTTAAGAACTCTTTCAGAAGGGGAAGCTTCAGTATGGGGTCTGATGGTGGCTGTAATAGAAGAATAAATTGCTGAAGTAACTAGGCTTCCTGCAGCAGGAGAAAATTTATCTTCTAATGTTGTTTCTGCTAGGGCAGAATTTACAGTACCAATTGATGGACCCTTGGAGGTCTCTAAACAAGGATGCAAATGAGTGTCGCTGCCCTTTTCATATTCAAAATATGTTGCATTCATAATCAGGTACTTAACCTATGAGGGACGCTTCTCCTATTTACATTCCTACCATTTTAAATTATTGAGCCATATGAGGCATGGGTTAGCTATTAATGTCCCAAATTTTTTGTTAAATCTTTTAAAACAAAGTGCCCATGAAACCCAAAGGGGAAGGGACAACTCTGTTGCCCATCATGCCCTCATTAAACTTTTGATTGAGCATTCCCTGAGGAATGTATCACCCCTTTCTTGGAAAGAATTTGTTGCCAAAAAGGTTTTGCAACTTCCAGAGCATCCTAGAGCACTCCCTGCAACACCTACCCCTGCAACATCTATTCCTATGGCCTCCACACTAGAACCCTCTACCCGAGTACAAATCAAGTCTGGTAGTAGAAGAGAAAAAGGAAAAACAAAGGTAGGAGAGTCATCTAGGGTAGAACAAACCCCAGAGTCTGACCCTTATGTTAAAAAACAATAGTGTTCCTCTCTTGCAACACCTTCTCCTGTAGCAGTTCCTCTTGTAGCAACACCTGTTGCCATTACAAGTTCACCATCATCTTCTTCTATTGAGTCTAAATCCTCTAAAAAATTTAGAAAGAGGAAAGCCATGAGAGTACCTCCTGTAGCTGCAACATTTCCAAAAGAGTTTCAGCAAGGAAACAATGTAAAGTCACCTCAACATCTACTCAACTTGAAGTTATAATAATTTTAGAGGAATCTGAAGAACACAGTCATGATGATTCTCAGAATGTACCTGAGAATGTTCCACATAGTCCACCTATTATTTCTAAGGACATGCAAAATGAGCCAATGGAAGTTGACAAAGCACAACATGATAGTAATCAAAGGGGAATGCCAAGTCTTGATGACTTGGCCGAGGCAGCTAGGAAAATTTCAGAGGAAGTACAATTTCCTCCTGCACAGCAACAAGAATTCATCCTACAACAAGAGGAAGAACAGACTGAACAATTAGAAGTGTCCAATGACACACCGTTACCCCCAGTAACTTTTCAAGCAATGGTTGTTTATAAGAAGACATTTTTTATTGAATTTTTGGAATACCTGAGGACCACATGGAGACCAGTCACATTTCAAACCTTGAGTTTCCGCCACTTAGCCAAGACTGAAATTCAACAAAGTCTTTGGGAGGAGAAGAAGAAACTGGAAAGAGAAATTGAAAGGCAGAAACAGGAAATCCAGGAAATGAAAAAGAAAATGGATGAAATGATGAAAATAACTGGTAAAATTGTGGAATGTAGACCACCACCTAGGGTTTATGCTATGTGCCTAAAGGTACAATTTCTTTGGTTTCAATTAATGAGAATTTCTAGGAATTTAGATCTTGTTATTCATACATCCAAAGAATTTTATGATGCATACTAGGTAGCCCCTAGTTGGCTAAAGAGTTCTTTGTGTGAATTTTATTTGCATGGATTGATAATTCCCTCTGAAACAAAGTGGAATCCACTTCTTTATATTGGCGATATTCATTTGAGTTTACTTATGTCATGGGCAGCCAATGAAACTAATTATGGTAGACAATTGGAAGCCTATGAAGAAGCTGAAAGGGATGAGCCTATCCCACTGTGATTAGAAAGCACAGATCCTTACACAATGCTGAAAACTTGGCTTACTATTGCATATGGGTTCAATGATCAAACACAAAGAGTAAAAATATTTGATATCAAAAAGCAAGTGTATGAAGAATTCAAAGGTCAATTGTATCTATTTTGGAAGCTTGCCTCTCCCAGAATTGAAAAGAGATGTGAGAAATTGACTGTTGGGCTAAGGAAATCTAAGCCACATAGTCCCCTGAATTTTGAAGTAGCCCTTGGAAGGATAGAGAAGTACATACAACTTGGTCTTCAAAAGAGGTTTGAATTATGGTTACCAATAACATTTCGACCTCTGGTTTTAATGTGGCCACTTTATCCCTATCGAGCTACAAATGTTAATAAGGATACGAAAACCCTCAGATATGAAAGATGGCAACATTTCAGAGGTTTCTACTATAAATTTGGGATTGCACCAAAAATCCATACTACTCCTATAGATTTCAAGGAAACAACCAGGAAACTTAATGCTGGTGGACCATCATTAGGTTAAGTAGGGGGCAAATGATCAGCTCAGGATATGCTCATAATCTGAGTATTTTGATGTATTGTTAATATCTCTACTCTTGTTGCTAATGGATATTTTAACTCTTTTATTAAAGACTTTTGGGTAGTATCCTATAGCAATACATTCCTATATTCCTGTAGCCTAACATCTTGATGTGTGTTATTAATTACCCTGTTTGACCTCTCGAATGACTGGTATAATGCATATGGTTTTTGAATAATGAAATAGATTTAATATATGATTAATGAATGTATCGTGTTGTTTTCCACGCATTCTTTCTTTCTCCTTTGTCGCCTTGTGCATCGCAGGTTGTTGAAGGGAGCATAAACGAGTCAAGTGCAGTGGATCTCGGCCCTGCAATAAAGTCCATTTCTTGCACAACATCGAGGAAGTTGTTCTAGTGAAGACTCTCTGACCGGGTCGTTGGGAAAAAACTTTGATAATTAATCTAGGAAGAGTGGAATGCTAAATTATCTTTGGATCGTGTTGAATGGATATGTTTTCATTTATGAGAAGTTTGTTCCTCAGTTTCAGGATACATTTTATGTCCACGTCTTTCTTTGTTAGTTAGTTAGTTTCTTTTTTGGTTTAAGTAAGTGTTCCTCCTATGCGAGTGGGCAAGCATAGCATGTAAAAGTTAGCATGATAATAAGAAGCAGAAGATGTAAGAGTAAGTACTATGATAAGAGATAGAGTTTTGTGTTGGTTTTCATATGAGCAGCTAACAATGTATATCATTTTGAGTTTATGAATAAAAGTTGATGAAGTTCTGAGTTCAATTCTTGCATAGCTGGTTGATGCTTGCTAAGGGGGCCCACTTAGTAAGTATCTATAGTTAGTTAGTTGTTTATATTCTATTGATCATAAGTTAGATTTCATTTTGGAAAGTTTTAGTGCAAACTCAGTCTTATATTGTTCCTGCAACATCAGGAATCCATCCCTGTGTTTGTTCGTGCAGCATAAGGCTAGTTCATAGTTTGTTTCTTAGTAACAGTTGTCATGATGTCTTCTTTGATTAAGTTATGCTTAAGTTAAGAAAGCTTTATGTTACATTTCTGTAGCATAAGTAGAATTCCTTTCACGCATTTATTTCTAGTAAATTGTGACTGAAACTGGTTCTTAGTGCACATACAGTGCCGCTCCATTTCAAGTATACGTTCCCTGGTTTGACAAAGTAAATGAATGACCATAAGAAGATGTTAGTCTCCTTCTGGAATGCCCAATTCCCAGATTAGGATTTATTGTGACTTTTATATCCTTTTGTGGGCACAACCAAGCATTATTGTGCAAATTTTCAATTTTCTATTTTAAATACTTGCACAATAAAATTGCAATTCAAATGTAATCTAATCTTTATGATGAACAATGAATACTTTAGCAATAAAACTTGAAAATTTTTGTACCTATCGATGATGAATTCAATTCAGCTCTACCTATTTGAGCTTGCAGTGAAAAATAGGTAACAAGACTAATACACCATCAGTGGCATATAAGTCCCACTACTAGGCCCAAAACAAAAAAATTACAGTTCTAAGTACCTAGTTGTTTGAAACTTGTTCTGGCATAATCTCCTCAAAATAGGACTAAGTCACCTAGCTTGGCGTATGAGTCTCAGTTGGCTTCACAGTGACTTCTTCAGGATTCTAGAGCTTCATTTCATCCCTTTCTAGTCTCCAAGTGCACACTTTCAATCTCATAAGTTTTTTGTTACAATTTGTTTACATTTTTAGGTCATTTTTCATATCACATGTTTTCAAATATCTTGCTTTTAATAAGTTTTGCATTAGTAGTTAATCTTCTTTATCAAATTTTAGCATCTAGAACATTCCCCTTTGATAGATTTTAATCATGTTTGCATTGGAATCTCAAGGGCTTATTCGTGAGTGAGCCATTAAGGTTTTTGTTGTACCTCTCTCCTTTTAGGTGCAAAACCCTAGAAGTGTAAGAGAGCCACATACCCCAAAATCATTGGTTCATTTTGGTGAACTTGACTTTAGAACATCATATTTCTTATTCAAAGTGCATTTACATCCTAGGAACAACTTGCATTAGCATTGCATTGCATTTTGCATTGTTTAATTTGCATTCTAGGGTTTCAAAATTTGCATTAGTGAAAAGCTTATTTAGCTTGCATTATTGTATTTCATTTATTAAAAATTCAAAAAAAATTGCATTCTCATATCATACCTACATCTAAAAATATCAAAAACATAAAATTCATCTTAAAAATTCTAATTTTTTTCACAAAAATCATTACCTGGACTCATTCACCACCCTGGGAAAATCAGTCCAGTTGCACATTTTGCACTACATTTTCTATCATTTCTAGTTAATTCTCTTCATTTTTTTCTTCTATTGTTACCTTTTTGTTTCTATTTCTATATTTTTTGTTTGATTCAATTTCTTACATTTATTTTATGTTTCACTCATCTTATGCAATCTAAAATTTGCATCATGGATATGTGTTTTAATAAGATTTGGATGTAATTAAATTCCTTAGTTATATGTCAAGTTGTGCCTTTGGAATTGATCCTAATGACATTGAACTTACACAAGCTCCTTCAACTCCTCATGCATTTCCTCCTTATGATGTTGACATCATTGGAGAAGATGATGACAACATGAATAAGTTCCTAAATGATTTCCTTGACAATTTTGAAGCTAATGCATCCTTTTATCCATCCATGAAACAACAAGATCTTCCTACAGTAGAACCTCTTGAGATGTTTGGTTACTTACATGTTGAAACAAATGTAGAACCTAAGTTTCCTACAATAGGTAAACCTAGTTTTTTCTAGACAAGTTAACACTCAACCATTTTATGATAAAAAAGTAACAAACACTTCAATCAACTTTGAACAAACATATGGAAAAAGTTTCACAATTTTGAGCAAGCAAGGATGTGACACAACAATTGAACATGGAATTCATCAACTCTTAGAGAAAATTTTAAAAGATGAAAACACATTAGGGATAGGATATCTAGATCCCTCTCACAACAAAAAGCCTCATAGAGAATATCTAAGGCTTCGTGATGATGGAATGGTGATATTTGATTCCCCTCCTGACCTGAATGTCATTCTTCCTCATGAGCAACCCTTGAATAATAACAATGACAAGGATGAGAGGATCACTTTGGGTCCTCCTCGAATTCAAGAGAAGGGTGAATCTAGCATAGGAAAGATGCCTAACAAGTTACAAAAAATAAAATTTCCTCTCTTTCCACCACTTGAAAGTGAAAGGAAATTATAAATACTTTTAAACAAAGGACTCATACTATTACCACCTATGAATAGGTTGGTGATATATCCTAAAGATGCCAATGTTCCACATTGTGCATATCATCGTGCTCTTGGACATCGTAGTGATGAGTGTTGTACATTGAAAGAAATACTAAGCAAGTATCATTTTGATGGTGATAATTTCTATCCATATTGAACCCATAAAAAAATTTCCAACTCCTTGTCATGTTAGACTTATAGAACATTCCCTTCTCACAATTACACGACCTTTCCTATCACCTACCTCAGCTCATTCTTTCCTTACACCTAGTGGGGGAAATAATTTTCTAGCCTTGTCCTAGTAATGCATTTGTCATTTTCCCTTTGGTTCATCATTCACTTTCCACTTATACAGACTGAGATTGGGAGGTGGATGACTTGCTTGATGGTTGAATCACATTTTCCTTACTAGTATTTTTCATTTTCTTTTGTGTGCTTGCATGTGTGTAATGTGATCACTTGTGATGTTTTGTTAATGCCTCTCTCTTTGTGACATTCCTTTATTTGTACCTTCATTCTTATCTATGTTGTGCATCACTTTCACCTTTTTTTATTTTCCCGTGCTTTCCTTTTGGGGATGATGCAATGGATTGAAACACCTTATGTCTCTTTCATGTTGACCCAAAATGCCCTTTTCTTTTACCCTTTTCACTTTTCTTTTTCCTTTTGTCTTGTTAGCTCTCAAAAATTCAAGTTTGAACCATGAAAGGTTGCCAAGTTTTCACAATGTTTTAGGGTAATAGACAAGGTCAAAAGATTTAGACCTTCTACTCTTTAGGTGCTACTAGACCTAGGCGGGTGTACCTATCTGAATGAATTGGGCAGACATAACTTTTGATCCTCTTCTCTTGCAGTGATTTTTCCACGATGGTAGATGGAAGTGGACAAAATGAAATAAAATTTGGTATATATTGTATACCAATGCATAATACTGAATCCTGATATGATCAATTAATAGATGTAAAGAAAAATGAATGAATCTTAAAGGCGAAATGCAAAGACTAGTGCCTTATTGGGTATCCAGAGTCAAGAGAAATTTGAAACAAATACTTCTTTCTGGTAGACATTCAAGTTGTTTAGCATTTGATTTAGTTTATAACTGGTATAAACATGCAAGGTTATGATTATCAAGTTCTTCTTGCTGATCCAATTGACATTCTTTAATTACTATGATCAATCTAAAGGATTTAATGTTTACTGGAAAGAACCAATCAATTGACCATACAGATGCAAGAAATGTGCACCGAAAAACTAGATATAATCTTGTTACACCAATTCAAATAACCAAAAAACACCATACAAGAGACAACTTCAATAATACTTTCAACGAACACCATGAACAACTGATACCAAAAACAACTGCACCATATTATTAGATTTCAATTGATATCTCCATTATTTGAAACATGCAACATAGTCTCATCTTGGCAAAAAACATTGTATTACACTGTATATTTTCTACCCTATCTACTCTTAATCCATCCTTTTTTTTAATTGAGAATGAACATTTATACATTGGTCACTGAAGAGACACAACGCTTCGCATTCACAAGTCAGCAACCAACAGTTAGAATTTAGGCTTCTGCTAATCATTCATTGAAGACATTCACTGAGACATCTAGTAAGTATGCTGAAGGCAATTGTATCGTTGTTATCCTATGCTCTTTGTGTTTTTGTTTCACTGTGACATCTTATTATCAGAGAAATATCATATCGATCACAATATATTTCACCGAGAGCCCTTAATTTTTTCCCAGTCACCAAGACATAAGAATTTTCTTATCGAGACATCCCCCAAATCCCATTTGCTTTGCTGTAGCTCTGTAATTTCGGGAAGACCTTATATAGAATACCTTTTGTTTTACCGAAAGCCCACATGATACATACTAGTTGCCATGACATAAGTTTCCTCTCACCGACGAGCCCTTGCATCACCCACTTTGCTATGACTTACTGCTATTGGGGAAACCTCACATAGACTATTTTATGTCATATCGAAAGTTCCTTTATCTCCTGAGTTGCTAAGACAAGAGAAAACTCTCACCTAAAAAGTCCCTTTGCTTTCAATTCGGTGAGACCCTGGGCAGCTCACCAAGACCACACACCAAAACAAATAGGTCACACCGAGTAGTATCTTTTGTTATATTCATCTTCGCCAAGACATTTAGATTTTCTCACCAAAATTTACTTGAAAGAAAACCTTTGTGCTCCGTCAGTGAGATACTCATCACTTCGCTATGACCCTCCACTGAAGCCACCTTAGTCTCATCGAAAGGCCTATTTAAAAAAAATTCCATGTGTAAGGTTGGCGAGACTGAAGGTCACTCGCTAAGACCTTATATCAATAGCCTTATCTTCCACCGATGCAATTTTCTTTATCGGCGTAGCTTTTAAGTCAGTAAGAGTCCAAGACCTTACTCTAAAATACTTTGATAGAGTCCCCTTGTATTTGGTTCAGCATGACAAGATCCACTCACGAAGACCTTTCCCCGATGCATATGAGTCTTACCGACACATTTTCTTATGAGCCAATCGGTGAGACAATATGACTTCGTTATGACTTCATGCCGATATCAATCAGTTTGGCCGAAATGACCCTTCTATGTGCTAGTCGGTATAACATATTAGATTCGCTATGACTTCACACCGAACACAATAATCTTGGCTAAAGTGAATCCTCATATGTGTCATTTGGTGAGACTCCTCCCGAGAACTTGTTGATAAAACCCTTTGTCAGCAAGACCCAGCGAAATCATTATGACATCACCCCGAAAATGAGTAACTCACACTGATACATCCATTCTGTTGTCGGTCGGGGAGACAAAAGGTAGTCGGCAAGACTATATACTGAAGGAAATATTTTTTTGATATGAACCTTCCTCTGTAGCCAAAACAAATGAAAAGTCCTGCCGATATGAATTGTAGGTGAAATCCAGTCATTGTGACAATACAAAGTCTCGCCGAAAGACTTGTAACAGAAAAATATTAGCAGAAATACACAATGGGTTGGGGAGACATAGATAGACTCACGCCTATATGGACCACAATGTGAAAAATGTATGACTTGATGGATGCTATGGGATTACATAGCCAAAATGTGAGAAAAAAGTGTTCGAGGAAGGACTTATTTGGAAAAATATGAATGTGAACAATATGTGAAATCATCAGATTTTTACAGTTCCAACAGTGGCTCCATCTAGGGATGAATGATAGTGAGATCATTGCAAGGATCCATATCTTTCGGTGAGCAGACCAAACACAAAATGATGAGCAATGGGCAGAAAAGGAATGAATGGCAATGGCAATGAATGCAAAATCGAGATGGAGAAAACCCTAAACTACTGTACATGGAAAATTATTTTGAAAGAAGGAAAACCAGGATTGTCCATGTACTAGCAAGTCCTGTTCCTTTTATTTCCTAAGCTACTGTGCATGGAAAAGAATTTTAAAAAGGATCATTAAGAGTTGTCCATGCACTGGCAACCCTTAATCCTCTGTGTTACTCAAGAGAAAAAAAGTTTCAGAAATTTCCCATGTACAAGCAATTCTTGATCTTCACCAGCCATATTTTGTAGATAGTATGAATCTTCTCCTTTCTTTCTGACAATAACAAAAGGTCCTAGCCATAAAGCTTCAAATTTACCATGTTTTCCCTTCTCCTGGCACCTTGCGTTCCACATCAATACCAAATCACTTTCTCCAAATTTCCTATCCTTTTCTTTTTTGTCAAATGGATATTTCATCTGTGTCTGTAACTTTATGTTTTGAAGGTCTCGCCGAAAGACCTATAACATAAAAATATTAGCAGAAATACACAATGGGTCGGGGAGACACAGATAGACTCACGCCGATATGGACCACAACATGAAAAATGTATGAATCGATGGATGCTATGGGATTACATAGCCAAAATGTGAGAAAAAAGTGTTTGAGGAAGGACTTATTTGGAAAAATATGAATGTGAACAATATGTAAAATCATCATATTTTTATAGTTCCAACAGTGGCTCCATCTAGATGAATGATAGTGAGATCATTGCAAGGATCCATATCTTTGGGTGAGCAGACCAAACACAAAATGATGAGCAATGAGTAGAAAAGGAATGAATGGCAATGGCAATGAATGCAAAATGGAGATGGAGAAAACCCTAAACTACTGTACATGGAAAATTATTTTAAAAGAAGGAAAATCAGGATTGTCCATGTACTGGCAAGTCCTGTTCTTTTTATTTCCTAAGCTACTGTGCATGGAAAAGAATTTTAAAAAGGATCATTAAGAGTTGTCCATGCACTGGCAACCCTTAATCCTTTGTGTTACTCAAGAGAATTTTTTTTTCAAAAATTGCCCATGTACAGGCAATTCCTGATCTTCACCAGCCATATTCTATAGATAGTATGAATCTTCTCCTTTCTTTCTGACAATAACAAAAGTTCCTAGCCATAAAGCTTTGAATTTCCCATGTTTTCCCTTCTCCTGGCACCTTGAGTTCCACATCAATACCAGATCACTTTCTCCAAATTTACTATCCTTTGCTTTTTTGTCAAATAGATATTTGATTTGTGTCTATAACTTTATGTTTTGAAGGTCTCGTCGAAAGACCTATAACATAAAAATATTAGCAAAAATACACAATGGGTCGGGGAGACATAGATAGACTCACGCCGATATGGACCACAACGTGAAAAATGTATGACTCGATGGATGCTATAGGATTACATAGCCAAATGTGAGCAAAAAGTGTTCGAGGAAGGACTTATTTGGAAAAATATGAATGTAAACAATATGTAAAATCATCAAATTTTTATAGTTCCAATAGTGGCTCCGTCTAGGGATGAATGATAGTGAGATCATTGCAAGGATCCATATCTTTCGGTGAGTAGACCAAATACAAAATGATGAGCAATGAGCAGAAAAGGAATGAATGGCAATGGCAATGAATGCAAAATGGAGATGGAGAAAACCCTAAACTACTATACATGGAAAATTATTTTGAAAGAAGGAAAATCAGGATTGTCCATGTATTAGCAAGTCCTGTTCCTTTTATTTCCTAAGCTACTGTGCATGGAAAAGAATTTTAAAAAGGATCATTAAGAGTTGTCCATGCACTAGCAACCCTTAATCCTCTGTGTTAATAAAGAGAAAAAAAGTTTCAGAAATTGCCCATGTACAGGCAATTCTTGATCTTCACCAGCCATATTCTGTAGATAGTATGAATCTTCTCCTTTCTTTCCGACAATAACAAAAGGTCCCAGCCATAAAGCTTCGAATTTACAATGTTTGCCCTTCTCCCGGCACCTTGCATTCCACATCAATACCAAATCACTTTCTCCAAATTTCCTATCCTTTTCTTTTTTGTCAAATGGATATTTCATCTGTGTCTATAACTTTATGTTTTGAAGGTCTCACCAAAAGACTTGTAACATAAAAATATTAGAAGAAATACACAATGGGTCGGGGAGGCACATATAGACTCACACCGATATGGACCACAACGTGAAAAATGTATGACTTGATGATGCTATGGGATTACATAGCCAAAATGTGAGCAAAAAGTGTTCAAGGAAGGACTTATTTGGAAAAATATGAATGTGAACAATATGCAAAATCATCAGATTTTTACAGTTCCAACATGTCTTATTTTTTCCTTTTGGCGATGATGCAAAGCATTGAGACACCCTATGTCACTTTCATGTTGACCCAAAAGTCCCTTTTGTTTTACTCTTTTCACTTGTCATTTTTCTTTTTTCTTATGTTATCCTTTTGGGGATGAAACAAGGCAATGAGACATTCATGTCTACTTCATGTTGACCCAAAAGCTTTTCCTTTTTCTTTCACCTTTTCTTTTACATTTATCTTGTGTTTTACTTTTATGGATTACACAAGGCATCAAGACACCCTATGTCTCTTCCATGTTGAACCAAAATATTTTTCTTTGTTTTCGCTCTCTTTGTGTCATTCTTCCAGTTCTATGTATTTAGGGGATGATGACAATTCTAAGCTCTCTAAACAACATTGCAGCAAAAACATACTAACCCAAAATCTATAGATCCCTTATGTGTTTGGTGTTTTTATTTTGGGGGCAACCCCTTCCTTTTTTTTTTTCCTTTTACCTTCACATGACGTAGCTTTACTTGGAAACATATGAATTGGCATAGGGCTTTCAAAGATAGCTCTCATGTCTCCTTTATTATTTTCATTTTCATTTTCTACTTTAAAGTAATTGCTCACAGTATGGTGTGTAGAAATTCCCTTTAAAGTGGGGGCATACATTGGAATTATTCTTTTGTATTTTTCCTTTTCTTTGTTCTTAGTGCAGCCTTCTTACTTCATACGATGTGTTTTGTCACTTTTGCATAGTCATAAAATTGCACCCCTTGCAAGTACACATACATTCTTGTGTCTGATTTAGTGTCCACTCCCTTAGCACTTGTGTAGGATCATTTTAGCCCCTACATATGACTTTCCCCCAATCAAGATGCTCAACACCACTTTTTAGCAGCTTCCCTTCGTGTGTCAGCCTTGTATCAAACTTTATACCTTTCCCATTCATGTGATTTTGGAGCGTGATGTGTTGAGACACTAGCACACCATGCTAGTGTCCTGTGACATCTCAAATGTTCATACAACCATTTTTGTACATGTTTTCCACTTTTTAGCTAGCTTTGTTAGTGGCAATGGTTCAAGATTCCTTGTAACTACCTGGGTAGCTTCTTTTTGCTTCCTTTCTCTCCTTAAATGCTATCTTTTCAATTCTATTGCTTCTTTGAAGTGCTTCTAGCTTCACTCCAACTTTAGTCTAAATTCTCTCTAGAATTGGGTCTAGCCTTCTACTCTCTATATTTTTCTTGCACAACTCCATACAACTTGTTTCAACAGTACCCTCAAGCTTTTACAACCCTCTCTATAGCTCCTTTGGCTCTTATAGCTTCATATACCTTATGTCATGCTTGTGAGCATCCTGGGATTCCATATCCCCTAGCTGTTGCATCCTTACTTCATGATAAAGATTCTCCTCCTCGAGTGGGGATTGCTTTTATCACCTACATTTAGTGATACAAGTTCTCCTCCTCAAATGAGGTTTTCTTTTATCACCTGTTAAATATCCAAGATACTGCAAGGGGTGTTGCAAGTATGAGCAAGTCTTGGTGGTGTTCCCATTAATGTTATCAATGATTTCAACACAATTAAGTACATTGCAAATTGTACATGTATAGTTGAGATGCTATTGAGATGTTGTCAGTACATGCAACTATCTTTATGGTGTTGCAGATGTGTTGGTTTGATGAGTTTCCAAGTGCTTTTAAGAAAATTAATAAAGAAGATAAGTCAAAGTGATGAAAGTGTTTAGAGAGTGCTCTGGTATGTGCTTTGAATTTCTCTTGTGTCGATCCTATGCCTATGAAGATTTGAAGGATTGGTAATAGTGGTGATATCTCCTAAGTTTTAGCTTCTATTTTGATGGTACGTGAAAGTTACATTCATCAGTATGTGAACTATTCTGGTAGAGTTGGTCTTTTGTGGATTGGGAGAAATATTTTTGCTTCTTATTCCTCCACTATTTTGTTTTAGATCTTGGGGATCTGAGATATGTCTTGTGAAGGTATTTTCTATGCTCTAGCAAAGAGTTTTAAAATTTGGTGATCGGGAGTTCATGTTTTGGTATTTCAATGTAAGTTTGTATAGTCTGGATGGATTGGTGAAAGGTGTTCAATGTTTGAAGTTTTTTTTTTTTCTACGGACATATCTAGAAGATTCTGAGATGTATTCTCATGCATAAGGATGCGTTTTGTGGTGTCCATGTGTCATATTCTTGTTGGGAAATGTGTACATCAATGTTCTTTTGTTTTTTTATTAGGTTTGGATGGCCTAGTTCTTACACTTCAGTTGAAGAATAAAATTTAATTAAGGAAGCATGTGGATGATTCAAGATATTATTTTTTATCTTGAAAAATGTTTCTATTAGTCCACTCTCATTCCTTTCCACCATGGGAATGTTGAGTTTATGACCTAATTTGAATTTATGAAATGAGGTAATTATGGCTAACCTTGGAGAAAGTTTCTAAGGTTAAGGATGGTATAAAATCAAGTCGAATTGTGAAGAGTTGTATGACAGTGTGATGTAAAGTGACAAAAGTGAGCCACAAATCATAAGAGTAGAAGTGTGTGTGTGAGTGTGTTGAGACAACAATTCTTCATTGTGTTGAAGATAGTGTATTAAAGGTTTCTAGAATCCTGTGGGTGTGTGTTAACTGTTATGGTGGATCTTTTGTTCTCTCTTGTATCTATAGGCAATGAGCCTCCCTATTCGAAAGTGAGTCCTTTATCTAGGCAGTGAGCCTTTGTACTTGGACACTGAGTCCTTTCTATAAGCAGTGAGCCTTTGTACTTGGATAGTGAGTCCTCTCTTGGGAAGTGAGCTCTTGGAAATGAGCCTCTATATTTAGTTTTATAATCTTTATATTGTGATGTAACCCTCATTATGGTTTTTCCCTTATTGGGTTTTCCATGTAAAAATATAATGTTCATTGTGTTGATTTACTTTCTATTATTTATGTTTCATGCTCTTACTTAATAAAAAAATAGTGTGGTTGTGGAATTAATAAGTGCTAAAGTTTTAAGTTTGAACTCTGGGACAACTAATTCATCCCCCCCTCTCACTTATCCTGCACATGTATAACAATTGGTATCAGATCCTTGATTCCTTGGTGTAGAGCTTAGCCACTTAAGGAATATTCAATGGTGCATAAGTTGGTGATCCCTATGTTTGATGGAACTAACTACAATGACTAGAAGGGATAGATGAAAGGATATATTATCTCTTGGTTTCAAGAATTGGAAGGACGTTGAGACAAAGTATACACTCCTATGTGGTGGTCTTACTACTACAGATGAAATCTCTGCTTATGAAGAAAATGAGAAGGAAAAATATGCTATTTGTAGTGGGTTCTCTAAAAATGAGTGAGCTAAAGTTCTTTGTTTGGATACTGCACATGAAATCTAGAAGAAGTTGGAAGACATGTATGAAGGAAATGAAAGAGTGAAATTGACAAAAAGGTTGGTGGCAAAGTGCAGATTTGTAAATATGAAAATGGAAGAAGGTGAGGAATTTACAAGTTTCTTTCAGAGGGTTGAAATAATTACAAATGAAGTTATAAATCAAGAAGGAAAACTTTCAGATGAAGATATAATTGAGAAGATCCTAATCACCCTACTAGACTACTACAATGATAAGATCTCAGTGATTGAAGAAATGTATGATCCTAAGAAGTACACATTGGAATAGTTGTTCGACACCTTGCAAGCAATTGAGATGAGAAAATTCTAGAAAGAAGATAAGATGGAAGAAAATTTAGAAACATCATTTAAAACAATGAATATTGAAGATGGACTAGATAGTGATGGTGTTGATGAGTTGGAAGCAAACTTCACTAGGAAGTTGAAGAAAGGCATCAAAAACTATAAAGGTATGTTTCCCTTTAAATGTTTCAATTGAAGTAATATTGGTCATTATGCTTCAAAATGTCTGAATAGAGCTACACATAAGAAGAACAAGGATTATAAGGATACAAATAGGAAGGATACAAAATATAATAAGTTGTTCTATGTTAAAGAAGAAGTAGGAATTTTTGATGATGAATCAGAGAATGAGGTTGATGATAGTGAGTTCTTATTCTTAGCTTTGGAAAGTAAATCTGTATTTGCTAACCCAAGAAAATGTGTAATCAAGAAGGCTTTGGAGAATAAGAGAAATAGGATAGAAGGTACTTTTGTTACCACTTTTCATGCAAGACAAGATGAAGACTACTAGGTAATTAATAGTGGATATCCTAATCACATGATCAGAGATAAGAGTAAGTTCACTAAACTTGAGAAATATGATGGTGGTTTAGTTATGTTCGGTGATGATTCAAGAGCTAATATGTATGGGAAAGATTAAATTAGTTTTGATGGAGTGCATAGTATTGATGATGCATATTATGTGAAGGGTTTGAGGCATAACCTTATGAGTGTTGGTCAGGTGTGTAGCAATGGTTTTAAACTTGTGTTTAGAACAATACCTGTGAAATTAGAAAAGGATTTAGAAATGGAGATATGATTTATACTAGAAGAAGAAATTATGGAAACATCTATTAGCGAAAGTGAGTTGATGGTCATTTTCTTGTATCTCAAATTAAAGAAATTTGGTTATGGCACTAGAGAATGGGACATGTAAATTTTGATAACCTGGTCAAGATCAGTGTAAAGGAGATTGTTCAAGGGCTTCCTAGAATCAAAAGACTTGCTAATGCTATTTATAGAAGTTGTCAATTGGGGAAATAGATAAGATGTAGCTTTAAGGGAAAAGAGTATTCTACTACTGGAATGTTGGAGCTAGTTCATACTGATCTTTGTCATCCGACTAGAGTTGGAAGCCTGAATGGTGACAGATATTTCATGTTGTTTATTGATAATACAATTGAATGACATGGGTTACTTTTTTCAAAGAAAAGACTCAGGCTCTGGATAGGTTCAAGGAATTCAAAGCAAGAGTGGAAAATGAAGTAAATTTAAAAATCAAGTGTTTGAGATTTGATAGAGGTGGAGAATGCACTTCTGGTGAATTTAATGCATTATGTGAACATGGCATAACAAGACAATTTTCTGCTATGAGAACTCCTCAACAGAATGGAGTAGTTGAAAGGAAAAATAGAACAGTAAAAGGAAGCTGCTAGAACAATGATGAAAGAATAAAATGTACCAGATGTGTACTAGAGAGAGGTGATATAGATTGTTGTCTATGTTCTTAATATAGTTTAGATTAGATACAACAACACAAAGACTCTTTTTCAGTTATGGACTGGTAAGACTCCTATTGTGAAGTATTTCAAGTTATTTGGAAGTAGATGATATATTAAAAGAGATGATGAAAATCTTGGAAAGTTTGATGCTAGATGTGATGAAGAAATATTTCTTGGATACTCTACTACTAGCAAAGCATATAGATGCTTTAATAAAAGATTGAGAAAAATTATTGAAAGTGCTAATGTGAAAGTTGATGAAGACATACATAGACCTATTGAGATAAGTGAAGTTGAACTTGATGATCCTATCTTTGGAAATGTACCTAAGGAAAATAAGGAGAAGGAAGAGGAAGAGAAAGAAGAAAAAGTGGAAGAAAAAGAAGTAGAGAATGAATCAAAACCTACTGTTAGGACTCCTAAGTATGTATAGAAGAATCATACAGAGGATTAAATAATTAGAGATAAAATTGAAGGTGTGAAGACAAGAAGCATAGTTGTAGCTAAAGTAAATTTGTATCTACTTTCTAAAATTGAGCCCAAATCTATAATTGAAGCATGTGAAGATGAAAGTTGGATAAGAGCTATGAAATAAGAGTTGCAACAAATAGAAAAGAATCAGACATGGGAACTAGTCCCTAGGCCTATGAATAAAAATGTGATTGGCTCAAAATGGGTGTTCTGGAATAAGCTAAATGAAAGTGGAGAAGTTGTAAGGAATAAGGAAAGACTTTTATGCAAATGATATTCAAAAGTTGAAGGTATAGATTTTGAAGAGACATTTTCCCCTGTGGCTATAATAAAAGCTATTAGGATATTTTTGGAATTTTTTGCGCATATGTAAGGATTTCAAAGTGTATTAGATGGATGTCAAGTCAACATTTCTAAATGGTGAATTGGAGGAAGAAGTGTACATGGAACAACTGGAAGGATTTCAGTTATCTAACAAACCAGACATGGTTTGTAAGTTGAAGAAAACATTGTATGGATTGAAGCAAGCTTCCAAAGCCTGGTATGAAAGATTGGACAAATATTTGACAAAGTAAGCATTCATCAAAGGTTCTACTGACAACAATCTCTACTTCAAAGTGCAAGGTAACAAAATTTTGATAGTGGTTGTTTATGTTGATGATATCATTTTTGGTGGAAATGAAGGAATGTGTAAAATTTTTTCTAAAGAGATGCTGAAAGAATTTGAGATGTCTATGATTGGTGAATTGAATTTCTTCCTTGGTCTTCAAGTGAATCAAACTGAAAAGGGGATATTCATTTCACAATCTAAGTATGTAAAAGAGCTATTGAAGAAGTTTGAGATGGATGATTCCAAACCGTTTTGTACTCCTATGGTAACCAAATGTAAACTGAGTAAGGATGATGGATCTACTAAGACTGATCAAAGCAAATATAGATCTATGATTGGCGAACTGTTGTATCTTATTGCTACTAGACTAGATATTATGCATGTAGTATGCTTATTTTCTAGATTCCAAGAATATCCGAGAGAAGCACATGTCACAACTATAAAGAGGATATTTAGATACCTTAAGGGTATAGTGGATTATGGATTATGGTATTTTAAGAGTGTTGATTTCACCTTGAATGCTTATATAGATGTTGATTGGGCTAGATGTGTAGATGAATGGAAGAGTACCAGTGGTGGTTTTTTCTTTCTTGGTAGAAGATTAGTTTCATGGATGAGTAAAAATCAAGACTCAATTTCTTTATCCACTAAAGAGGTAGAATACATTGTTACAACATCCTACTGCACACAGGTGTTGTGGATGAAGCAAACAATGAAAGACATTGGAGTGATATGTGATGAGCCTATTTCTATTTTAGGTGACAACACAAGTGCAATAAAAATTTCAAAGAGCCCATTTATGCATTCAAGAACAAAAAACATATCTATCAAGTATCATTTCTTGAGAGAAAAAGTACTAGAGAATGAAGTCAAATTGGAGTATGTGACAACAAAGGAACAAATTGCATAAATATTTACTAAGGCTCTTCCAAAGAATACTTTTTAGCATCTTAGGGAGAGGTTGGGGGTCATTGGACCTTTGTAGTAGGTGCACATGAAGGTGCATACATTAATTGAATTCATAGATTCTTCATTTATCTGGACTGATAGATGGGTCTACTTTGTAGGGGGAGTAGAAAAGGTTTCCATTGTTGTAGTATGAGTGTACTCCTAAGGGAGAGCAATCAAAGTTCTTAAATTATCTACTAAAGTGAGAGATGTATCCATTGAAGTACCAAGGGTGGACTCTTGCAACACTTTAAGAGAATCTTCAATAAGCTTTGTCCCCTTTTGGTGAGTTCCCAAAATTTATCTTCTACCAGATTGATAGGGAGTGGGGTTGGAGGAATCAATCACAGATTCCCGCTCTAGGCCTTTCCTTCTAAGACCTCTTTGGTGTTTTGCTTCACCAATATAACCTATAGGTCCCTGCTCATGACTAGGTGTCCCTGGTCTTTCTACCCAACCCCTCTTCCATCAACAAGCTTCCCTTCTACCAAGCCAACCTTGGTGCTGCGCCATATACTCTCCATTGGCCCTTACTCTCCCTTAAAGACTAAATTCTCTCCACACTTAACTTGATTCTTACAGGGGTGTGTAGATGTTGTAATAGCTTAAAAATGATCAAACTAGGGTTCCTATTCCAACACAAGACTCCAACTAACCATCGCTTTCTTAAAGTCCCCTTCTAGGGTTAAAAAGGCTACAAGCCTAAAGCCCCCAATTAGGCCTCTTCACAGAGAAAAATGCAATTTTATTCAAAACCCACCAAAGTACCTAGATTTTTCATTTGGGTTTTGTGATTCCCATACCCACACCTTAAATATTCTTGAGGTTTTGAGCCTGTACAGGCCGTACATAGCTCAAACACAAAAATGGTTAGAAACCTAGGGTTTCCTAACTTTTCTGGCTGTTTTTGGACTGTCAAAAATTTCTCACTCTAAATGAATTGGTGGAGCCTACCCCTGATCAACATGAAATTCCAAGACCTCCAACAAAATTCTCCAAAAATAATTTCTCCAAGATCTCAATTCCCCTGAAAGATATGTGACTTTTTCTCACTGTTTTCCCTAGCCGAACCTGCACTGGCTCACCTAGGGAATCATCTTGCTAGCAACTCCTGCAACCACACAACTCCTAAATTATACCATATTTATAGGCATGGAATCTAGGCACATTTCCCAAAAGTCCGTACAATTTGTATGGTGGGAAGGTGCTCTAAACCTCCATTTTCTCAAAACTGCCTATTCAGGCCAGCAACAGGCTGATTTCAAATTAATTACAAACAATGATGAAAAATGAATTCAAAAAGCTAAAAAATGACTCACAAAGCTAGTAAAAAACCTATAATACATCCTAAAACTCTAACAATAGCAGATTCAATCCATTTTAGCACTATCCTTGAGCAAAAACTAGTAAAAATGACAAAAACACTATTTTTTTTCAACTTCCAACAAAATAGTCCATACAAATGAACTTTCAACCTTACAAAAAGGTCGAGGAAACCTTTATATATGCTTCACAAATAGTTATTCATCAAATGGGCACCTTTTGGCCACTCAAACTCAAAAAGAGCCTTGTTTTGCAAAAATTGTCAACAATTGCAAAAATTGCCAAACTTCAACATTAGACTAAAACTTGCTATTCCTCACCTATGGTCAACATGAACTTTATTTGAAAACATAGAAAACAACTAAAATTCCATGAAGGAAAACATCTAAACCATCAATTCGATCTTGAGCTCCTAGTGTTGCCTAGGTGCTCCTGCACCATTCTCCCCCTCTCAACACAAACAACTAAGGAATGTGAGGAGAGATCAAAGACATATCAATGCATTGCTTCTTAAAGTCTACTTCTTCTACCCAGGTAGTTTCAGATTCATGCTTGTTCTTCCATTTTACAAGATTCTCCATGTACACCTTGTTCCTTGTAGCCTTCTTCACTCTTGACTCCAAGATCTTCTCTGCTTGTAGCTTGTCTGGAGTTGGTAGTGTCATGTTGCTGACATCCTTGAATATCTCCTTGCTATTTTGGTCCATGTCAGTGACTGTTCCCTTATACTTGATCAGATCAGCCACATTAAACACTAGAGATATGCCTAGGTCTGCTGGTAATTCCACCTTGTAAGAATTTTGTCCATTCTTGGCTAGCACCTTGCATGGTCCCACTCTTTTCATCTAGATTTTGGTTGACATTCCCTTCTGTAATCTAGATTTGTTAAGGTGGACCATGACATAGTCCCCTACTGCAAATTGTACATCCTTCCTTAAAAAATCAACTTTCTCCTTCAACTTTTGGGTTTCTGCTATGACTGTTTGTTTGACTTGCTCTTGAATCTCTTTCATGGTCTGAGTGAAGTATTCTACATGTCCACTCCTATTCTCCATAGATATAAGGTCTCTGAGCTCACAAATGCCTCTTGGGTGCATTCCATACACAACTTCAAAAGGACTCTTCCCTGTGGTTTTGTTTACACTATCATTGTAGGCATATTTAGCTTAGGAAATAACCATATCCCATGTCTGTCCATATTCCTTAGTTAGACACCTTAAAAGATTACCAAGCACCCTGTTAACCACCTCTGTTCGACCATCGATTTGAGGATGGTAAGCTAATCCAAAGGACAGATTTGTACCCAGTCTGCTCCATAGAGTCTTCCAAAAGTGACTCATGAACTTCACATCTCTATTAGAAACTATGCTTAAAGGTAAGCCATGGATCCTTACAACCTCCTTGAAGAAAAAGTGAGCTAAGTAGCTAGCATCATGAGTAGTTTTGCAAGAAATAAAATGACTCATCTTGCTAAATCTGTCTACCACAACATAAACACTGTCAAAACAAGTCTTGGTCTTAGGAAGGCCTACCATAAAATCCATGCTCACACACTCCCATGGTCTGTTAGGAATGGGAAGGGGTTGATATAAACCAACATTGCTAGCTCCTCCCTTAGCTTTCATGCATACAACACACTATTCCACATACCTTCTAACATCTCTTGCCAACTTAGGCCAATAATAGAATCTTTGTACTAGCTCTAAGGTCTTATTGATACCAAAATGTCCACTAAGACTACCATTATGCTTTTCCTGAATCATATCTTCCCTCATTGACCCTCTTGGAACACATAACTGATTTCCCTTAAACAACAATCCATTTTGCAATGTATACTCAGAATATTGGCTATGAAAATGATTCTCAAAATCAGAGCATACCTTGTAAGCTTTGGAGAATTCTTCATCTTCACCATAGAGGTCTTTGAAACTCTCTAATTGAATTCTCTTTAGCTGTATCTCCTGCACTGTCAGCAATCTCCTACTTAATGCATCTGCAACCTTGTTCATTTGTCCCTTCTTGTGCTTCATGGTAAAAGTAAAAGCTTGGATGTATTCCATCCATTTCAAATTCTTATTACTTAACTTCTCCTGGGTGTTGATATAACTAAGTGTCTAGTTATCAGTAAAGACCACAAACTCTTTGGGTAACAAATAATGCCTCCACTTCCTAAGGGACTACACTAAAGCATATAACTTTAGATCATAGGTAGAGTAATTTTTCTTGGCTTCATTGAGCTTTTCACTAAAGAAGGCCACATGCCTACCTTCTTGACTAAGTACTCCTCCTACTGCTACTCCACTTGCATCACACTCAATTGTGAACAACTTGTCAAAACTAGGCAATAATAAAATAGGTTGAGTTGCCACTTCTTGTTTCAATTTCTCAAACCCTTTATCAGCCTCTTGAGTCCACTTAAACTTTGTTTTCAGACCACCTTTGATAGTATCTAGGAATGGTGCACATATACCACTGAAATTCCTTATAAATTTCCTATAAAATTGGGCCAATCCATGAAAACTCCTTACCTCTATTGCTGTGGTTGGTGTAGGCTAGTTTAGGATGGCTTCCACCTTGCTTGGATCCATCTTTAATGAGCCTTTGGACACTACAAAACCCTGGTAGATCATCTCTTGCTTAAAGAATTCACACTTCTCTAGATTGATTGCCAACTTCTCTTCTTGCAATCTTCTAAGAACTTGCTCCACATGTTTCAAATGTTCTTCTGTTGTCTTGCTGTATATGAGGATGCCATCAAGGTACACTACCACAAATATACCTGTAAAGTCCTTTAGCACTTCATTCATGAGCCTCATGAATGTACTAGGGGCATTTGAGAGGCCGAATGGCATCACTTTCCACTCATATAACCCATCATTTGTCTTAAAAGCTGTCTTCCACTCATCACCATCTTTAATTCTGATCTGATGGTATCCACTCTTGAGATCCAACTTTGTGAAGAACTGAGCACCTCCAAGACAATCCATCAAGTCTTCAATTCTAGGAATAGGAAACCTATACCTAATGGTGATCCTATTTATTTCCCTAGAATCAGTACAAAGTATCCACTTACCTCCTTTCTTGGTTGATAAAACCACTGGCACTGCACATGGGTTGATGCTCTTTTGAATCAATCCTTGATCCAATAATTCTTGCACTTGTCTAGCTACCTCTAGGTTCTTCTCTGGTGTCAGCTTGTATGCTGCTTTTTTAGGTAATGAAGCTCTAGGTATGAAATCAATTTGATGACTTATTGCTCTCTTTGGTGGTAGAGTTGTAGGTGTACCATCACTAACTATACTCTTGTACTTATCAAGCAACCTTTGGACTACTTCTGGTAAGACTATCTTTTCAGCCTTGTCTTCCTCTTTAGGTTGCAACACAACCACATATCCTTCATTACCTTGGTGTAGGTCCTTAAGGAACTCCTTACCACTGCTCAACATGATGTTAGGTGTCTTGGACTGTCCTTCATCTTCTTCTGAAAGTGACTGCAGCTTGAAGGTTCTTCCATCCTTTTTGAATGAAATAGTGTTCTCTTTCCCATCATACATAACACTTTTGTCATATTGCCATGGTCTACCCAGTATTAGATGGCATGCATCCATAGTTAAAACATCACAAAATAACTTGTCTTTATATCCTCCAATAGAGAACTCCATTGTTGCTTGCTCATTCACCAAAACACTCTGCCCTTTGTTCAACCATGTGACCTTGTAGGGGTTATTGTGAGGTACTTTCTCCAATTTTAGTTTCATTACTGCCTCCTCTAAGATTATGTTATTTGTTGAACTTGAGTCTACTATAACCTTGCATACTTTTCTAAGTATCTTGCACCTTACTCTAAAAAGAGCTCTTCTTTGTTTAGGTTCCTCCTTGACTGGCTGTCTGATCAGAACTCTATTAAACATCAGATTCTCTCCTACCTCAGATTCTATATGACTGATCCCAAATGCGTTAGGACTCATAGTGTCCTCTTGTGCATAAGCCACTCTCTTTTCATTGCTTGATGAGGAAGATTTCTCTGAGCATCTATAAGTAGGGTGACCTATTTGATTGCAATGGTAACACTTTATGTTTGCAAAATAAGAATTGCTCCTGTCTGCTCCTCTTCCTCTATTTGAACCTCCTTGAGGCCCTCTTCCTCTATTGAATCCTCCTCTTGAAGATGTTTCACCTCCATGCTCAGTGAGTTTTGATTCTCCTTGATTACTTTGGTCACTACCTCTACCTTGGTAGCCACCATGCTGTCCCCTTTGATCTCTTTGATCTTTGCCTTTGCCTCTGCCCTTGGAAGTCTGATCTTGCTTCCTCTTGTTCCTTTCCTCAATCTTGATAGCCAACTGATAACATTGATGTATTGTTTTAGGACTCAAAAGAGCCATCTCTTCTTGGATGTTCCATTTCAAGCCATTAAGATACCTAGCTACCTTGAGACTCTCATCCTCTGTCACATTAGATCTCATGCAAAGTTTTTGAAACTCTTTAGTATAAGTGTTTACATCTTGGTCTTTCTACCTTAGACTTTTCCTCTTCTTGTGCAATTGAATCTCATAGTCATCTGGCATGTAGGCTTCTTTTACCTTAGCAACCATTCCTTTCCAAGTTGATATGGGTTGTTTGCCTTCTTTTTCCCTTTCTGTCTAAATAAAATTCCACCATTTCAAGGCTGATCCTCTCAATCTTGACTTAGAAACCTTCACCTTCTGAGCTTCAGTGACTCCATCACACTCAAAATGATTCTCCATGCCTTCTATCCAATCCATGACTAGGTCTGCTTCCATCTTTCCACTAAAAAGTGGTATACCTTCAAGTGATTTTCCACTCAAGGCTTTCAATGCCTTCAAGAAAGGCTCCTCCTTCAAAACAAGGTCAGGTTCAAGGGTCTTATCTTCCTCTGCAACCTCTTCTTCTTTTGGAATTCTTCCCTCAAACTGTGCACTCCTCACTACTGCCTCAAGTTGGGCTATTCTTTCCCTCAATAGCCTATTGTCTTCTTGTCCTTCAACCATCTTAGCCAATTCTACATTTGTCACCATGGTGAAAGAATCACTAGACTTAACCTCTAACATATAAAATGCTTCCCAAATCTTTAAATTGCTCTGATACCAATCTGATAGGGAGTAGGGTTGGAGGAATCAATCACAGATTCCTTATCTAGGCCTTTCCTTGTAAGACCTCTTTTGTGTTTTGCCTCACCAATCTAACCTATAGGTCCTTTCTCATGACTAGGTGCCCCTGGTTTGTCTTCCAAACCCCTATTCCATCAACAAGCTTCCCTTCTACCAAGCCAACCTTGGTGTTGCACCATATACTCTCCATTGGCCCTTACTCTCCCTTAAAGACTAAATTCTCTCCAAAATTAACTTGATTCTTGTAGGGGTGTGTATACATTGTAATAGCTTCAAAATGATCAAACTAGGGTTCCTATTCCAACACAAGACTCCAACTAACCATCGCTTTCTTAAAGTCCCCTCCTAGGGTTAAAAAGGCTACAAGCCTAAAGCCCCTAATTAGGCCTCTTCACAGAGAAAAATGAAATTTTCTTCAAAACCCACCAAAGGACTTAGATTTTTCATTTGGGTTTTGTGATTCCCATACCCACACCTTAAATATTCTTGAGTTTTTGAGCTTGTACAGGTTGTACACAGCTCAAACACAAAAATGGTTAAAAACCTAGGGTTTCCTAACTGTTCTAGCTGATTTTGGACTGTCAAAAAGTTCTCACTCCAAATGAATTGGTGGAGCCTCCCCCTAATCACCATGCAATTCCAAGACCTCCAAAAAAATTCTCCAAAAACAATTTCTCCAAGATCTCAATTCCCCTGCAAGATATGAGACTTTTTCTCACTGTTTTCCCTAGCCCGACCTACACTGGCTCGCCTAGGGCATTATCTTGCTAGCAACTCTTGCAACCACACAACTCCTAAATTCTACCATATGTACAGGCATGGAGTCTAGGCACATTTCCAAAAATTCCATACAATTTGTATAGTGGGAAGGTGCTCTAAACCTCCATTTTCTTAAAACTGCCTGTTCAGGCTAGCAATAGGCTGATTTGAAATTAATTACAAAAAATGATGAAAAATGAATTCAAAAAGCTAAAAAATGACTCACAAATCTTGTAAAAAACCTATACTACATCCTACAACTCTAACAGTAGCAGATTCAATCCATTTTAGCACTGTTCTTGATCAAAAACCAGTAAAAATGACAAAAACACTATTTTTTTCAACTTCAAACAAAACAGTCCGTACAAATGAACTTCCAACCTTACACAAAGGTCGAGGCAACCTTTATATATGCTTCCCAAATAGTTATTCATCAAATGGGCACCTTTTGGCTGCTAAAACTCAAAAAGAGCCTTGTTTTGCAAAAATTGCCAAACTTCAACATTAGACTAAAACTTGCTATTCCTCACCTATGGTCAACATGACCTTTATTTGAAAACATAGAAAACAGCTAAAATTCCTTGATGGAAAACATATAAACCATCAATTCACTCTTGAGTTCCTGGTGTTGCCTAGGTGCTCCTACACCACGGATGCATGCAATGCATCCTCTAGCACCAACTTATGAATAGGAGAAATTTTATCTAAGTCCACACAACCTTGAATCATAGGGAGTTGTAGAAGCTTTGGAGGAATCATTGACTAGAATCTAATCTACTTGGATAGCAATCCTTTCAATATATCATCACTAGAGGAAGATTCTCTGAGAGATCTCTGAGATTCTATAACCTGTCTTTGATTTTCTTCATTCTTCCTGAGATATTCCTCATTTTTCTGTTCTACCTCTTCATTTTATTTTTCCTCTTCCTTCTCTTCTTCATCTAATTTCTCTTATTCTTCTTTCTCTTCTTCCTTTCCTCTATTTTCTTCTTTTTCATCTTCATCTTTTTCTTTGTTTCCTTCTTCATCATTTCCTTCACCTCCAATTTTTAATTTTTCTCTTCTTTAGCATTATCATTTTCACCTTATTTTTTCTTCAACATTATCTTTTTCACCTTCAACATGCTCTAATGGAACATCACCATGTTTCTTTGGCTTAGCTTCTCCCTCATTTTGTTTCTGCATATTCAGGGGATCATTTGAAATACCTATATCTAGATGGATATCTACATCATTTGTTTCTAAAGGAATAAGGTCTATATCACTTGTACCAAAAGGAATATCTTTCTCAACTTCTTCTTCAAAAGCTTCCTCTCCTATCTTAGGAAGTGCACCAAGAATGACATATTTCTCAGTTATATCTCTGTTTACTTCTATAGTTTCCTTCCTTATTTTCTTTATTTGATTCTTGTCCCTTGTCATTAAAGTGATTACTCTTTTCTTCATCTAAAACATTTTTACACATATCTTCTTCAAGGTTTCCAAATCATTTGGGGTCAAAGAACACCCAATTTTCTCAAATGCATCATTTCTGATCTTCTCATATAATTCAACAACCTCTATTCTCCTCTTCATCAAGGCTACCCACATTTTCTCAGGTACATTATTCTTTACATCTTTCGAACTAACATCCAATGTGATAACATACTAAATACTAGCCAAAATTAATGTTTTTGTATCCTCTTTACCTACTTGATCATAGTACTATGTTGCAAGCTTCAACATATCTTTAAAATGTAACAAGTAATTAAGTATTGCCTCTAATTTGAAAGGGTAACTAGGTCTTACCAGAGATTTCATTTGTTCCACCTAGTCTAGGGAGGTTTCTTTAAAAAATTTTGCTTTCTTTGATTGCAGTTTGGTGTGCACATGAACACCAAAATAAAGTTCTTCATCTTCATCAAATGACAATAAAATATGCAATCTCTTAGAACCAAAACTAGCTTATGGAGAAGCACGTTTAGAGGATAATCTTCCTCTTCTCTTCCTTACCAACTTTACTACAGAGTCCTCCTCCTCTTCCTCTTGATCATCAGTGATGCTAAGGTTTTTCTCTCTTCTAGCCTTTTATTTCTTTCCTCTCTTACTTAGTGCCACCAAAGTAGTCTCTTTCCTTTTCCTACATCTTGTATTAGGCGCATAAGGAGCTCGACCTTTTCCTTTATCAGGAACACTGGGTTCAATATTCACTGCAAGAGTTGCAGAGGGTTTAAAAGGAGCATCCTCTCAGATATCCTTGGTCCTGATGATTCTCCCTCCACCTTCTCTCTCTTAGCCCTATGTTGTACAATCTCCTCATCATTGAAGCTTGCCTCTCTAGGCTTCTTATCCACATTTTTTCTTATTATAGGCTTCTTGTGCTCCAAGTGAACCTACATGGATTTCTCTACATAAGTCCTAATTCTAGGCTCATTGACATCTTTAGGATTTTTCTACAATACCTACACATAGCCTTCAACTTCATCTTTAGTAATCTCATAACCCAATGATTGAATCCATATAGTCTAGGGTTTAATAATGTCAATCATACATTCATTAGAAGAGACATGAAAGATGATTTCATGCTTGTATTTCTCAACAACTTTCCTCATAATCCTTTCTCTCTCATTCATGTTGCTCTTGAGGACAACAAAGAATGTTGTTAGAGCATTTTCTTGAACCTTCAGATCACCCAAACTATGCGTATAGTCAAAAAATTTATATGTAACAAATTTGGATGAATCCCAAAATACCATATCATCCCTTCTAGAAGTCCCTTAAGGAAGTAGAAAAACAAACAAACAATCAAGGAGCCTAATTTAAATGCATACTTCTTTTCCCTAGTCATTCTTAAGTTCTCAAGCAACTATTGTCAGAGAAGTTCAAATAGATCATAATCTACACCATTAACTACCATATCAAAGGTATTATAAATAGTTGTAGCAGATATAGATTTCTCTATTTTAGTGAAGTAGATTTTATGTCTGATCATTATTGCAACATACTTCACAAAAAGATTATTGATAGGTTGTGTAGTTAAAGCTCTCCTATCATATGTGGCTCCTGTGAGTTCCATCACCACTTCATTCTTCATGGATTTCAATATAGGTACTAAACTGGTATCACAGAGTTTGGTAATAGCCTTAATTGCTTCCTTAGTTATCAAATGGGGTCTATCAGTCCACAAGAATTTATCATACATTCTGCTGAGAGCTAGTTTTACATACTTATCATCAACAACAAAGCTAAAATTAGGAAGGTGATTCCATCTATCCAATTTATTTGCAAAAATATACAAATATTCAAGTTTTATCAAGAAATTATCCCCTATGATCTCATTCTACCAAATGTCTATCAATTTACTATGATTGAGTTCATTAGTCTTTACTTGAATGTGCATTCTTGTATCATTAGTTGACATAAACCCATGAGGAATATATGAGAAGGCACCCATAGGGTCATCTTCGAAAGCCTTCATAGAATACTTCCTATACAAAGGTCTAGGTATTTCTGACACTTTAACAACTACAAAAGTTTCCATTCTTCCACAAATCAAGCTCAAATGATTTCAAACAACAATTAACACAAACCCACTGTAACACATATGAGCAAAATACCTTTTTCTTTGTGAAGAACCAAAACTATGGTTTGAATGGCTCATGCTCCAAATCACCTCAAGAATGCTCCAAAATTCTCTCCAATTTCTTCCAACACACAAGTGAAAAAAATCCATTAATCTTCCACTTTATAAACCAATGATTTGCCATAGTTTACATTAAATGTGGCATTTTTCAAAAAGCTGCTAAAAACCCTTCTTCCTACACTGAAAAACTCTAATTTGCTCTGCAAATGATCATGTCTACTCATTTTCTTCTTGTTCCTTTTTCATAACCTCTACCTATTCATTCCTCACAACATATCCTCATGTCAAAGATTGACATTCCAAACATCCAAGGGGTTCGAACAATTTTATGTTAAAGTTCCCCCTTAGACTATACTAGGTATAGTTTCCAGAGGAATTATCTACACTAGATGAGGGAAAAAATGCATCAGATGTTTCAGGTTCTTCTTTCTTCTTCCATATCATGTTGATTTCTTTCTTAACCTCATTCTTATCAATTTTATTCACTGGTTCATTCTTCTCTACCGAAGTAGACTACTTTCCCTTTTTACTTCTGCAAACTCTTGAAATATGTCCTAGTTTATTGCAATTGTAGAAGATAATATTTTTTTGATTTTTCTAATCTTCATTAACCCTTGATCTACACTAATTTTCTTTATGTCCAAAATTGTTAAATGTATAGCAATAGCCAACATAATATTGATTCAATCTACCTCCATTAGACCAATTCATCATTTGATTTTTGCATTCAATAGATCCAAGAAAAATTTTCTTCCTCACAAAACATTGTCTAGAGAAGGAACTAGCAAATTGAATCATCGTACTTCTGCACTTAGTTTCCATATGACCAAATTTATTACATGAAAAAAAAATGCCATTGAAGGATGGGTATCTTTGAGAATTTGGTTCCTTGATAGGTGGTCGCCTAGCAAAGTTCCTTGGATTTCTTTTTTTCTTCCCTTTATTCCAAGTCTTTTGATTATCCTTATAATTTTCACCTCCTTCCATTCCCAAGAATTTTTTGTCTTTACTTGGTTTCTTCCCTAAAATCAAGTCATGAAGCTTGTTAGAGCTAGATTTGAAATTATTTTAATAGATTTTTTCTTTCTCTAGATCTACTTTTAGGTTCACCACTTCTTGTTCAAGTCTAGTGCATTCATTAGTCTTTCTTTGCACCATAGTATTCAAATATTCTTCAATTTTTTTTATTTTCCTCCACTAGCACTTCCAATCCAATAACCTCTTCATTAGCTTGCTTCAATTTCTCACTTACTTTTCTATGTTTTTCTTTGAACTTCCTTAATTTCTATTTCAATTTCTAAACACATTCATTTGCTTCATCAAGATTTTCCTTCAAATCTCTGTTTTCAATTTCAACCTTGTCAAGATATTCAAGAGCAACCTAAAGCTCTTCTTTTTCATCCATTTGTTCAATCTTCAAAATATTCCTAAAGTTGTTAGGCTTCTTTGAAGGAACCAAGATCTAATACCAATTGTTAAATACCCAAGATATTGATAGGGGGGCTTGAATCAATATCTTCTTAAACTTATTGAACAAACACCATCCAATTATTCCAATGCATATCATAGTAAAGATAGGTAGGAGCAGTAACAGAACATGAAGACACACAACACACAAACACTAGGATTTTTATGTGGAAAACCCAAAATGGGAAAACCACGATGAGGGTTAGCTCATAATATAGTATAATCGGCTATAAGATATTACAAAAAGGGTGGCTCACTACCAAGACTCACTTTCCAAAATGGGAGGCTCATTGCCTACAAAAATACAATAAAAAAATGGCTTACATCTAGAAAATGAAATGATAAAGTACACCTAACAAGTTTTGATTCAATTCCTTTGAAGCTTAGTAAACTGACTGAACACACTTCATCATTTTCACACTTCTTCACATTCACACCATGCTTCTCTCTAAATTCACACAAAAAAACCTTGAAACAATCCAACATATATAGCTGATCCATTCACAAGCATCAATTAGGTTGGCCTAATTAGATGTAATCATTATTCACTAAAAATCAACTGTCGACTCCAAGTATTTACAAAAAATTTCTAGAAACAATTTAAAAAATTAGCACACTACATAATATTGACATGGACCAAAGATAGGTCACTCATACATGTGCACAAAAAAATTAATTCACCATAATACCAATTATCCATTAGGTCAGCTAGAGATAGAGTTAATAGAAAAATACAACATAATAATGCCAACTCATCATATGAGAACCTGTTCACACGAGATTCTAAAAATACAACCTTCCAACATCCAAAAACCATTTCCCAAAACTACAAGCAAGGATGATCATCAGTAGAAAATTGAAAACCAAAATAATGGAGGATAGTAACATTATACCGATTTAGATACCGATTGAGAACCCTTGAAACCCTCACTGTGGTTTCTCCTCCTCAAGTGGGGTTTTATTTTATCACTCATACTTGGTGGTGCAGGTTCTACTCCTAAAGAAAGTTTTTCTTTCACCACATGCTTTGTCTATTTCAGTTCATTTCTCTCTATCTATTTAGTTTTTCATGGAGTTGGGAACACCAAAACGGGGGTTTGGCTGAGGCAACCCCTATACAACCCCAACATTTTCTTGAGATCCTACACTTGAAAATATTGAAGAAATTCTCATGCTAGAGGCTTCATCACTTGTGTAGTTGTAATAATTTTCTTTCTTCTCCTTATCTTTATCATTTATATTTCACTTTATTCCAAATCTATTACATTCTGCTACTTAATCATATTTTGTCAGTTCTAAGCAATCAGATTGCTAGCAGTCACTTAACTATTTTATTGTGATAAACTTTCTTTCTAGTCCATACAGATTATAATGCACCAAAGAGACACCAGTGTGTCATGCTGTCATCCTAAATCTGCAGTGTTGTCCTTTGGCCAAGAGCCTATCAGTTTGTCTAGAGAATCTCTGTGATCTACTCTTTCCATTTCTAAAACTTTCATGCTATTCTTGAAGCAGTTTAGGGCAGTTTTCCCTATGAGGCTCTCTAAATAAAGAGAACTCTTGAGTAGAAAATCCCCCTTCTCTACATTTTGGTGAACCTGACATGAAGAAAGGAATGTTTTTTCAAGAAAACTAGGA